>JAOTIZ010000203.1:23380153-23401572 GCA_027123425.1 Erythroxylum panamense
ATAAAATCCTACAATCATTTACGTACTACTAGCTACAAAAATAATCCATCAAAACCTCATAATTAACTAGTCTTTCCATATTTACCCTTCTTTTGTCTTTATAACTATTACCTTATACTTCTAACTCCTTAACTAATGATCATGGAAAAATTGAAGGAATTTGATAATACTTCCTTCTAGAAAAATGTTCTTCATTGTCTTAAGTTTCTAATAACACCAAAATTATTCAATTTGGATTAGAAATCTAAAAGTTATACCTCAAACAATACCAAACTGTTCTTATACTGAAATAGTATTCTGGTTCAACTTCCATCAGAAAATTGATATTCTTAGAGACTAAATTAAAACTCAATTTCATTAGAAAATTTGTAGCCCTATCTTTCTATTTTAATCCAAATCAAAAATCATCTCATTTGGATAACTAGGGAAAAATTTATGGCTAAAACATTGAAGCATACTCAGTGAACATGTTTCAACTACATTTTCCAACTTTTAACTTCCAACATTTTACATACAATATTTCTTACTTCTAAGAAATGTTTGGGGTCCAACAATCCACACTAGCTTTTTGCATGTCACTACTTTTTCTTGGTATATTTCTTTTGTCTTTCTTTCTTTTTCCTTACTCAAGGATGAGCAAGAGCTAAGTGTAGGGGAATTTGATGCACTCATATTTTCTTATCTTTTTATACTCTTACACTTAGTTTTTATTCTTATTTGATGTCTAAATCATATGACTTACATTGACTTTATAATTTCAAATGTTTTTGGTATCAAGTGAGGAAAGTTATGATAAGGATAGAGATTTAGGACTTTTGGATGTCATTTTCAGAATAAGGAGGTCGAAATACCAAAGTGACCAAAGTTGCAAAAATCCTAATCTTATTAGGATTAGGATTCCCTAAATCCTAATGTAACTAGGATTTCCTGTTTTGAAGAAAATCTAGCCAAACAAGAATCAGGAGCTAAACCTGGCAAGGGATGGTGAAATCCTAATCTTAAAAGGATTAGGAATCCTACTCGAATAAGGAATCCTACTTTAACTAGGATTTTTACATTTCGGAAGATTCTTATTCGCCATTACAAGAAATGGATCTAGGAACAATCCAGACGGTCAGGGGATATATAGATTGGGAGAAATGAAGATCCCTACTTTTTAGAAGAATTGATAAGCTACTAGCACTTGATTGGTACACTTGGCATCCGGTCAGCACGCCATGTCACCTGCAACGTCAGCATCTTAGGACACATGACGCCTACATGAAAGTATGCGTGGACTGCCATTTAAACCTTAAGAAGCTTGTTTGACCTGGAGGGAAGCTTCTAGAAGATCCTAGTTCTACAAGGAAAGAAAAGACCTACTTCTACTTGGAAAAGAAATCCTCTTCTGTAAGGAAAGAAAGACCTACTTTTCCTTAGAAAAGAAATCCTCTTATACAAGGAAAGAAAAGACCTACTTCTACTTGGAAAAGAAATCCTCTTCTATAAGGAAAGAAAGACCTACTTCTACTAGGAAAATAAATCCTCTCCTACAAGGATTTGAATACCATACCTCCTCTAATATAAATAGGGTCCTTTAGCATTAGTTTTAGGGGGTGTTCATGTTTTCTCTCTTTTCTTTGAACATGAATCTCTCTTCTTCTCTTTCTCTGTCCTACGTTCTTTCTTTCTCTCTCTAAGTAGAACCCTAGTTTTATTTTCTCTTCTTCTTCTTATACTTGAATTATGCACTATGTTTTCTATGATAATTTTTAACTTTCTTTTAATTAAAATCATGAACTAAATTCTCTTTTCTAATTGTTGAGGCTATTAGCTAAATTCAAAGTTGTTTTTATGAGAAGCATACACATATAATTGATGAATCTACGATTGGAAATTTTTGCTCTTGATTTGGACATGATTGTCGAATTTTGCAAGTGGATTTGAAGTCATGAATTCGAATTTTGCATGAATAATTTGTCTGCTATTTAATTAATTTAATTACTAGACAATAAATTGATTAGGTTAAGTAGCAGCAACTAATTAAAATTGAATATTGTAGGTAGGTTTTAATTAGTTGGATCAAGACATAGGCTAATTTTATGCATGCTAGCTTTCTTAAAAATTAACTTAGGTTTGGCAGACTTGATTCTGATGTTAATGCTCTTTTTATTGTGTTGTTCATGCTAGTTTTGGATTAATGCATTAACAAGAAGATTTTGCATGTCATGCTTGTTTTGCATGCATCTATCTTTGCTTGATGAACCCTAATTTTTCAATCTTAGAAATAATTCATTTTTAATGATTAAAAACAACCTACGGATTTAGTGAAAACCTTTGCAATTGGTCTTTAATTAATCTAAACTTTTCACTCAAATTTTCCTAGCAATTTCTATCTTGAAAACTTTCAGTTTTATTTTAATTTTCTGAACTTAAATCATGTCTTCTTCTTTCTTTTCTTGTTTACTTTTAATGCAAGCAAACAAATCCCCCAATCTTGTCCTATTGTGTCATATAATCTAGCATTAGTTCATGCGTAACATTCATGCATACTTTGCTTGAAAGTAAAAAAAAAATCTTCCTTGTGTTTTGATCTCTATGGGACAATGCCCTTGCTTCACTATACTACAAATAAACTTAAGTAAGGGATTAAATTTTTAGGCTAATGACAACCTATCATCAACGCTTCTATTAAATCGACCTATTAATCCGAAAATCATATTTCCATGGATCAAACATATTCATGTAGAGCAGGCTTGAGTTTGCCCAATAACCCTAATTTTAAAAGAACTCTGGTTCTCACTATATTAATGGAAGGCATTGATTTTAATATTCTAAGTGAGGGATTTCTACTTAGGTCTCATCTACCTAAGATGGTCTTGTATATATCATATATATATATATATATATATGCTAATCGTATTGGGCTTAAGTCCATAACCATCCATCATGCAATTCCAAACAATCCTAACATGCATTCTCTAATGATCAAATTAAACACATAAGTTTTGGTTGTGACAATTTATGGATCATAAAATTTAGAAGTCAATTCAACTCTTAAATCGAATTGCTTACTAATTTTAATCTCAACTAAATTTAATTTTGCATATCATTTCGATTTGAAATTTAATATTAATCAAATTAAATTAAACTCCAATTTTTATAAGTTAATTTAAAAATTAACGCATCAAAAAATTAATTATTTGATTTCAAAATTAAACACTTTATTTTTGTTGCACATTTTACTTTCTAGTCATACTAGAAAATTTAATGCTCCACTTAAATTAATTTCCAAATTTTCCTAAAATTTCCAAAACATCTAATCATCATTCCATGCATTTCCACATTATTTCAAGGTCATCAAAATAATTTTGGAATCACCCAAAATCATCAAGATAACCGAAACTACACATAGACACATAAAAATGACAAATTTGATTCTAAAATTTTTCCAGAAATCTAATTTTGAGTAAATTCATTTTGAAATGTATAAGAGATCAAAATAACACATTTTTGTCACACAAAAATATTTTTAAGGTTTTGGAATCGAAACATACACATACAAAATTATCAAACAAAATAGTTCAATCAATTTCAACGAAATTGACCAGATCTATTTATTGTTTGAAACATTAATTAAAAAAAATTTAATTAATTCTGAAAATTTTCCAGATGATTAAACACATTCTAAATATGTTTATGTAATTTTTCCAAAATCAAATTCCAAGAAAAAATGTTCAACCTCAATCATTTATCCAACTAATATCATATGTTCTGCAGAAAACAGTTTTCATGCATATTATAAAAAATTCGAAAATAAATATTTTAATCACATTGAAATCAATTTTCAATCAAAAAAACATCTAAAAACATCTCATGAGCATATTAGTGAAAGGGAATCATGAAAACAAATTTTCATAATTTAATTTCAAATTTTCTAAGAACAAAACCTCGACTGTCACAACCATGCAATCCTATTGCACATGTAATAGAAACTATATCTAATAGGCACAAGATGGCTCTGATACCATTGTTGGGCTTTGATCTTGGATCACATGCATTAAAAATAAAAAACAGTAGTGGAAATATTTAAAAAAACAAAACCCAAAATGCTAAGAACTTTCAAGCGCCTTTAGAAGTAACTTTAACAAAACATGAACTTAAGATGTGTACCTTACAATCACCTTCGTTTTTCATTGTCTTCACCTCTTCGGGTTGTCGTCAACCACCATGACCAATGGAGGACATCTTTAATGATATAGACACAAAGAGCCTGAAACCTCTCAAGAAGAATGGCTAAAACACACACAAAGTGCTAGCTTTGTGATGTATTCTTTGAGGGAGTGTTTGTAGATGGTGAGAGAAGATGATGAACACTTCACCAAAAAGTCTCTTGTTTTCAAACAACACTTGCATGAAAATTGATGTTTCTTACACCCTTTTCCTTTCTCTATCCCCCAACATCAATGGAGAGTTAGTGGGAATTAATTGGCTTTTAATCCCACTTAATTTAGCATGAAACTTCCACCCCTTCTTTAAAGGGTAATTTTGTCATCTTACTTATTAAAAGGTAATTTTGTCATCTTACCTAATAAGTAAAATTCACATGTGTCATATGATTCCCAATCAAATGACTCTAAGATGCCATACTTGTGTAGCTTAGTCATGCATCTCTCATATCTTAGATCCCCATCCAAGACCATTTTACTCATTCTTCGCATCTTCAATGCGTGCGACTTATTAGGCTCTTGGTTATGCTGGTCACTTGAATTAATACTTAATTCAAGCAATTCATGAGCGGTATCTAGCAATACATCATGACCCCCCAATTAATCGAGAAGTCAGTTGTTTGACTACGAACCCTTCTATAAACAATATTTTCGTGCAATTCATCCTTTCACCATCTATATCCCACTTGGTTCAAAGTATGGTTAAAATGTCAACTCCCACTAGACTAACTATGTCACATCTAAAGTAATGTTAGTTCTTATCTCCGAGGTTCAATTTATGTCAATGAAGACTATCTTCATGATATTTCTACTATAACCAGAGATTCCTAAGTAATAACCCTGACAAGAGGTTCTGGGTATCATTTCCTTCTATCAAAAGTGGTGAATTTTTTATGAGCTACTCAGTTATTTTCGAATATCTTAAGCTGTACCCAGTCATCATCCTATAAGCAACCTAAAAGAGGCAATGAGAAATAAAGTCAAAGTACATGATTAGTATCCAAGATATCTTTGAGCACCTCAAGCTTGAGGATATTTGTACCATTGTTATGATGAGACTATCATTGATAATAAAATAAATTATCCATATGATCGCCTTATAACAAGTCATCTAATGTACTTATTATTCTTAGCAAGCATTCATATATTAACTCTAAACAACTCATACTTACAACTTATGGGATCCATTGCTTGATCTAATCAAGAAATATAACATGTGCTAGTCTGTCCAAATTAATAATATCCCGTCTCATTAATCCTATGACTAGGTATAATTTATATACTAACATAATTATACATGATAGGAATCTCATTATCATAATCTTATCATGATTTTCTTTATGTTATGTAATGTATCAAGGACATCATTAATTCGATTTAAGATCACTATCAATTCATAAAAAACATGAACATCAAATTAATGAAAAAGCCTTTTATTAATAGAAAAGATTTATATAGTAAAGCTAAAGGTGATTGCCTTTAGAGCACTTCTTTAACAGTAAAGATAAGAAAATCAAGATGATGAAGCAAGACTGCTTATAGCTGTTGTTTATAGACCATGCAAGGTGTACGCGAATTTAATGGCATCATAATTCATTCAGAAACTGAATATCCATGTATAAAGCAAAGGATGATGGAAGGTGGACAAGCAAAATGCGCATGCAGCAGGTGGATGCAATGTTAGCCTAAAACGATGTGTAACAGATGATGAAATAAAGCAACGCAACAACCAAAGGAAAACGATGTGCAGCGTAGGAAGCTAAGTAAGGGCAATACACAACAAAACGCAGTCCACACCAAACGAAACACAGACGTACAACAACATCCAAAGAGCATCAAAATGCAGAACATAAGGAGGAACAAGCATGTCAAAATACTGCAATTGGAATGATGTACACAAACGTACAACCAAAAATGAAAACACAGCAAGGAGCAAGTAGGAGAAAAAGGTAGATGTTTTGCAATGGAGAAAACACAGCAAGGAGCAAGTAGGAGAAAAATGTAGATGTTTTGCAATGGAGAAAACACAGTCGTTGGGCAGGAGCTAAAAATGTGCAATGGAAAAAGAATAAAAAGGGCAGACAACGAAGAAGGGTTTTTACGTGTCACGCGTGTGTTTTTAATAAAGTAGTGAAGGATAGTAGCGAGGGTTGTCTTTAGATAGAGGGATATTCCGTAGGGGTGAAAGCATTTTATTGGGAGCTCTTGGATTTAATGAAGAAAAGGAGGTAAGCTCTCCTTACGAGAAGACCCATGGAGGGGTAGCTTCTTGATGCCGATTTAGAGGTGATTTCGACGCTAACGACCCAGTTAAGCATTCCCTTCATATTTTTGTCGTTTCTTTCTCTTTTATTGAATTGATCGTGTTATCCTAGATATATGAATTTCAAATATAACAATTATGAATTATGTATGAATGTTCGTATTATCGTATAGTTCAGTTGTTTGTATAAACTCATAGTTAGAATTTCGATATAATTCATAATTGTTATATTTGAAATTTATTTGTAGTGACTAATAATTCGTAAATATTAAGGATAGCATAACTTAAGTTAAATGACGCATCGTATATGGTTGTTGCCTTGATTAATCGATTTTCCTAATTTGTAATGTTACTATCCAATTGAATTTAGAGATCGTATCCTAGGTTAATCAGTAATTAGATTTAATTAATGATCATATCTTGATTAAATATTACTTAAAGAAAAACTCGGGTTAATTATTAACCCACGATTAATAATTTTTAGGAGAGGTTTGAGAACAAGAAATCATTAAAATATGCTTAATTAAGGTATAGGTTGAGATTGAACCAAAAAACTGGATCCTTACTGAATTTCTCACTTTATCATTTTTTTACATGTTTTTGTAAATTACTTTTGTTAGTGAGTATAGTTTTATTTTATTTTCTTATTTTTAAAACTAAAACTCCCTAAACTTAAATATCAATTATTTTCATTTCAATAACTTTACACAGATAAATTTGATTTTTGGGCCGCCGGGAGAGGGGGAAGCAATCCTCATTTATTACAAGCCTTGTCGTATGGTTTACACAGATGCTAATATGTTAACCAAACTACTAAATCAACAATTTTATCTGTTAATTATCTTCTCCATCTTATTTTCCTGCGATTCAAATACTTGTTCAAGATGGTGACGGAGAGAGCCACCCAACAGTAGCTATCACCATCACAGTTACATAATTCATTCACGTTTCTTTCTTTAACAAAAACAATTGAAGGATGACGGAAGGAGGGAAACTTACCAATGTAACTCATGTCTTGTGTTATAAATTGTTCTGACATTTAATAATTTATATCAGTTACTTCTTTTTAAGAAAAACAAAAAATAAACCTCCACTTCACACTGTTAAGTCTTAAATCAGACCGTTCACCGACTAACTTCATTGATCTGGTGGTCCGAACTAAAAAAAGTGGTGGTGCGAAGTCAGAGGAGAGAAGATGAACATAAAAAGTTTTCTTAAAGGAGACACGGGGTAAAACTGGCAGTTGAGAAGTTGTCGTGACTTTTGTCATTTGCATTATTATTGCTTTCAAGTTTCAAGTTTTAAAATATTTGTATTCTTGTGTCACATAACAATGAAAGGCCAACGTAGGTACACAGGCTGCCCATTCTCTTCTCTCCCTGGTTTTGATTTTCATTTGGATTGAGAAAGAGAAAAGGCCACATATCCAGTTCCTTGTTCATTTAATGACAACATCTGGGTTTCTCCATTATGTTCCCTGACCTCAACTTTCTTGCTCCGATAAATGGGGTCAGTTGTTTTCTCTTGTTTGTAGCACGCCAAAAAGCTTCTTAAATTGTTGACGAAAAAGGCTAGCTGTTTTAGTGTTGAAGCTTGTTGGATTCTAATGGGTTTCACCAGACCTCAAAAGTCCAACAACGGAGTCTCCACCAGATGGGTTTCTCTTTTCTGCATTGCCAGCTTTTTCTTGGGTGTTCTTGTTGTCAACAGGTTTTTGCTCCTTGCCTTTCTGGTTTCGTTAAACCGCTTCGGGATCTTGTCGATGAAGTTATAAGCTTTCAGATTTGCTTCATTTAAAGAAAATTAGTTAACTTTGGCTGCCAGTTCTGTATTCTTCGTGTGCTCTTTTTGCTGTCTACGAAGGATGGCGTTTTCGTATGATCCGTTACGAAATCATGTGCAACATATAAACTTTTCTTATAGATTTATACCTTTTCTAACCTAATTTAGGCATGTCCGTAGTTTCTACGTACTTTTGTGTCTGTAATTACTAAATAAGTTGTGGATGGGGTGAAGTAAAGACTTCATTTACACAGATTAATGAATTGAGACCTTGGATTCTTAACATAAAGACTTAATCTTACTAGATTTGGATGGTCGATTCTCCCATTCTGATCTTATGCCCACTCAGAAATGAAGCAAATCCCTGTGCTTCTCTTGGACAAATGTGCTGTGCAGTGCTAACTTTACACTTCGCTTGACAATTTAGGAGCTTTACTGTAGAAGGAGTTGCTTAACCATGAGTCATTGTGCTTTACTATGAACTTAGGGTGATCATTGGTTTAATGTTTGATTTATTAATAGATTAGTGCCAGACCATATGATAACAGAATATTGGAATTCTCAGTGGCTTGATTAGACGTAGGCATCTATCATCTTGGTTCCAAGCTCCTTGAATTTCTTATCATAATATCACTTTCTAAAATTTTCCCCAGATAGAGAACACAACTGTAGGAAATAAGTCTTCATATGCATGCCTTGAGAAAATCTATTTGGATATATTTTAATCACTTCATTGGCCAGCTTGACATTTTAGTGATTTCTACCTATTACAACAGATTATGAGTGTGAAGTTATAGGTTTTTTATTTCATGGTGATACTGCAATTGACTTTCTTTAATACTCTCATTTTTCATGTATTAAATATCCCGTTCAGCTCCTTAAACTCTTTATTGCGAATGAATGATGGGTTGTCTTTTCTACTCAAGTGATAGTGAAGACAATCTATTTTAATTCATCGTGAATAGTGGATTCCATTATTTCCTATAGCTGATGATGGATGATCCCACAGTCCAAGTTATTATTATGATCCTTTTTTGGAAATTTTGTTATTATGATCATTGCTTTTTATATACAGTGACGAACTTAATTAAGAAGAAATATCCATCTTAATTAAGAAGTATCCATCTAATCCTATAATATAGTTATTGAAGCCAAATGTCGGCTATGTGAGCAAGGAGCAATATCCACAGGCTAAGACTATCATCATTTATTTGCAAAATTTAATATAAGAAATTAGTCTCAGGGATGAAACTGGCAAATCATTTCTGCCATCAAGCAGTCCGCATAGATCGCCAGTCATTATTGCTAGTTCTTCCTCAACACTGGTTTTGTGTTGACATTGGAGTCATAGATCTTGTGTCTCTTATTCCTTGGTGATCAAGAAGCCTTACAAGTAACATTTAATAGGGCCACATCCTCAAGTCCATAATTGCTTCCAACTAAGTGCATTCCGCTTGGAAATCATCTATGTTCTGATCCCATTTTATTGTAGTATGGTCTTTGGATTTCTTCAATCCCCTTCGTTCCCATATCTTCCCATATATGTTTAGAACTCCACCTTATGTGGCCCCATTGCCTTTCTTAAGTGCCCTGCTTTGGAAGTTACTGATTTTGCAGCTTATATGCGAATAACAGGTTGTTGGCTATACCTAACCCTGGTCAAGTGGATGATGAGACGGCTTCTTTGAATAAACAAGTAAAAAGAGTTCATCCCATAGTTAATTGTGACAAGGCAAGTGGCAGTAACTAGAATAAATTTGTTTTCATGTTGATTGCCTGAAGTAACACTTTCAGATAATATTGATGCGGTTGTGCAGGAGAGTTCAGTGGGGACAGGAGACATTCTATCTCAAGTTTCGCAGACTCATGATGTGATAATGTAAGGTTCTATGGCTGCTTGTTTCATGATTTATACATATTGAATCATATAATGGGATTTATAGATTTGCATTGAGGAACTGCTGAGTAAGTTCCAACTATATCTATCGACACAATTACTGTTTTTTTTTTTAGTTTTCTGTTCAAGATTATTTGATATATCATATAATACATTCATAATGATAACTACAGGACACTTGACAAAACAATCTCATCATTGGAGGTGCAGCTAGCTTCTGCAAGAGCTGCCAAAGCTGACAGTGTGGAAGGATCTCCTATGTTTGCAAAATATGGAACTGAGCTCGTGGAGAGACAGAAGGTTTTCTTTGTTATGGGAATAATAACTGCATTCAGCAGCAGGAAGCGAAGGGATTCAATTAGAGAGACCTGGTTGCCAAAAGGTAAAATCTTTTTATTTTAATGGTTCTTTTAGATAGATAACTGGCGTCGCTTAGAAGCAGAAAGTTGCTTATGCTTTTTGGTTATTGTTCACTTTAGGGGACGAGCTGAAGAAGTTAGAAACTGAGAAGGGCATCATAATACGGTTTGTTATAGGACATAGGTAGGTTTGGTCCAATTGCTAGTGTTTGCCACAATAGCCTTTTAGCAAAGACAATAGATTCAAGCAATAAATATGATTCAATTTCATGTGTTGCAGTGCATCTCCAGGTGGGGTTTTGGACCGTTCTATCAATGCAGAAGAAGAGCAACACAAGGATTTCCTTCGACTGGTACAGTCTGTTTAAACTCTGATGCTTCTGTTGTTTCTGTTTAAATGTGAAAAGACCCATGACACATTTTTTTTATTAAGATACCACCATTACAGGTATATATATATATATATATGGCTTCACCAAGCAAATGCTGCTAACTTAGTTTCCTCTAACTTCCACTGGTTTCCTTCTTCTTGCTTTTGGGATGGAAATTTTTGCTTACCTCTTCTGGTACTTTACCAGAAGTGTCATTGAGTTTCTAAAGTATATTATTGAACACTCCTTTTAATAAAAGGATATGGTACTTCAAGCCTTTGGAGTTTTGGGAGTAAAATAAAGTTTTTATTGGAACTCTATGACCAGCTTTCCAGAGTGACTTTCACTCATTTTCATTGACTTGCTCAAAGCTTATGGAGAGTTGTCCATGTTGCAGAATCATATAGAAGGGTACCACGAATTGTCATCAAAAACACAAATCTATTTTTCAATGGCTGTTGCTAAGTGGGATGCTGACTTCTACATTAAAGTTGATGACGATGTGCACATAAATCTTGGTTAGGATCTTAGTATTACTCTTTCACTGAAGAAAGAAATGGAAATGTCATTCTAATACTAAAATGACATGAATATTTATAGGTATGGTTGGGTCCACATTGGCTCGCCATCGGTCCAAGCCTCGCGTTTATATTGGTTGTATGAAGTCTGGACCTGTCCTAGCACGGAAGTAAGAGTCAATTCTCCAGACAGAGAGAAAACCTTCATTGTAGTTAGTTCTAATTGTTTATTCCTTGGTTCTATCTTCTGTATGCAGAGGTGTTAAGTATCACGAACCAGAGTATTGGAAATTTGGTGAAGAGGGAAATAAGTATTTTAGGCATGCAACAGGGCAAATTTATGCAATCTCTAAAGATTTGGCCACATATATTTCAGTAAATCGGTAAGTCCCCAAAGTTAATTGCTGTTCTTTTTGGAGTGCATGGTTACATTGTTAAATCATTGATGTTTTCATGCCAGGCACATACTTCATAGATATGCGAATGAAGATATCTCCTTGGGATCTTGGTTCATTGGCCTTGATGTTGAGCACATTGATGAGAGAAGCCTTTGCTGTGGAACTCCACCAGGTAAGATACTTATCAGCATCTTTTTTCCTCGAGGTTGTCTTAACTTCGCATTATTGGCAGTGTCTGTGCAATATTTTGAACTTTTTAATGATAAAACTGGAAAGTTAATGCTTATAATCAGGTTGAAGTTAACAATATTAGTTCTTCAGGCATCTATGAGATTGATAGATCCATCAGCTTGACATTCTATTTCATAATATTCCTGAAAAGAAGCCTCTTTTCATGTTTCCTTTTAGTGTTTAGATGCTTGAGAGCATCAGATGACCTCTACCATCTTGTCAAGAGCATGAAGGAAATGTTTGCATTGATCGGGAACTGTAGATCTAGCTGTTGCTAATAGTACTTGGATTCTTTTTTCTTTTTTTTTTTCTTTTTACAGATTGTGAGTGGAAGGCACAAGCTGGTAATCCTTGTGCAGCATCATTCGACTGGAGTTGCAGTGGTATTTGCAAGTCAGTTGAAAGAATGGAAGAGGTACACCAACGGTGTGGGGAAGGTGACGGAGCAATCTGGCACACCAGTTTTTGAAAAGATAATTACCCTCTCTCACACTTAACTCTCACTCTGATGGGCTGTATCATAGCTGCGCATGCATGATCAAAAACTCTTGGTTTTAGACAAGCACCAACTGCCCGATTTTTGCTCAATCTTGCCTCGGGCAGTTGGTCCATTATTTTAATTTTTCTGCACATACAGGTTGTGAACTCCGAAAATGGAAATGGTCAAATTGCATCAACTTCAACCACGTTCGCAATTTTTTATCAGATTCTGTTATGAACACACGGAAAACCTTAGTTATGATTTTAGTTCAGCTTTTATGGAACCCAAATGGGAAAATTACAGAGAAAGCGGTATATTTTCTCAAGTCCCTACATCTTGCAATCTCCAGACACAACTTCCCAATTTGCTTAACCCTACTAATTGGCACATAAAATAAGTGGAAAGTCAACCCTTTTCAACTTCACAAACTTGTGTTGATTGTTTGTGCCTTGTGGGAAAGCTGCACTTGCAGTCCGAGTTTCGGCAAAGGACAGAAACCAACGTTTAGAAGATATTTCTTTATTGAAGAGTATCACTCTGGCTCCAGGTTGTATAATAGGCTATTTGTAATGGTTCAGATAGCATGCTTGATACTGTCTTTAGTACTCAACTTGTTATTGATAGTAAGTTAGAAGATGAAACAGGCTAAAGTTACTAGAGAACCAAACTAGCTTGTGTCAAGTACTTGTTGTTAATGGTGTGAAAATAGCTCAAAGAAAGAGTGGTTATTAAAATTTTGAAGTATTTAAACATAAGTACTAACTAGGCATTAAGAATCCCAAAACATTTTGATAAGATTATTATGGTAAGTTTTACATTAAAGTTTTGTAATTATCTATAGGAATAAGCTAACTGTTATACTCTTTCATGTGAATTTTGAAAAGTTTTTGTCCAGAGATGATTGTAACATGAAGTTCAGTAGGAGTATAGTTATACTCTTTCATGTGAAATTTGAAAAGTTTTTGTCCAGAGATGATTGTGACATGAAGTTCAGAAGGAGCATAGTTACTCTCTTCATGGGAGTATGTAAATGACATAATGTTCATACGAAATAACATTTCATATTTTCAATTATGGAAGATATGATAGTCCAAGAACAACTTTGTATTAGATATGAAGATTGTAATAACTTCAATTCTAATAATAAAAATCTATATACATATAAAAGTTTCTTATATTTATGAAATATTAAAGATATAGATTGTTCTATGTATGATTTGATATTTGAGATCAAAAGTTATATACATTTTAACTTTAGTTTGATAAGAACATAAGCAACTCCTAGTTGAGGTATATTTTAGTTGGAATAATATTATTTTTGAGTTAGAAAGGCTCCGATATAGCATTAAGTGCTAATCATGCCGTATGCAATTTTCATTTAATGGAAATTATTATTTGTATCAAGAAGTTTTCAATGAATTTGGTACAATTCCTTGCATTATTCAAATAATAATGCATTGTAGAACCTTAAAGCCATTAAGTATGAGAAAGGAGCTAACTTCTCGTCATGAATCTAAGAATGTATTTAAGGAAATCGTTTTAATTATGGTGATAATTGAGATGAAAGTTGTAAAGTTTAAACAAGTTATCATTAAAAAGAATATTGACAAATTCTCATATTAAGCCGTTCTTAGTTATTACTTTATTAATACTGGGCACCAATAGAGCGAGAAGATTAGTATGTGTTAAAACAAACATGTACTTATTTAAACAAGCATATAAATACTTATTAGAAAATAAGTTAAGTAAACTAATTTGATATGAGATTTTTTTTTAAACATCACTTGCATGTCTAATATCTCCAAATTATCTCATATATGGATTGGTAAAGTTTGTACTATTTTAAACCTAACTTAATTAAGGGTATGCCAACTGATGACTATTGAATATAGTATAAACTATATGGAAATAGTTAAGTGATCAATAAAAGTTTTTTTGTCTTAAAGTAATTAACGATAATGTTTTATTGTTCACCAAGACATTGCCTCTTGAAATTGTTCACTAATTTTTTCTTGGCGATATAATTCCTTGATTGAAGTAAAGCCTTCATCGGAGAATTTGCACCGGAAAAAGAAATGCTGCATGGATTCTGCTTCCTCTTTCAATAAGAGGCAAACATTGGTAATACTTAAGAATTACAGTCTATCAAGTGTGTTTTGTCTTCTTTTGGCTGTCAACTATATATGGAAAGATAGTTTGGGTAATAGAAACTTATCCCAGATAATTTTGCTCCAAACTTGATAATCCCTTCTTGTCCTTGATAATTTCTTATAGAAATGATTGGTATATTGTCAACATATCCGTACGTATGCATCTGCCCTAGTCAAGTTTCTTATAGGATGGTAAAAATTGTACTGTAACTTTAGGTAGTTCTCTCCACGTGTTAACCCACATCTAGCCTCCCACCTTAGCATTGATTGGGATTAAGTTGATAAAGGGGATGTATTGTTGAATTCTAAAGAGGGAACCTGCCTAGCTCCAAATGTTATAAAATATTAAAGATGCTTTGCCATTTCCTATAATACACGGAAAGAGTAAGAGAGCTTACATTTGAATTCCCCTAAGCTTCTTCCTTTTAAGACATAAGCATTTACCCATTTTATCCAAAAAGCCTCATCACCCTTCATTAGTCCTTTTAATATCTTCCCTAACATAACCTTATTAGACAACCTGATAGGAGCAATTTTCTAAACCTCCTTTAGCCGTAGGTGAGCAAACCTCCCTTTATGCTATGCTACCTTTGATTGGCATTTCCCTTCCTTTTCACCAGCCCATAAAATCCTTCTAACGTTCTTCCATATTTTTTAAAAGGATGATAGATTTAGAAGTGTCTAAACTCTTGGAAAGTTTTCAATTTAGTTCCAATTTTTAATAAGTTTTTCAATTCAGTGATTATCGTTTTAAAACTTGTACAATATGCTAAGTAGATACCCATCTATTAGTCACTTCAGCAAAAACAATGTTTTAATTTTAACTTGATTTGTACGAATTTTTAAAGTTTAGTCACTAAATTTAAAACTTTCAAAAATTTGAGGTCTGAAAGGTTAGAAACTTTTGAATATGTTTTTAATCCTTCCCTTATCATGATAGAGGTACAAGGAATGATTTATTAAGAACCTTTTGTGTGTGGTTATACTAGATCAGGTATTCGTCCACAAGATTATTATTGTTCTTAGTGTCAAATATTACTGTAAGATCTAGTTTAGAGGTCTACAAGTTATTACTTAAAGAACTGCACATAAATTGAATGCGAAAGAAAATGGTCATTTGATTGGTCAGAATTGCAAATTTCTCTAGACTAGACCAGTAATATAACACAAATAAAAAAGGAAGAATTAGACAAATCTTACATATATCTTCCATTAAGTCAATCTAAATAGGGTTTAACAAATATAAAACCAGAAAAATTACGAAGAAGACAAACGAGCAGGCAGGACAATTGATGATTAGACAGATGATGAAATCCTGATTCACACACACCAATATCTAAACCAAAACCCTTCCTGCTACTAAGAGCGCTTGGTTAGCTAGGCGAATGATAATAGGAATGAGAATGAATATAGTGAGTAATGAGAATGAATATTATCATTATAATTATAATGGTTAGTTAAGAGGAATGAATGATTATCATTACTATTGATAGTGATTGGTTTGTAAAAAATATTATAATTATTTAATTACCAAATGAATTATATTTTAATTAATTACAATATTTTAATTAATGAATGAATTATATTTTAATTAATTATATTGTAATTAATTAATAATAATAATATTTTAATTAATGAATAGTTATATTTTAATTAATAATAATGTTTTAATTAAATATAATGTAAATAAATAATAATAATGTTTTAATTAATTATATTGTTATTAATTAACTAATTACAATATTTTAATTAATGAATAATTATATTTTAATTAATTAATTACAATATTTTAATTAATTATAGTGTAATTAATTATTTAATTGATTTCACTGTAAATATGATTATTGAAATTAAAGCTTTACTTATGAAGTTATTTGGCTCATATTATACCTTTTATCTATTCTCTATATATAAAAAATTAAAAATATAACAATCACTCCTATTCTTCTCTGCCATTCTTATGGATCATGAGAGGAATGGAGGATTGCCAAAAACTAAAGAATGAAACTCTAGGTCTTCAATGATAAGTTTATACCAAACATCAATTTTCATTCTATACTCATACCCCTTTTTTCTATACCCCAAACAAGCACACCCTTAAGCTTAGTCTTACTTAAACTTAAAACTCTTCAACTCTAACGTATTCTTCTAAAATTTTAGGTTGACATTGATAGTCTTCTTTGTCTCATTTATAAAAACAATATCATAAACAAACAATATATCTTCAGGCATATCTCCTTAAATATTCCTAACGAGCTCTTCCATTATAACTAATTTATAAGAGATATTATTCTTTGTTTTTATACCTAATAAAGTTATTCAATAATTCTTTAAATTTGATATAGAAAATAATTAATTAAATTATCAATTATATCAATTAAAATTGCATCATTAAATAAATTAAGAGAGAGGGGGAAAATGATGGAATAACTAATAAGCATAATGAATAAAAGAAGGTAGTGAGCATCTGTCCATGTGAAGTGACTTTGGTTTGGTTTGGTTTGGTTTGGCTGTGTAGTGAGCATCTGTCCATGTGAAGTGACTTTGATGTGGTTTGGTTTTGGTTTTGGTTTTGGTTTTGGTTTTGGTGAGAATTTATTTCCTTTTAATGCTAAAGGTCTCAGATTTCGACATTTCCAATACAAACCATGTAACTTATAAGCTGCCTCATAACAGAATTTTCTGCCTTTGATTTTCCCAGAAAGTAAACATATTTTCCTTTCTGCCTCTCGCGTATTTCTTAATTTTACCCTTCTAGATATTTAGTTTTTCATTTTCTCTCTTTATTTTTTGGCTTCAGATTCAGATCTCCACTTCTTTTGGGGTTGCTGTTGTTTTATCTGTCTTGATGGAAGGCTTAATTTGTTCTTTCTGGTAAAGAAAAAGGAAAAAAGAGTTGTTTTTACCGGTTTCTTTCTCCGCGTTTCTAGGTTTCTTAGTTTCTGATACTGATTCCCTTTTGTTGTTTCTTTTCTTCTTGTGATAGTTTTTGATTTCCATCTTTCACTTTCTATTAAAAATCCAAGCTTGGACTTTTATTCAGACTTGTTGAATATTTGAGTGGTTTGAGAGCTTAATTAGGGTTTTGGAATTCTCAAGATGGATAAGGATAAAACCCAAGCTCAAACTGCTGCTTTGCCACCACCATCTGGTCGATTCTCGAGCTTTTCACCTTCCGGGAGTTCTTTTAATGTAAAGCATGAGCCTTCATTATCTGCATTCAATCCAATGGCTGCAGGAGCTGTTGCAGACCCTAGTCGTTTTGGCCACGGAGCTGATTCTAGCAACTTTAGTCATGATATTAGCAGAATGTCTGATAACCCACCTAAGAATGTTGGTCATAGACGTGCTCATTCAGAGATTCTCACATTGCCTGATGATCTTAGCTTTGACAGTGATCTTGGTGTTGTTGGTGGTGCTGATGGGCCGTCTTTGTCTGATGAGACTGAGGAGGATTTGTTGTCAATGTACCTTGATATGGATAAATATAATTCGTCCTCTGCTACATCGGCTGCTCAAGTGGCAGAACAATCAGCGCCATTAGGGGCATCACCAGGTTTAGCACCAACTTCGGTGACAGGGGAGGTTGGTGGGCCTAGTGAGAGGCCTAGAGTTAGGCATCAGCATAGCCAGTCAATGGATGGTTCGACCACTATCAAGCCAGAGATGCTTATGTCAGGTCCAGAAGAGGTCTCTCCTGCTGATTCTAAGAAGGCTATGTCTGCCGCCAAGCTTGCTGAGCTTGCTCTTATTGATCCTAAGCGCGCAAAAAGGTATATTCGGCTTTTGGGTATTGTCTATTTTATTGTTGGAGTTGTTGTTTTGAGATGATTTTTTATCGTAATTTAATGCTACGATTGTCATATGTGAATGGAAATCCAAGTTAGATGTCCCTGTTCTAGTATTGCTTGGTTTGAGATTCTTTTGAGTTCTGGTTTCTTATGGAGAATGTATACTGCAGAATATGTGGTTTTCCTTAGTAGAAACTCATTTCTTAGCAAATACAATTGATGTGATCGTATGCAATCCTGTAAGCGTCATACTGCCAATAAAATTTAGGTATGGATGGATAGCACTTCAAGTTATGGCATTTCAACCTTTTTAAGACCTGGCTCATGATTTACGCTACCCTCCAATTGTTGTAAATTATATGGGAGGAAAATAGGGACCATGTTTGCTTTCTTAGTTTGTGTTTTAGATTGACATCTTATATGCATACTTATTTGTTTATTATTTTTGATATAATAGGATCTGGGCAAATAGACAATCAGCTGCAAGATCAAAGGAACGAAAGATGCGGTATATAGCTGAACTAGAAAGGAAAGTACAAACACTGCAAACAGAAGCTACATCACTGTCTGCTCAATTGACTTTGGTTCAGGTAAGATGCATCAATTTAATTTTTCATCAATGTCTCCAAACCAGCGAAAGAACAGTCAACTGGTCCAGTTGACCTTCAATTTAGAGTTATCCTGTATATGTATATGAATGTCTGTAGAAGTTTTACTGCTTAATTAATGTCATGCTACCATGAGAGCGTTGTTTTCATGTTTTCTATTCCAAGGACTGTCTGTGGTTCAAATCCTGCCTTTGCTATTTAATTGCTGGCCTGAAATTAGTTAATGCTTTAAAATGGAAAGATGTGAAGGTCAACAATTAAAAGGAAGCTTACCAAAACACAATGTTTAACTTCTGTATATATTCGAGAAATTTGATATATTTGACATGAATGTCTGGCTCTGTATCTGTTAAGATAGATTTACGTTTTTAAATAATATATATTTTATCCCAGTTCAATATCGGTCCAACTTCAGTTTAATCAACTCGCTCCCAGTCTCCCTCCTCTTCAATATCCCATTCAGATTTGTATAATATCGCTTCACATTCTCATAGGGAGTCGTTCATTCAGATGAAAGTTGTCTGTTTTTTGTTGAGAATTATTGAATTACATCATGATTTTATTTGAAACGTAATGAGTATAACATGTTTGGATTTTCTTTTGTTTTTGCTTTGTGATCAGAGGGATACAAATGGCCTGAATGCTGAAAATAGTGAATTGAAATTGCGTTTGCAAACAATGGAACAACAGGTCCATTTGCAAGATGGTAAGGACCTGTTTCCATTTGTGATGATCACCCTTTGGAGTTGCTTTATGCTTTCCATAGTATGATGTATTGCCTGCATAGAAACTAAAAGTTTGCATGTGCGTACAAACTGCTTTTTGTTACAGTGAAATGCTGCTGACTGTTAGACAATGCCAAAATTCTTTCCTTTACATCCATGTTGTTGATATCATTTGATTGATGAAAAAGTTGAAGGCATCTACAACTTCTAATTTGCTAACTTTCACGCATTTAATGATGAATTGGAGTTTAGCCCAGTTCCAATTGCCATGTGCTTATGAACTGCCCTTTTCTTTTCAGCTGATTGAGAAGATGTTATTTACCCCTTTGGCTAGTTGTCAGAATATTGATTTATTCATTCGACTTTATATAATTGATGATACAAGTTAACTTCTGTCTGTACCTGTTATCATTGTGAATATTCAACAAATTTGAGGTTGTTTAGAGTTTTGTGATTCAGTTCAACAACTTGATGTATTTTGTCTCTACGAAATAGACAGGTTCATGTGTCAAGAATGGCATTGCGAATAAGGATTTGGCATAACAATTTTCAGTGAACATTCAAACTGTAGGCTTAGTTTCCACTTGAATGGAAATATCTTGATCTTTCAACTAGATTGTTGTAGTGCATAATTGCATATAGCTTTTGCGAAGCAGCAGGAGTAAAGTGGATGATTACATTTCAACCGGGAGATTACATCAGAATTGAATATAACTGTGTCACATTGCCTATTGGTGTGGTTCTATATAAGAAAAATTCTGTTAGACTGGAGATGGAGATATGGTGTGGTTTAGTTTGAGTTGTCTGGTGTCTGTACTTCCACCATATTTCCTTTGGTTGTTTGTTTGCGGAAAGGGAAGTGAAAAGGAGATATGCATTAGAATAAATGACTTATCAAGGCATAAATTCAGCTAGAAAACAAATCTGAATTATTATCCTGCTGGAGAAGTGACACTTGCTTAACCTCAATTCAAATTGCTTTTTCATTAACAAATTTATGCAAATCAAATCATCCCTGTGTGTGCAAAAGATTGCGTGCAAATTTTAATCTCCTTAAATTGATAAGTTTATTGGGTCTATTGTTTGAGGAACTAAAATTTCCTCTCTCTCTATTATGTGATTTTAAATTTGTTACCAGAGTTTGTTCATTATATTGTATGCTTTTATGTACATAGTCAACAATGAATAGGCTAGTTTTCCAGTTATCATAGGCTTCTTCTCTTCTATAACTTGTCATCTCTGTTTCGCTGACATCTTTATTGGTTTTTGTGCTTTTGATATCTTTTTGTTTCTGATGTTAGTTCCTTTTTCATGCGTAGATGTCCTGGGAATAGATTGGTTTTGTTTGTTCGCAGTTGTGTCTGTCAATCATTTGTTTGCATACCCTTTTCCCAACTTCTGAAGTTGAGATGATCGTGGTGGATGGATCAAATTTTAAAGTCTCGACTGTTTACAGGATTAAGGAAAAGTAATTGTTGCAAGGTTTAGTTGCAAAGAGTCAGACATTCTGCTGTTATATAAGGAGGTTTTAGTTTTACTAATGTGCCAACGGATTGTGACAGTCATGGGGAAGTTAGTTAGAATATGGGAATAAAAGGGTGTTAGGGGAAAATGGACTGGCATTCGGTTATGACTTG
>JAOTIZ010000203.1:23427114-23445613 GCA_027123425.1 Erythroxylum panamense
CATAAGAAGTAATTGATAAGATTATACAGTTTTTTTATGCAGTTTGTAATTCAAATCAACATATTTTTCTATTTAATTTAAAATATTAATAATTAAAATTTTTAATTAAAATAATATGTTGTTTATTTAAATTACAAATAACACACGTGCGGTCCAAACAATTAAGGCGATAGGGACCGCAGGAAAAAATTAATAAGACTAAAATTATAATAAGAATCCATACAGGACTAGTATATTCTTATTATAATTAATCATAAATTTTTCCACTAAAAACTTATGATTGAGCTCCTTATTAATTTTAACTTTCTACAACATAATAAATTATGTTCCCCATGTTAAGAATACAGATACTTGTCAAATAAAATAAATTACTAACAATTTATTTAAATAACAATTTTAACCTTTAAGATTGTCACTCATCTTATTTCATGTGTCGGATTAAAAATCCACCTGTAGGGGTTACACAATGAAACCTTATAAGCTTTCTTAAAGTGCATCATCATTATCTATAATAAGACATGGATTCCATCATTAATTAATATTTCAAAAATACAAATTGTATTTACCTAATTCACCGAGTATTATTTTCCCGATAATTGACACTCACTCTTTAATGAATTAAAACCCAAGACAATGTATATTTGCTCATATTAACTAAATCAAGATTAAGAACATAAATCTTATTTCCATTGTCCTCAAGAATATGTTTTAATAGTCAATATAAAACAACCATTCTCAGCTTGGTCCAATTAGATACATACAAAATGTACTAACACAATTATTATTAAATATATATTGAAATTTTTTTCATATTATGCAAATCTCCAATTGAATACAATTAAATAATTGTTAAAAGAAAAACATCCAAAGACTATACTATTACATTTGCATAGTTAATAGTATATATCTATTAATCTCCCACTTAGACTCATAACCATGCATTTATTATTTTAACTCTCATTCCTTCCACGTGATTATCAAAAGTCTTTGCTAGTAAGCTCTTTGTAAAAGGATCGGCCAGGTAGTTTTCTGATGCAATCTTAATCATTACCACATTACCCCTTTGAACTATGTCTCGTATCAGGTGATACTTCCACTCAATGTGTTTTGCCCTTTTATGGCTCCGTGACTCCTTCGAGTTTACAACCGCCCCACTATTGTCACAATAAAGTAATAGGCCATTGAACTGCTAGAACCACTCCCAGATCCATTAGGAAGTTCCTAAGCCATGCTGCTTCCTTGGCTGCCTCAGAGGCCACCACATATTCAGCTTCCATGGTGGAGTTTGTAACACAAGTTTACTTAATACTCCTCTAACTTATTGCTCCGCCTCCTATGACAAAAACATTTCTTGAGGTAGATTTTCGAGAGTCCTTGTCAGACTGAAAGTCTAAATTTGTATAACTTATCGGTACAATTTCTTCTGACTGGTAAACTATCATATAATCTCTAGTTCTTTTTAAGTACTTGATTATATGTTTGACTACAGTCCAATGTTCT
This sequence comes from Erythroxylum panamense, assembly GCA_027123425.1. Taxonomy (NCBI): domain Eukaryota; kingdom Viridiplantae; phylum Streptophyta; class Magnoliopsida; order Malpighiales; family Erythroxylaceae; genus Erythroxylum; species Erythroxylum panamense. The sequence continues at coordinate 23,428,615 of JAOTIZ010000203.1, forward strand.
CGCCCAGGGTTAGACTAAAATATGCTAACCATGCCAACAACAAAACAGATATCAGGTCTAATACACAACATTGCATACATGAGGCTTCCTACTGCAGAAGCATCCTACTAGAGAAGCATAAGGAACTGCCTTCATGCTCAGAGTGAGTCCATGTCTGTAAGGAAGAAAACCGTTCTTGGAATTCTGCATGTTAAAACAAGCAAGAATATTATCAATATAAAGTGTATGTGACAAGCCAAGCTTAATGTCAAGAATATGAGCATCTTCTCCCAAGTCCTTCATATCAAAACGCTCAGATAGCCAGTCTTTGACAGAAGTCAACATACCTACATAATTTCCTATAAGTAGAATATCATCCACATATAATACCAGAAACACTACCTTCTTACCATTCTACTTCTTACACACACAAGACTCATCATGACACTAATCAAAACCAAAAGTTTTGATCAACTGGTCAAAACAAATAACGCAAGACCTAGATGCCTGTTTAATTCCATAAATGGACCTATTCAATTTACATAGCGAAGTTCTAGGGCATTAGCAATGAAACCATCTAGTTGGTTCATATAGATGCATTCATCAAGACTTCCATTTAGAAATTCGTTTTGACATCCATTTGCCAAATTTCGTAATCCAAATGAGCTGCAATGGATAGAAGAGTTCTAATAAACTTAAGCATGGCTATCGACAAAAAACTTTCCTTATAATCGATCCCTTCTTTCTGAGTATACCCTTTCGTAACAAGCCTCGCCATATAAGTTTGTACTTTACTGTCTACACCCCTCTTTTTCTTATAGATCCACTTACATCTGATGTGTTTAACCCCTTCAAGTGGTTCTACAAGTTCCCAGACTTGATTAGAGTACATAGACTCCATCTCATATTTCATAGCTATAAGCCATTTATCAGCATCTATGACGCTCTAATACCCCCTGGGAGGATACAGAGGTGCCACGCAGACATCATAAAATACATGTATACAGAACTGAGACAAAACCAAAGCATACGAAACAATCATCATGCATTCTCAATAGCTCAAAGCAGAAGCAATTCGGAGAAAACATACATCATAATACACTGAACTTAAATACAACTTGTTCCAAACAGGAACCAGTCTGAATTAAGGTTATTACAAACCTTGAGACAAAATTCAGGAGTCGCATACATCAGAAACAAGTCCAAAAACAAACTCAAAATGCATTTTAAACAAAACAAATTTTAGACTCCTTTGGTCATTACGGTTGACTTGTCCCAGCCCCTACGTCCTTGTCTCTAAACCTACACGAGGTAAATCCATGGTGCTAAGCATATAGCTTAGAGAGTAATAACTAAACTATGTTTAACCACAATAGATATTGAATCATGTTACACAAAAGCATCTCAACATACTGAAATTCAAAATAAAGTCAGATTTATTAAGGAAAACATTTCGCAAGCTAAAGTCAGTCATTTCAATAGCAAAACAGAACATTCGGAATATAGAACTGATTTTCAGAATAGGGTGTTAACCCATCAGATCAAAATTTCATATTTATTTCATATCAAATCTTATCTTATCATAGATCAAAATACAAAACAAATCAGACTGTAAATCTATGAACAGAAGTGGGTAACGGGACTTATACAGAAGAGACCGAAGTCCCGACACTGAAATGTCATTAACAGAAGACACCGAAGTGCCATTAACAAAAGACACAGGAGTGCCATTAACAAAAGACACCGAAGTATCATTAACAGAAGACACTGAAGTGTTATTAACAAAAGACACCGAAATGCCACAGAAGCAGCTACAGACCCTTCTAGGCATGCCTATTTACCCACAACTAGGACTTGACAGTTTTAAAACCAAACAAATTCATTTCATGTCCAACATAATTAGCCAATCATTACTTTCATGCCAAAATTCAAAAATATTAATCTGACAGTTTTGCAAATCATTCAATGGATTAAAGTCAAACAGCACACAAACAGTCAAAGCAGAACTATCCAAAATTTTTCACTAGATTTCTTACTGAATTACCCACAATTATTCAACAAGACTTACTTACAGATAAGACAATCTAAATTATTTACAAAAATTAACGTCTAAAATTATTTACTAGATTACTTACAAAAATTATCGTCTAAATTACTTACAAAAATATCCCTTATTGCTTATTGCCTAGACGTCCCAGCAATATCTGGAATTCGCTCTATGAGTTCCTCTATAACATTTAATGCAAACACATATCACTATTGTGCATGATTATGAAATTATTTATGCACATTCATGTATACTGAATATGTATGATGCATGCTCATGTCAAAAATTTGGGTTTCCTATCCTTAATCTTGTCACCTTATCGATCATGTGAAATGATGCTCAATCTCTCAATCCAGATTTATTTCACAATCCACCTTCGGGTCCACTTTGCTCAATTATTCTCATTAGGAAGGTGAGATAATTAGGTAATACTTCCTTCTAGAAAGTTTTCCCTCTTTATCTTAGGTTTTTAGTGATACCAAGTTCATCCAATTTGGTTTAGTATACTGAAAGTTATACTCAAAAGATTTTAGATTGTTCTTATGCTTCAGCAGAATTCTTATCTCAAATTCCAATCAAATTATGAAATTTTTAGAGGTAGAATTAGAATTTAATCTCTTCAGACAATTTGTATTCTTATGTCTCTAGTTTACTCCAAATTAAAAATTACTCCATTCGGATAACTATAAAGAAAGTTATGCCTAAAATACCAAAGTATGTTTAAGTTGTCAGGAAACTTCGCCTCGGCGAACTTTCCAGACAGCAAAATTCTTTGAAATTTTCTTAAAAGTTTGTCGCAGCGAACTTTCACAGAAATGAAATCCTTCAAGTTGGTCGCGGCGAGCCAAAAAGAGTTGGTCGCGGCGAACTTTACTTCGATTAAATCATCTTCTTCTCTCTACTATAAATTTTTTCCAGAATTTGATTCTCACTTCAATCTTATTCAATGAACACATATAACACTTAACCCAACTCTTTTACTTCCATTTCAGCTCATCACAACTCAAACAAATCAAAAATCAAGATGAAACACAAACATTAAAATAGAATTCATTTACATATTTCATCATGTTCTGCTTTCTCACTACTGCATTTATGTTCTGTTTTCTCTCTCTACTGTATTTTCTTTCTATCTTTCATCTGATGCTTGTCTTTTTACTATTCTCCATGCTTTCACTTCATTTATACTAAGATCTCACCAAATCCTATAAACAATTTCTACACAAACTCCATGCACACTTCCACTGCTCAATAATATCAACTCATCTCTCTCATCACTGTCGCTGAATTTGCTTTATACAAAACTCATGCATGTATTTAATCCCAACACTATCACAACATCATAATCATTCACAGAGCTTAGAAATTTAACATTTCAATTAGCTTGCTTTCAGAAAATCACCAGTAGTGAGGTTTCGATAATGAAGGTTCAAATCTTTTGGTGAAGACCAAACAAATCCGAAACGAAAACAACAAGAAGCTTCAGTAACTTTGCCTTACACAACTTGTAATACGTGTGTTACTTACATCTTGTCATGTGTCATCATGCATGTAAGTCATTTGTCAATCTTTAATCAGTCCACATGTCACCATGCAAGTAAGCCATTTGTCAATCTTTAATCAGTCCACATGTCACACTAGGATTGATCCAAATTTCAAGATTTTTTCAAAAAATTACTAAAAATTCCAAAATAATACTAATAGTATCCGAATAAATTTTTCACAATTTATTCGCATTTTATAAATCCGTTTGACCTAGAATATGTAAATGAAAACGTGTATATGGGTCAAAAATACGTATGCACTTATCAGCGAAAACTCAATTATGTAAAGCATAAAGTGTACTGAAATTCCTTAATATTCTAACTCCTAATATGGGGCGTTACACTCAGATTGTTGATAACTTAGGTTGTGGAATAATAAGATTGTCCTATGAATATGCTTGGATGGACCATGCACAAAGATGACTTAGGATGGTTAGCTAAAGGCTCATCAAGGTATTTGTCAATTCAAGAGGTGATCATATGATGAAAAATGACAAAAATATGGATTTGTGGATATAAAAAGTGAAGCACTAATAGGCCCCTCTCCAAAAACAACTGGGGGGCCTGCCTAGAACCCTTTGGTGGCCCTCTAGTCAATATCTGATCCAATTGGAAAGTTCCTGTGGAGCTAAACCTATTGCCCTTTTTTATCAACATATTTTAACTCAACATTCATAAATATAAACATTGTATTCTTTTTTAAATCTTTTTAGTACGAACCATTTTATTAAAAATTTCAAAAGCACAACATCTGCATTTTAACGTCCCTAAAATTTTCAATATCCCTGTAAAAGTTTAAAACATTTTTATAATTACACCAATTTCTCAACTAGAAATTTTGGACTTCAAATATACTCATAAGCAACCTCAAACAGTTATAACAAATGATTTTAAAAAGGCTAAACTATTTTCATGAATTTAATTTCAAAACATTCATATACATGCGTTCTTTATACAAATTTACATTCCAAAACATATTCAAAGACATGGAATAGTTCCAAAAAATATTTAAAAGGAAAAAAATGCCTACATATCAATATTATAATTTCAATGTAATTTCAAATCGTATGAAATTTAACTTTCAAACTCCAATTCATATATTGCTAAAATATAAACTTATACTAGCAATATTAACTTATAATGTATCATTCATATGATTATGAATTTAAAGTCATCTTTCATCAATTCTTTTGCAAAGAATTTATTTATATAAAACAATTAAAATACACTCATTGTTTAGTAAACTTATCGTCAAACACACCCACGCATTTTGTGCCTCTCATTTACCTATACAATCCCATTTCGCTTAGGCATTTATTTCCAATTTCAAAAATAAGGAATTAAAACTATATATTCGAGATTAGAATTTAATTGGGTAATAGGTAGGCTAATCATATTTCTACTTACTTAAGTAAGCTAACCTATTATTCTCCATTTCAAAGTCTAACTTTGAAAATTACTTAAATACCATCTTTTACCCATTTTATCACATTCTTTAAAACACTATCTCACCCAATTAATTCACCATAACCATAATCAAACTTCAACAACTCACACCAATAACTACATTTCCTCTTAAGGCCAAATTGTCCTTACCACACATTCTTTTATTGTCATTTCATTTTCTTTCCAAATTTTCAACACTATTCACCTAATATCCATGCCAAACACATCATAAATTGTTTCAACTTCATTACTATCCAAATAAACCCCATATACAAAGTTTTTCCAAATAATAACATAATAATTCATTTAACAATTCCAATCCCACAAATACACTTAAACCATCCTTAATCACACCTGAATGGTCATTACATCATAATTTAACTTTTATACTAAAAATACCGTAAGCCTTAACATATTTCACATTAAACTTTTCCAATTCAATTCATTCTCATTTGTTTACTTCATTAGCATCAAAACCATGCTATGAATGTCATAAAACATAAAAATAGAATTTTGAATCATTTCACATTAAAAAATCTAGCCATGGATGATTCTTCCAATGCTGATTTTTTGGGTTACTTTCTTGTTTTCAACTCTTAAATGCTTTTAAGCTTATTATCTACTCTATGACAAGTCAAAAATCACAATTGATCTTAAACAAACCCATCCCACTAAAAACCCATAAAAAATTAAATATTTAAGATAGGAAAACGTATCACTTTTTCCTCCAATCTTTTGGGTAATTGATGAATGCTTAGGGTTAATCAATATCTCTACAAAACCAACTCAAAACCTATAAGAAATGGTTGCACTCTTTGTTTTTCTCCTAGAATAATATCAAAATCCTGAATATCCAATATGATCAGGCTTGCCAAAAACTCCTTACCCTCAATTAGTATTTTACTATCTATAAACACTCTTTCAATGAAGAGTGAGTTTCCAGTTGGGATGGAAACTATTATCCTAACATCCAATAACTGAGGCTCAACATTCAATTTTGCAAAAATAATCATAGACATAAAAGAATGTTTAGCACTGGATTTACTAACGCATATGCTTCTAGATTAAAAACAGAAATCATATCGATGACTACATTTGGTGTGGCATCGACCTCTTACTGTGACCGGGAAAACTCAAACCTATGCGCGAGGTCTACCTACCTGTCTTATAAAGGCTGGTCCTATACCCCCTAAACCTCTGTTGGATGTAGTAAAATTTGATCCTTTGGTTTGTGAACCACGATCGCCCTATCATAATCCCATTTAGCTTGTGAAGGTGTTGAAGATCCAACCACTAACCTCTTTGCAATGATTAATCGTGGGCAATCACTAATAAAGTGACCCTTTTAATTGTAGAGGAGACAACCCATCATATTCATCTGACACTCACCTATATGTCTTTTTCTGCAAGTAGTACACTCTAGCACTGAGTTCCTAGTGTCGCAGGAGTTTCTAGGCCTAGTGGGTGACCTAAAAGACTTTTGACTGGATGATTCTCCTCTATTAAACCTCCTGCCACCTATCCATCTTGACTTATTTTTCTTGGGTAAACCCTGGGATGAACTAGCTGGTGCGTTACGCTTCTATTCTATCTTGAACTCTAAGTAATTTTTGTTGCATTTCTCTTCACTTTTATTGTAGCTCCAACTAATTCCCTGTAGTGCGTCTGTGAAGCCAAAGACAGATCGATCAGTAATTTAGGACTCAAGCCTGTAGCAAATCTCTTGCACTTCTGCTCTTCACTATCGGGAACAAATAGAACACTTCTGACTAGTTCCGAAAATCTCTTCTTATAATTTGTCATTGATGTCAAACCCTGCTCTAGATGAAAAAATTCCTCTACCCTAACATCCTTATAACTATGTGGGTGGAATCTATCTATGAACTCTCTCTAAAATTCTACCCATGACATCTCATCCAGATGTCATCTCTCAATGGCCTCCCACCAATCATTCGCCTTATCCTTGTAGAAAATACAAATCTCTACTCATCTGCACATCCTGCAACTTTGTATATCTTCGTAACCTGGTTTAGCCATATGAGTGCACTTTCAGGATCTCCACTCTAGTCAAAAGTCTTTCCGGCTAATTTACAGATGCGCTCGATCAAGCATCCTAAATTTTCCACATTTTTGCATGGTTCCCACATCGCCGCGACGAGTATCTGAGCCATTTTTCCCACATTAAAGTTCACTCTGGTTGGTTCCAAAGGCCTTGACGATTTAGAATGTGGCTAGTTCATCGAGGCACTCACTAAGTCTGACATATGGTTATCCTCCCATGCTAGAGGTGCCTCAAGTGCAGGAGCGATTGGAATGGCTTCCCTAGGACGACTACGACCTCGTCTATGCATCATGCTTTGTATTCGAGAAAGCGCAAATATGTAAAACTTTCGGTTTATGAAACCATATGCATGTAATCATAAAGTTTTATTGGTCACCTTACTTTTGAAACAATGTAAAAACATTAAACGAAAAGGAAGCAACCTATTTTTAAAAGGGGGCTCTAATACCAACACTGATTGGCCCCTCTCCTAAAATGACTAGGTGGCCTACCTAGCACCCTATGGTGATCCTCCAATTGATATTTGATTCAACTGAAAAGTTCTCATGGAGTTAAACCTATTGCACCTTTTATTGAAAAGTTTTAACTCAACATTCATAAAAATAAATAGTGGAGTTTGTTTTAAAATCTTTTTAGTGTGAATCATTTTATTAAAAATTTTAGCAGCACAACGAATACATTTTAACATCCCCAAAATTTTCAAAATCCATGTAAAAGTCTAAAACACTTCTATGATCGCACTAATTTCTCAACTATAAATTTTGAACTTCAAGTCTATTCACAAGCAACTTGAAACAGTTACATTAAATGATTTAAAAAGGGCTAAAACATGTTCACACATTTAATTTAAAAACATTCATATACATGAGTTCTTTACACAAATGTACATTCCAAAACATATTCAAAGATATGTAATAGTTCCCACAGATATTTACAAGGCAAAAATGCCTACAAGTAGCACGTGACAAAGCTGACCACTTGTAAGGTGGAGTCCCTGCTATTGAAGCCCTTGAGTGTGCATCTAAGAGGTTTTATTTTGGAAACAGAAAATAGAGTGTGAGCTAAATGAACTCAGTGAGTGTTAACTTTTCTATGCAAATCATGTTTAACAATTTAAACCTCCCAAAAATAAATTCATTTCACTTCTCATGATACAATACCAATATAAAACATATATGTTTTTGTGAAATCAAAATTCTCAAGTTACTTTGAAAGCAAATTATGACGGCATCATTATTGTCATGAACTTTCTTACACGACATAGCCCAACACTAACTTCTTTGCCATACGGTACCATTAGATATAAAGTCATAGAGTTGGCTTTGCATCACTTACCCGCGATTGATTAACCATCGCTTACCCACACTAGGTTATCTGCTATATATTGGTAGTTACAGAGCTAGTTTTGCATCGCTTACCCGCAACAAGTTAACCACTAATTACAAAGCTGGTTCTACACTGTTTACCCGCATTAGGTTAATAGTTATACATTGGTAGTTATAGACTGCATCTCTTACTCGCAACCGATTAACCACTAGTTATGGAGCTAGCTTTACATTACTTACCTGCCCTACGTTAACCGTTATACCCTGGTATAATAACATGTATAAAACCTCTGCCTCTTTGAAAGAGACATGTCCTGAACGACTAGACAATGAGGGCACATTTTCCTGACCACCAAGATACTATGCTCATAGTATGAATAGTTTTTTGAGTTGAGTACCTCATTCAAAAATTGTTTTTGATTTAATCAGTAGGAATCAATAAAAAAAGCAAATCCCTTGTGATACACTATATTTGGCTTAGTTATTGATAGAGTGAATAGATTTACCATTTCTTGAAATATCTCTTTTGATTCAAAATCATGGTGTAACGTGTGCCTGCCCCCATTCTGATCATGGAATAGATGAAATAAATCAAGGAGAATTCATGCTAGCTTCAAAGGATATGCTTCTTCTGATTAAAAACTAGAAATATTATTTTATCCATTTATGTCAATATCAATTTTGTGTGGTTTCAATCGGAAAAGATCAATATAAACTCATTATCCAAACATTCTTTAAACTTTTTGAGCATCGTGTTGTTCTATATTCTATAGAATTGTATGTAACTATTAAGAGTCAAGATGTTCTACATAATGTGACTATTCCTCCAAAAAGTCTTTTTTTTGTTCAAAATAATCAATATATAGAATCAGAACAAGTGATTGCTGAAATTCGTCCGGGTGCATACATTTTAAATTTTAAAGAGAGGGTGCAAAAACATATTTACTCCGACTGAGAAGGAGAAATGCACTAGAGTACCAATGTATACTATACACCTTAATTTACGTATAGTAATATTCATCTCTTATCAAAAAAAGTCATTTATAGATATTATTAGGGGGCTCATATATGATTACTGGTCAAACCATTTTTTTTTGGTAGTAGGTGTGATTTATTGGATATAGATCCAAATTTTAGCTTTTTTTACTTCCTTAAAATGGTTGGGAATATCAAGATACTAGTCTACAGAGAGAAAATGTAAGACTAATGCCAATAGTTCATCATGAAAGAAAGGACTCACTGAGCCAAGATCACTAACTAATACTAATAGAATAGAAAATATAATAAATAGAAAAGAAATATCTTTTCTCTATATTTTCCCTAATTTCATTGCTACCGCGTGCTTTACGCAATTGATCGGATAACTTCAAGAAAAAAAGAAGCATTTACCTATTACAAAGATGGTGAAATTTGTTTTTTTTTTAATTTCCCTTTTCAAGTCTTAAAAAAAAGATGCAATAGTCAGAATATAAAGATTTAAAATAACTCTATACTCCATAAAGGTAAAGTTTGAGATTTCTAATAATATCAAGTATCGTTCCTATTTGGCATTTCTAGCTTTCGGAATTTTATCCCCGATTAACAAATAGCTGGAGAAACTTTCTAGTTGTGAATCGAGTATAGAACCAATTAACGAGTGACTTCAGGAATTCATGATTTGAATCCCTAATTTTCAAAAGTTGCGGTTTCACTGAGATTGGAAGCCAACTAGACTACTGTCATAATAGTGAATAAACATCTACCCATAAAGAAGAAAATCATATAAACATACCAAAAACCCCCTTAACAGAAATTAGTGATTTAGTCTATTTAAGAACGTGGATTACTTACTGGAAAATCAAATTTTGTTGCAAAAAAGAAATCACCTTTTGCTTAGTTCAAAACTTTACCCAACAAAATATCAGCAACATTACGTGCAAAATTCCAAAATGTTTCATCTTTTCCTCATACAACATAGGGCCGTCCAAAATCAGGTTTAGAAAAGTAGGAACTCCTGTTTAACTGGTTACGTTGCTGCGCGATGTCCAAATCATACAATGAAACCAGCAAGTGAAAATTGGGGGCTGGTGATTACACAGCCTCATTTGTACCATCCAGCAAGGAAGTATCTTAGCAAAAAACAGAAGCAGCATCCAACAGCCTGTTGACAAGATGAAGATTAACCATTGATATAAGACACCCAATATAAAACATGTAAACCATCGTAATCTATAGACATTAGTCGTCTCTGATGGTAGAAGGTTTATTTGAGTGAATATACAATCAGAAACTGATAATATTTGATATTTCTAAATCAGGACACAGCACTCATACAACGAGGCAAAACAAAGGCTTATCCAGATAGTGATGGAAATTTACTATGTTTCAGAAATTTTCCTTTATTGACAGAAAGTAAAAAGCCGTGTCTTCCTCCAGACAGCATAAAGGCTGTTCTGATGAACTGTAGACACATCAAGTAATAATCAAAATACGAGTATTGATAAGCCTAATTTAAGCTATGATTCTTTGAGCAAATGTTGAAGTTTGCAAGTCCGAGGCTTGTGCAAATACAAATTTCATGCACAGGCAGACAAATATTAAAACTTGCAGATTTAAAACTCATGTAAATACCAACTTCATGCATAGTATTCAATTACCAATTCCAAATCCAACACTAGTATTCAAATGCAGCAATATTAAGATTTCAAAAGTAAAATTGAATACAATATCAAAAGAAATAGCTTTAGAAAGAAGGATTAATTGGTGTTCATAATATTTATAGGCTCTAAAGATTAATTAACAATTTGACATCAAATTGGTTAACACAAATGAAGCATAACAGTCATTAGCCACTATAAGTTTCTCCACAACATCAATGATCTTATCATATAAATAATCATATCATCTATAACAAGTCTTTGGCTCAATGGCACTTCCCTCAACAATTCATAGGTAGGCAAAGGTTTTGAGTCCCTTAACAACCAAAAGAAGTATTGAGTAGTGTCTCAAGTATTCTTATATTTTCCTGTAGTTCAACAGGTATATGCACCTTTTTACTGTCCTAACACGACACACTACTTCATGGTGGCAGTATGCTTAGCATCTACTAAGTGGACTTGGATATTCCAGAGTGAATTCCTCATATTGGTGACAGAATTGAAGCAAGCATAAAAATATAAGTTTTCAGCTTCAGTTTGGATTATGATAGACCACTATGGTATCCCTTCTTCCACTCGATACAGAAAAAGTTGAAAAGAAAACTAGAAGATGGAGAAAACATAGTATCACACAATAAAAGGAATAAGAAAAAAGAAATACCTGCACGAAAAGCAGATGGACACAAAGATATTTCTCTGATTTCCTGCCAAACATTCTCAAATAAACATTAACCAGTGTCCCATCATTGGTTCCAGTCAGTAATCCTGTCCGCGGATCAAACCTAAGAAAGCAGAGTAAAAGAAAACAATAGAAGAAATCATTCATATTAGTGTTTTGTACAAATTTGTCTTTTGAGACCTTGAAGCATTAGTTTAGAAAAAATAAGACAATTAAAAGAGAAATATTCTACCTAGGCAATCGATGTCGCGGACAATGGATGACACCAAAAAGCTGAACAAGAAGTGATAAATATTAGATGCTTTACTGGATAATCATAAATATCAGAACTAGAGAAGTATAAGAGTAACTGGATCAAACCTGGGGAACAGATAAGAGAAAATTTATTACTTGAGGTAAAAAGAAAATCAAGAGAGTTTCACTGTCAAAGGTCAAAAAGGAAGCTCCATGTTAGTCCTTTTGAAAGGTATGGGGAATGTAGAAAACTCGTAGAAAGATGGGAGATTTTAATATGAAAGAATGATATAACCAGGTCCCAAGATGCAATGACTTTTAGTAAAAATTACTTGAATTGAATCAGCTAATAATCTAGGACATAACTCTTAACATCATTAAACCACATGGATTCAACAAGAAAATGCCCATAAAATAAATTATGTACACTTTCAAGTACAAGCCATAAATCTAATCCTTTCTGTTAATCTTCCACCGTATGTGGAACAGTTAATTTAGAACAATGTAGTTTTGATGTATATTTCATTAGCTAATATAGCAATTTGATGAAGAGGGTAATGTTGACAATTTTTAAAAGATCAGAGCAGATACTTTAAACTGATGATAGTACCCATGGATTTCATGCTTCTTTTTTTTCTTTTATTTTTGGGTTGACAAATGATTCCATGCATTTTACTTTTAAAACATGAAAACAACTTCATTTGCTCTACATTTGTTAGTCAATCTAACAGTGGCTTAATAGAGGGGCTCCAGAGGAGAACTTCTCATGGTAGACCTGAGACAATGTATTTCAGACCTACATTTAATATTAAAGATACTCTTATTCTATTTTAGGGAAATTTATCGCTGCAGTTTATTTTGTCTAAAGGGTATTTAGTACTTTCATTACTTATTTCCTCTTAGGGTAAACCACAATTAAAATTAAGGCCATTGTTTAGAAATTGAAACACCTTTTAACCTTAGCTGTCTGACAGACTCTGCTTCTCAGCACTCTCTTATACATTCTCTCTTGTCTCTGCTTCCTTCACACTTTCTCTATAATTTATCCACTATTTCATTCTTCTATCTCCAATTTCTTGTAATATCCTACAACTGGTTAACAATAGAACTTATAGACAAGTTCATGCATCTAAAATTTTAAAATGATAGATATGTAGACCTTCCAATTTGACAAAAGTTCACAGGGTGTTCATTGTTTAATAACAATGTGCAATTATCTAATGATTTTCAGAACACACAAATTGAATGAATTCATTTGGACACTAATAGCGATGGAAATATAAATCCATATCTAATCCTACCATATATAAGACATGACGATAAATGTAATTTGGGTCTGAAACCCACTGGACAGGAAGAACTACAACTGAAATAAAATGCACAAGAGCAAGTGGGGACTGCACCTAAAGTGGCCCAAAATCCCAACAACAGCCATAGTCATTCCAGCAAAGTATGTGAAAGTATCTCCAACAAAAACTGAAGAAGGATACCTGCAGAAAATAGGGGCCAAGAATACATATTATTGTCCCGTGCCAAAAGGGTAGTGAAGCATCAATGAAAGATTGTGTTACTACCAATTGTAAGCAAGCAAAGCTAACGACGTGGCAAGTAAAGGTTGAATGAGATAAATAGAGAATGCATGCGCCTGTTGATATTCAGAATCAAGGGATGCCCCAATTTGCATGACATTATGTATCAGAATCTACAAAATCAGCACATTGTCAGATGCTGTAAAATGTCAGATTCCAACCATATATACTAACTAAACCTTTGAGCTTACAGCAGAGGCAATGACAACTGTTTGGCCCACTTCAAGGCCATTGATACCAGCGTGAATGTTAATGGAATTTGTGCAGAAAACTGTCAAAAGCCCCATGTATAGTTTATACATCCATCCTGTAAAACAATGAACAATATTTTACAACAAAGTGAGTACTTCAGTGTCTATCTTTAGCAGTTTCAAAGCTTAAAAATGCTCAGGCATTAAAATATCATGCAGCATCTATGCAACTATCTCAAATTATGGGAAATAATTACATCGTTCAAATAATATGTTAAGCAATCTATAGGAAATTTCACTTCTAGGATACTACCAATTGTAAAATATTCTGTATTGAAAAATTGAAAACTACTATAAACAATCATTTTACTGTTTTCACTTAAAAGTTAACTTTAGAAAAAGAAGTACACACTATCAGCCTGAAAAATAGAAGATAAGAATGAGAAATGACTTTTAGAGGAAAACTAGGAGAAATTAAAGCCAGTTACATGCTGCTTTACAAATATATCATTTTTGGTTCTACCAATAACAAAGCTGCAGGCAGTATAGTAAATGTTTGACACTGGCACATGAATGCTTCATAATATTATCATCTTAGTAATTGACCCATCAATATCAAACACAAATTATTCATTATTCATTTATGTGCAAGATGCCAACATAACAATTCACATTACAAGAAGCACATATTATTCATTATTCATCGATGCACGCTACAAGAACACTTTCCATTTAGTTCCTTGAATGAATATTAACCCTCAGTTGTTCTTTGTTGACCATAGAATGAATGATACATACCAAATACATTTTTAACAATGTATTAGACGGAGCTTCTTAACTAGATGGGACATTTAGCAGTCAAGAGTTTAAAATGACTTTCTTCGGTTAGCTTCTAGAAAATTGGGAAGATGATGTCCGTTAGATAATAAAACTCTAAAACTGCAGCTACCAACAGAACTTCATTAGCTTTCCTTGGAAGTAAAGGTTTCTTCCATGTGATTGAGATTTGTAATGTTGTTTCATGTGGATTTGAAAAAATAGATATCTTTTATCTAGTTTAACAGTAAAGGACACTTCCAACTATATTTGAAGCTCTAATTGGAAAAGCACACACTACAAAGAGAAAGGAGGGTTATAGTAACTACAAGTTGAATACGATCTCAATATCAGAGTTGAGATCCTTATCATTGAACAATATTATGGAGCTTTTCACATGGTCCATTAAGCCAAGCAAGAGTCAGCAGGCCTTTAGACAATCTCTTTTATTTCAAGTCTTCAAATAATCCTATTAGTCAAAATGTCCCCCTCCTCTCGACAACCTCCTTCCACTGCAACCTCACACCCGACCTCCCAAA
This sequence comes from Erythroxylum panamense, assembly GCA_027123425.1. Taxonomy (NCBI): domain Eukaryota; kingdom Viridiplantae; phylum Streptophyta; class Magnoliopsida; order Malpighiales; family Erythroxylaceae; genus Erythroxylum; species Erythroxylum panamense. The sequence goes on from JAOTIZ010000203.1 coordinate 23,443,702, forward strand.
CATTCCTCATTTGGTAACTTACCAGACACCAACACCATCTCCATTGAACCAGAAGATGCACTTGACCAAACCAACAAACAAACCTCAAACCTGGAAGCCCCTATCGCAAACACACTCCCCCATCACTTCCACTACAACCTCACCCTCGACCTCCCAAACTTTCCTCATTTAGTAACTTACTAGACACCACCACCATCTCCATTGAACCAGAAGATGCACTTGACCAAACCAACAAACAAACCTCAAACCTGGAAACCCCTATCGCAAACACTCTCCCCCTCACTTCCACTGCAACCTCACCCCCGACCTCCCAAACTTTCCTCATTTAGTAACTTACCAGAGACCACCACCATCTCCATTGAACCAGAAGATGCACTTGACCAGAGCAACAAACAAACCTCAAACCTAGAAACCCCATTGTCTTCTCCGTCATTAACTCCATCATATGATGATCTTGATTGGCCCATTGCTATTAGTAAAGGCAACAGGTCTTGCACATCTCACCCTATTTCAAACTTTGTTTCTTATAACTCATTATCACCGTTATATGCTGCTTTTGTATCCACTATCTTCTATGCCTGTACCTAAGTCTGTTTTAGAAGCTTTGGATCATCTTGGATGGAAACATGCCATGGAAGAAGAGATGTTGGCTTTGCAAGCTAATAATACATGGGACTTAATTACTCTTCCACATGGTCAGACATTTTTGGGTTATTGTTAGGTGTTCACTATTAAGGTCAATTTTGATAGTAGGATTAATCGTTTAAAAGCTCGCTTGGTAGCTAAGGGTTATACATAGGTGTATAGTGTGGATTATAATGAAACCTTTTCTTCTGTAGCCAAATTGACATTTGTTCGTGTTCTCATTGCATTGGCAGCCACTCATAATTGGCCTCTTCATCAACTCGATGTAAAAAATGCTTTCCTTCATGGTGGTCTTTAAGAGACTAGTTTTATGGAGCAACCACCAGGGTATGTTACTCAGGGGAGACTAATCTAGCATGTCGCTTTAACAAATCTTTGTATGGTCTAAAAACGTCATCGAGAGATGCACTTGGCCGGTTTAGTACAGTGGTTATAAAGTTTGGTCTACATCAATGTGGTGGATCACTCTATGTTTTATCGTCACTCCGAGGTTGGTAAACTTCTTTTGATCATTTATGTTGATGATATTGTTATTACTGGAGATGATAAAGTAGGAATCCAATCTTTTCCATTCCTACAGATCAAATTTCAAACACAGGATCTTGGTTTACTAAAATATTTTTTGGGTATTGAGATAGCAAGGTTGAAGATTGGGATTTGTCTATCTCAAAGAAAGTATGTCCTTGATCTTCTAGAGGAAACAGGTTTGTTGGGAACAAAGCCAATTGATAGCCCCATGGAACCAAATGTAGAACTTAATGATGATAAAAGAGATCAGTTGGAAGATCCAATAGTTATTGAAGGCTTGTTGGTAAACTGAATTATTTGGCTATCACTCGTCCACCCAAGTGTAATGAGTCAGTTTATGGAATCTCCGTGAACTAGTCATTGGGATGCAATTATTAGAATTGTGAAATATTTCAAAGGCTCTCTAGGGCAAGGTCTTCTCTATCAAAATCATGGACACATTCAGATTTAAGGGTATACACATGTAGATTGGGCAGGCTCTTATGACCGACGATCTACTTCAAGCTACTGTTTATTTTTGGGTTGAAACATGGTGTCATAGAAAAGTAAAAAGTAGTCAATTGTTGCATGTTCTAATGCTGAGTCTGAGTACAAGGTCGTGGCATATACATGTTGTTAGGATCTTTAGGAGAGAGAGAGAGAAGATTATTCTAGAAGAAATTAGTTATAACCGAATGTACATAAGGGAGGTCTATAAAGGGGTAGGCAGAGAAGAGAGAGGGGGGGAATAATTGTGAGA
>JAOTIZ010000203.1:23445713-23456487 GCA_027123425.1 Erythroxylum panamense
CTACCATTCGGTAGTGATAAGTATTTTACGGATATATAGTAATAATATAGAGGAACTCCAGTATTATAAGTCTAGAGCTCTAACACATGTGAGTTGATTTGGTTGAAGCAACTTCTTAGGGAACTTGGTTTTGAGCTCTTCACTCCAATGAAGTTGATTTGTGAATCAAGCAGCCATTCATATTGCCTCGAATTTAGTCTTTCATAAGAGAACCAAACATATTGAGGTGAATTGTCACTTTGTTCGTGAAAAGCTTCAAGAAGGATTGATTGAGACACCATATGTCAAGTCAGATGATCCACTTGCTTACTTATCCACCAAGGCACTAGGGAGTCTCAGTTGAAACCTATATTTAACAAGCTTGGAGCTTATGATATGTATGCTCCAGCTTCAGGGGGAGTGTTACGAAAGGTCTGTATTAGACGTAGGAAATATCTATATTAGGAAAAATATGATCTGCTCTTTATTGTGTGATTTTCTCTTTATTCCTAAGATCTTTTCCTCATGTAATTCGTTCCATATAAAGGCTACAAGGGTCTTGAGTTATTATCAAGCCCTCAATTAACTATTCTCTGATTTTCACAAAGCCCATAATGGTAAAAATAAACAATCAGCAGTTAAGGATTATATAAAACTTAAAAAGCCTGATTTTGTTGGTTTCTTGTAAACCAAAATAAAGAAGGATATTATAGATCAGTGTATGTGGTTCCTAAGGAGAAACTGGGAAGTTTTGACTAATCATGAGAAACACTTTAGTGGCACAATAATTGTAGGTTACAACCCTACCAAACTAGAACTAAAGTGGTCTTGCTTAGAGCAAGTGATCCATTGTGAAATGATAGTCATCAACTCCAGAACTCCAGTTAGAATACTGGTAGTATATGCTTTTAACTTTGAGTTCTAAAGGCAACAACTATAAGAGCAACTAACTCGCTTCAACAGGAATATAAGGATGCCTTGGCTAGTTGCATGGGACTTCAACTGCATCAATGGCTCGAGTTAATAAACTAGTCCAGATTATAGGGTTAACTGATCTGAGATCATTTGGGAACTTGTTTCCTTGGATAAACAAGCAGGTGGGAGAATGGTACCTAATGAAAAAACTTGACAAAAGCTTGGTGAATCCACAATCGCTACACCAGTTCCCATTGAGTTCAGCCACTTTTGGAGAAAAAATCACTTCAAATCACAGTCCTATATTGATAGATTTGGTTGACACAGAAGAGGTTAGGAAAACCCCTTTCAAAGTTTTCAACTATCTTATGAAGCACCCTAACTTTACAGAAGTTGTACTAGAAGGATTGAACTTTGATGTTAGAGGATCCCAAAGCTAATGCCTTTGTCAAAGATTGAAAGCCATCATGGTCAACATAAAAAAGCTTAACAAAGATTCCAAAGACCCTATGATGATGGAGAAGCAAAATTCCATGAATGAATTATTAAAATGTCATGAGTAAATAATGGTTAAGTCAGTAGATAAAGAGCTCAAGAGGAAAGAGGCAGTCCTAATAAGCAATTACAATAGGACCATTGAAAACATTAATTCTCAGCTGAGACAAAAATCAAGAATGTTCTAGCATAAGGATGGAGGGAGATGCACAAGCTACTATTTCAACTTTATCAAAGCTAGGACAAACAAAAACCAGATCAAATACTTGATAGATGGGTAAGGGAACAACTTTTCTAATCAGGATAACATGAAGAGGATTGCTTATAAACACTAAAGGAAGCAGTTTGGTACTAATGTGAAAATCTAGAAAACTCCAGATGATCTAGTAGGGGAAATAAAAACAATCTTAAATTAGGATAAATTAGAGCCAATAAAGGAGGTTACCAAAGACGGGATCAAAGACTCCTAGTGTTCCATTCACCTTGACAAAGCTCTTGGCCCTAATGGGTTCAATGAAAGATTTTTTTTCATCAGAATTGGGATATCATTGGTGAAGTGTTGTCAAAGCTACAAACGAGTTCTTTCAAGAAAGGAAAATCATGAAGGAGAGGAACAAAGCCTACATCAACCTCATCACTAAGAAAGGCAATGCCAACAAAATTGAGGAATTTAGACCTATAGCCTGTTGTAATGTTATATACAAGGTCCTAGCGAAAATACTGGCTAACAAGATAAGGAACAACTTAAGCAAAATTATCAATCCAACATAGAATGCACTTGTGAAAGGGAGAATATACTACTCTGTCATAAATTACTCAAAGAATATAACTCCAACACTTCCATGAAAAGTTGTACACTAAAAATAGACCTTGTAAAAGCATATGACTAAGAAAGTTGGAAGTTTATTACTAGGGTACTTGAAGTTTCAGGATACCCACTAAATTCAAGGAATGAGTCAAGGAGTGCATCACCACAGCTTCCTTTGCAATATTGGTGAATGGAAAGCCAACCAAACTGTTTAAGATAGGGAAAGGGCTTTGTCCCCTTCCTTGTTTGTTTTTGGCATGGAAGTATTGTCATGCTCCCTAGCAAGGAATATATCCAATAACTAAGATTGCAAGTACCATTACAGATGTAAAGCTTCCAAAATCTCACACTTAGCCTTTGCAAATGATATTCTTTTATTTTGTAGGGCTGAAGAAATCAATCAAACTGCTAATGGACATCTTGGAGAATTTCAAAACTGTGTCAGGACTAAGCTGCGATCCTACTAAAAGCAACTTTTACTTGTCAGCAAATGTCAACCAGGAAGTAGCAGCAAGGGCAATGGAGATGGGCTTAGGCTAGGCTACCTATTAAATACTTGGGGTTCTCATTTCTCAGAAGAGAATCAGTGCCAAAGACTGCAATCCTTTAATGGACTCATTCAACAAAAGGATCAACCATTAGTGCAACAACTTGCTAAGCTATAGGGGAATACTTCATCTAGTATCCTCAATCCTCAACAACCTGGCAACACACTGGATAAACCATATTGCTTTACCCAAAAGCATCTTGAAAGAGATTGATAGGAAGTCAAGGGAGTTTCTCTGGGAAGAACCAACAATCAACACTATAGTGTAAAGGTGAGATAGTCTAAAGTCTGCTCTCTAAGGGACTCTGAAGGCTTAGGTATTACCTTAGGAAAGATGATAAGCAAGGTTTGTGTGGCAAAGAAACTTTGGTGGTTATGCAAGCGTAAGGAGGAGCTTTGGGTCAGATAGATACATTTTGTTCATATAAGAAGCAACAATCTGTGGAATATACAACCAAACCAAAGTATGTCTTAGACAGAGGCAAATCTTGGGCACCAGACAGTGGATGCAGGAACTAATCACACATAAGATTGGAGATGGAGAGTCCACGTTGTTTTGGTTTAATAAATGGCATAATAGAGGCCCTTTATATAGGATTGAGGAAATCCAACACTTGAAACTAGTAATTACACCAAATACCAAGGTAAAGGCACCCATTAGCAACAACCAATAGTAGTGGCCTTTCCACTACAATAGAGGAGTAGGCATAATCATGGACAGTCTTCCTCTTTATCAACCTGACTCCTCCAATCAAGACCTAGTACTTTGGCAAATCAATGGATCAATGGAATTAACACCAAGACTTGCAGAGAACATCTTTAGCAAGAGCTGAACATCAAAGCGAAGTGGAAAAAACTAAAATGGGACAACGATATCAACCAATCTCATGCTTTCATTCTTTAGCTAGAGATAGGTAGAAGGCTAACTGTAAAGGACAACATCAAGTTTGCCATCCCATCAAAGGAATGTGAGCTATCTCAGAGACATATTGAAACTATAGATCACCTAATGGTTGATTGTTGCTATTCAAACAACATTTAGGAGAAGATCCAAACTCTTGAATATAAGGAAGGCAGCCTCCACCTGGAAGAAAGTAATTGAATGGGCTTCTAAAATCAAAATGACAAACAAGGCAGATTACAAAGTGTTCAAAATATGCCTAACTTCACTGGTTCATAGCCTACGGAAAGACAGGAATGACTCTTTAGAAAGGAAGCTAAAACCTAAGAGCAAACCTTCCAAACAATTTACTTCAATGCAAATTGAACCTGCAGGCAAGAGACTTGGTCAAAAGCATTTCACATAGCATGAAGGAAAGATGGTGATAGAACTCTCTTAGCTGAGAGATTTCTTACTGAATATTATTCGTGTATGACGACAATGTCTGTCAAATTACAAGGTATTATGCAGTCAATTCCGAGAGTGCTGCTCTCTCCAGCCTAAGGCTCACAGTATATTCCTTCTAATTGCCTACTCCCCCTCCCAATCATTACAGCATTTATATTCACTAAATTCTTACGTCAGCCAAAATAACAAACACTCTTATTCGCTCCCCTCCCCCATGCACGTAACATTCCCCTGCCCCTTCCCATAACAGAAAGTGGTAACTTTACTCAGTTACCCTTCCCTTCCCCCTTCTAGAATACACCTTAGTGATAGGAGGTCTCACAGATGGCTACTAAACTAGAGTACCACTTGATGTAACTTGGAGTGTTTCAATTTCAGTAGACACTTGAACTTCTTGTTCCTGGTTAACATGAATTGTATATATCCCTTATTTATCAATGAATTAACTTTTTTTAAAAAAAAAGAATCACTTGTCTTTTGATTGTTATATAAGCACTTAAGAGATTCGTAACACGGAAACAAGATATTTCTAGATATATTGGTGTTTGGGAAACTTAGCTTGATTAAGAAAATCTATTAGCTCCAGGCAAGACATAACAAGTCAATCATGAATAGACAACTTCTGTGTTCCAATATTTAACATGTATCTAAAGGAGAAACAGATGGGTGTTTAATGAACCAGTACTAGACATTAGCAAACCAATAGTAAAATAGACTTTGATGCAAAGCATAGAATCTTAGTTTTCCTAAATATGCTATTATTCTAAGCTAAAAGTTGTGTGCTAAGTTTAGCAGAAGAAGTTGTGCGCTCAGTTTATTTGCTAAGCTACATGCAAAGTGTATCTACTAAATGTTTCATAGCTAAAGGTTCAATTAGCAAAACATAGGAGATAAGAAACATCACAACCCAATATCTGCAAAGCAAAATGTCAAGATGGTCTTGGAATCAAATCGATAAGAACCATGAACAAGGTCTTGTACGTAAAAAGAATATGAAAAATCCTAGCTAATAAGAATTCATTATGAGTGAAATGAATTTATATTTATTTCCTTAAAAGATCCAACTCCAAGAAAGCTCAACCTAAAACAATTACATCTTGGAAGCAAATTTTGGGACTTAGGAATCAAGTGATTAGGGAATTCAAGTGTATCATTAGGAATGGAAGAGAGAATTAGTTTTAGATTAATAATTGGCAGGAATTCAACCTCTTTTCTTACTAAATAACTACAACTCTTCAAGAACATCACTCATTGATTCAACAAGAGTTGTTGCAATAACAGATGGGATGAATTGGAGTTATCCTTTTTATGCTAATAAAGGCTTCCCTAAAATTAGTGAAGGACTATTGGTTCTTAACCCCAACTAGACAAACGAGACATTTGGATTTGGACTATACACAAATCCAAAGCATTTACAAACCACTCTTGCATGGAAATATTTGTCCCAATTGAGCAAACAATACATTGGCATAAGTTGGTTGGCAAGATAAAAGCCTCACCAAAACTTCGTCTATTTTATGGCAGCTATTTAAGAACCAAGGATAGGATAAAATTCAATATGTTGCATAAGTGGTATGCCTTATGCAACAGAGATGATGAAACAAGACCCTTAGTACTTTAAATCTCGTCTTTACTGTAATTTGACAAAGGATTCTTAATCTATTTAACCTGCATCATAATCAGGTTACTTGGAGTGGGGTTTTGGACTAGATAAGCAAGTTACAAAGCTTGGAGGGATATGACCTTATCATCTTTAGAATGGTTTTCCAGTTGTGTAATTTATGCCATATGGATTGAAAGGAACCATAGAGTTTTTAAAGGCACCAAACAAGTTGAGCAAGAATTCTGCCAATGAACTCTGGCTTGGATTCGGGTCATTGATGTTGAAAGCTAGAGAGGGGAAGCTCAACCAGCAAATAACTCTTACATGGGGTCTGTTATAGCAAAAGAAAGCCACTTCCTTTTATGTTGTGATTATCTATTGCGGCAAGAATACAAGATAGCCTAGAATCCCTTGTTGATCTACATATTTGCTTGCGGGTACAAATGTAATCTCCAATATGTTTAGCTTGTAACTTATATAAGCTTTATAACTTTTGATGTTCCATGAACATGTTTTCAGGAGGTACTCCTATATTTCCTTTTGGAACAGCAATAAAATTATTCATTTTCCAAAAAAAAAAATCAATATAAGAGTTTGAGGAGCAATATAATTATTCATTTTCCAAAAAAATATATCAATATAAGAGTTTGAGGCATACCAAGGTCCAACATTTCACTTCCAATGTATGGGATCAGAGGTTTGGGTATGATGATGGTTGTGTGTCCAGCATATGCCATTAACAATGGCAGTGCAGCAATTGAGGGAAGCAGTAATTTCCTGCTCTTAATAATAAGGGAAAAATTAAGTTATCAAAAAAATCAAAGCTTAGAAATTCATGCATCATAAAAGAACTACTCAAGGAAATAAGGTTTCAACTGTTAGTCAATAAAGTGTTAAGAAATTGAAGAAACATAAGAGAACTCACACTCTCCATGGAACATCAAGGACATCATCCACAAAGCCCAGCAGAGTCATGAAACAGATGCATGCTAATGCTGCATTGTATTCAACAAGCCACTGATCAAATGAAGCAGTCAGCACCGGATCAATATGTTACATCAAATAAGTTGTATATTTAAAGATCCTGGAAGAAAAATCATAGATCAACCTAAACAAAAGAAAGACTACATGTTAAGAGATTTACCACCCTAAACTTGAGAAACATTTTCCATTGAATAACAGTTTAACAGAAAAAGTAGGATGGAAGAAGTATCATGGTCAAACTTCAGATATCTGAAAATATGGCAACAGGGCAAGCAATCTCTCCTTAAATATATACTACTTTAGGGTAATGAGACTGCTGACGGTCTAAATTAAGTCCAAGTATTTATTTTTAACATTATTCAACCATTGTCCACAGTTGTGCTATTTGCATTTTAGATATCCGAAATTACATATAACTAAAGCAACTTTATCATATAATGTACACCAAGACATCTAAACAATATTTACCAAAAAAAAGACATCTAAACAATGCTCCGTGATTATGTATGAGAATTCTTACATTGGAGTCTGCTGTGAAATTAAAATATTGAAACAGGATTGCTAAGACCAAGAACACTATCCCAACAACAATACCAAGAGACTCTGGCCTGCAGAACAAAAACTTCTATTGGTGAGAAATTGATAAATAATAGAAATTTGAACATTTAACATACAAAATATTCGTTTGCTATCAAATAAAATACTACACATGATATATTTTACAATTGCCTTAAAAGTTTTTAACTTGGATAAACACGGGAAGGAACCTTCTTTGAACATCTCCATTTAAAAATCTGTCTACCAATCCAACAGATTGAAATTCAAATCAGATAGATACCCACATCGCCCTGAAATTCAAATGCAAGGAAAAAATTTGATTGGAATTTGATATAACTCACACTTTGACAGTGCCTTGAGGGGTATCCTTCTTGTTAATATCAAAACCAAAGAGATTCCTCCTCAAAACGTATCTAGAGGCCACGGGAATAATTTTCACAGTCAAGAAGAAACCCGCAAGACTAAGAACAGCGTTGATGAGGATTGACCGTTTGAGATCATGACGGACATTGTAATGGTAAAGGAGCAAATAAAAGTACGGGGTTAAAAGGAAAAGAGAAAGATATACAATAAACCCAGTTTTGGGAGGTGAAATTGGTGGATTAGTGGTAGCTGTTTCCTGAGGCTGTTGATGGGTTTCAACACGTTCCTTAGTCGTGCTTGCGTTTGTCAACGCCGAAGCTCTCTTTCGAGCCGTCATTTTTCTATATCTTCCTTTTCTGCTTTCGGTTTATGTGTACTAGTTCTTACGAGTTTAGCGTCTTCACTCTGCCTTGTCTCGGTACCTGCCTGTGTCCGTCACAACCCAAAAAAGCACTGTTGCGAAAGTATTATGTAGTTAAGCACATTCGACCTATGTTTATCGAGAATGAAGTCAAAATCATTATCAGTTTCCTCGATTTTATTAACATTCTTATATATCCCCCTCAAAAAAAAAAACATTCTTATATATCAAAATTTTTCTTTATATATTAAAAAATTCTCATTTTAAGTTGCTCTGTAAATTATTAAAAATATAAACGAAGGTGTTAAGATTAGAATAAAGATAGTAGGAGAAAATATAAAGTATTTTTTATTGATATTAGACTATATCAAAGATCATGATTAAGCTTATTCCTATTTCCAGTAGTTACAAATAAACTTACCAAAAATATCTAAAAGGATATGTTTTAATGTGTTTTGTTTCACAATAATATTGTTTTAGTGGATAAAAACACAACTATGTGTTAATGATAGGCTAAAACTTGAGAAAGATATGTTAGAGTTAGAGTTTTAAATTAAACGTGACCAAGATTGAGTACCTGTAGTGTATCTTTTCAAATGTGAAGATCAAAATTAGTACCGAAGAAGGATTGTTTTAAATATCTTGGATCTATCATCCAAAGCAGTGGTGAGATAAATGATGCTATAGTTTCTTGTATTAAATTAGGATGGCTAAAATAGAGGAGCATATTGGTAGTTTTATATGATAAGAAGATATCACATAAATTAAAAGGTAATTTTGAATTTTAGCAATTAAGTCGATAATGCTTTATAGGCTAAAGTGTTCGCTCATCAAACTGATGCATATTTATAAGTTGATGGTAGCAGAGATTGGGATGCTCTATTGGATGTGCAACCTTACAAAAAGAGATAAAGTCATGAATGAAATAGCAAGAGATAAGTTAGAGGTGATTATGATTGATAATAAAAATAAGAGAGGCAAGACTTAAGTGATTCAGACATGTTAAAACGAGACATCTTAAAGCCCCAATAAGAAGATGTGAGAAGATTATTCTTAAGGACTGTAAAAGAAGAAGAGGAAAACCCAAAAAGAATTGAGTGGAGGTAATAAGGAGCAATATGAATCTACTAGAGACTTAACTTTTAGTAGAAAACTTTGGCAAACTAAAATATGAGTAGAGAATCTTATATAAAAAGGTCCTTCTATTTTCATAGACCTTTTAAACATTTTTCTTCGATTTTTGTTTCTTTTAATTATTCTAAACATTTTTGTTTGTAGCATTTATTCCTTTAGTTATTTTTTTCATTTTCATTTATCTAGTTATTTGTTTTTGTATTTATCTATTGTTTTCTTTCAACTATTTCCAATTTTTTTCCTTACAAAGATAGCATTTTTACTAAATAGAGGAAAGATTGCATACTTTTAAACTTCTCCAAACCTACCGTCTCTATGAGATTCCTATTAAGACTTTTTTTGTTTTAATTATCTTTTTAAGTTATACTGTTAATTTTAACAAGGTGATAATTTTTAGATGTGTGACATTTTATATGATCAACTACATCTTAGAGACTTGATTGAGAATTAAATTAAACAATGTGGTGTATATCAATTAAATAAATAAATAAATATTATTAATTTATCATATTTACATATAATTACTAACATTAAAAGAGTAAAAGTGTGTAATGTTAATTCATTCTATTAAAATTTTAATTATTATATTTATTAGGTTAAAAGACATCAATATATTTTGTAACTTATTCAGTTTCACTAAAACTATTTATACTTTAAACATTTAGAGTGAAGTGGCATGGTGTAACTATATTTAGAATATACGAGTATAGGACAATGCCATGAGGATTGTTAGTTAATTAATAACTACTCACAAACTTAATAAGTTTCAACGATTATGATTTGTTAAATAAGAAAATAAAATAAATAGTAAACCTAAACAAAAAAACAAAGAAATGATCAAGAATAAATCAATATATAAATAAACTAAATTTATGTGAGGTTTCCTCGGGACTTTATTATACTAAAATTTACCCTGATTTAATGAATGATTATAGTTTCTTAGACTAGTAAGAATTTTGAACTTAGATCATATTCGTTTGAGTCACACAATCTTCATTATTAGATTAATCAATTAAAATCTCTTTCAAATCAAGAAAACCTAAAAATGAATTAATTTGTCATAAGACCTCTCGTAATATTTTTTTATTGTAACCTAAGAAGATCTTGCAACTTTCTCTCAAATAGCTCATGCTTAGCCCTCATTATCTATATTGTGATCTAGCCACACATCTCTTCTCTTGAATCTTAATATATGAAGCAAATAATTAAATCTTCTACTTTTATTCTTTCAATTCAATCAATATTGGAATTTCTAAATTCAGGAAAAATCTCGAGGAAAATCAATACTACTCATATCTACTTGATCTTTAAACTTTTTAATGTATGTAGTCTTATTGATTTTCGACCAATATCTTGTTGTAACACCATTTATAAGGTGATTTCAAAGCATCTTGCTAATAGACTCAAAGAAAACTTAAACCAAATCATCCATGACTATCAAGAAGCATTCATATCTAGCAAAACTACCTTTGATAATATTCTCTTAAAGAAAGAATTAATGAGAGATAATAACTCAGGCAAATAATGGAATCTTTAACTTCTAGTTTTTCCTAGGATTTTTTATAACAACGATGTTTTTCATTTTGTTTGTTCCAACCTTGTAAATGTTGGATCGGAAAAAGAAAACATGCTTTGTTTGGAAAAACGGTAGATTTCAAAACTTTTAAGAAATCATTACT
>JAOTIZ010000203.1:23500436-23522408 GCA_027123425.1 Erythroxylum panamense
AAATAATAATAATAATAAGTACAAAATATATTATAATAATAATAATAATAATATTATTATTATTATTATTAATTAATAATAATAATAAATACAAAATGTATAATAATAATAATAATAAATACAAAATTTATAATAACAATAATAAATACAATAATAATAATAATAATAATAATAATAGTAATATACAAAATTTATAATAACAATAATAATATTATTAATAATAACAGTAATAAATAAAAAATTAATTATAATAATAATCATAATAATAATCATAATATCATAATCATAATAATAAATACAAAATTTATAATAATAATAATAATAATCATCATCATAATAATAAATAAATAAATTATAATAATATTGATAATAATAATAATAACAATAACAATAATAATCATAATCATAATCATAATCATAATAATAATAATTTCCGTATCATCCGGGGACCGAGGACAAAAGTCTGAGGACAACAATCAAACATGAAGAAGGGACAGAATTTTTTTGTTTTGTCTTTTGTCCCCACTTAACGGACAGCAACCATACACTACCTTATTTTGTCTAGGGTGACAAATAATCTTATTTCTTGTTTTGTCTAACAAAAGTAACTATTTACAATTCATATATTTCAATAGTTACATCTCAAGAAAAGTAACTATTTACAATTCATTTGATGTTCAATCATATATAGATGCGATTAAACACCAACCCATCACTCAAACAAGCTTATAAACATTCCAAAAATCCTTATACAACGCAACTGTGCAGTATTTATTCTCATAATATTGTTTCTAATTGTTTTAAAAAAATTGCTGTTACAATGACTAATTTGAAAGACATTAATGGACCTAACTCACTATTTTGTCGATGTATGTCTCAACAAAATAAACTACCTCACTCTAAGAGTTTCCTAATCTCTAATTTGGTCAATTGATGAACAATGCCATCCTATTTCTCTTATAAGTTGGCCTAAGTGACTATTTATAACATTGACCGAAAAAATCAAGTTTTCAAAACCATCAACTTTTCTTTTACAAGCTTAATTCATAAATACTTAAAAAGCTTCTCATATTTTAAAAATTAATTTTAAGAGAGTTTTCTTTAAAATTTAACCTAAATGTTCCTTTTGAAATTAAAAAAAAAATTATGCACCAAACCTAATATGAATGATAATACAATTATCATCTTTGGGCTCCCAGTGAATTCTAAACCATAAGTAAAGGGTTACAAAGAGCTCTATATTGATAATTACAAGTAAAGAGCTTGATTCTTTTAGGATCTCAAATCTTCACTTAAATTTTCTTGAACCTCATTTGAATTATATTTTATGTTACATTTTTTAATTTTCTATTGAATTTGATCTTTGACACATCTGTTTTATTCTTTGAAATTTTAAATTATAACATTAGAAAATATAAAAATATTAGAAATAACATGTTTTGATATTATCAAAAGCATGACTTGAAATCTCCTTTAGTTTAATAATCTTCTCTTTTTAATGATAACAAAAGATGTGGTTATGATGAGATTATAAAATAAATATAACCTTTATGTATAAACTCACTTTATATTAAAGTAATATTAATACAACTTTGAGACCCCGAAACTTTTTACCTTTATAATTTCACATAAGGTTGATGCTATGAAGTATTCCTTACATAGATTCTTAAAGATATAAAAAAAATTGGATCTTTGAAAGGTCATTTAATATTTTAGAATGAGTCTTTGGCTTGGCATTCGATGCCGAGAGACTTTAGAATTGAATTATTATAGGTATAACTTGTAATAAAAAATTAAGTGGGGTGGTTAAAAATGTTATGAAAAAATTGTCGGTTTATGACCTACTGCCAATTGGTTTGGTTGTAGTTTAATGACAATTATTTAAAAATATTCTTTATCTTATATATGTTTAGATGTATATCATAAATTTTATGGAATAATTATACGTTGCAAATGAAATTATAATGAGATTATAATTATGAGATTCATATTGCATTTATGTATTATTCCTAAATTTTTCCTAAACATTGTTCTATTAAGATTGGACATTAATAGAACACAAAAAGACTAGTACACATTATACTTTTCCCTTTAAAGGAAGTAATCGATCTCATGGGCTAAAGTATGGAGATACTTAAATAAACGTATGAATACGTATTAGAGAACAAGTTCATCGAACATACCTTATATGAGAAATCTATTTAAAACATTGTATATGTTAGACCCCACACTTGGGCTAGCATTTCCCATCCAGCGTGTGTTTGCGGGTTATACCGCGGCATCCAACACAAATCAGTATTGTCCGCTTTCGCTTTTGTCTCCGGTTTGCATTTTGTTTCCGTATTGCTGTGCTTCGCTTTTTGTTTCCGCTTCGCCATTCGTATCCGCTTTGATTGCGGCTTATGTTCTGTTCTTTCGTTTTCGTTCTCGTTCATGTTTCGTTTCGTCTTCCGGTTGGGATCCGGTTCCCGGATTGGGTCCCAACAAAATATGTGGTATGAAACTTCCATGATTAAACTGTATCGATCTAGGCATATTTTGACAAAATTGTCTTCATGAAAGTTGTAGATCTTTCTTTTAGCTTTCTAATGTCTAAAGATCTTTTTTTGGGTAAATTATCTAAAGATCTTTAATAAACCTGGAACTCAGCAGAGTAACTATTCTCGATGATTCACTAATGTAACCAAATAAAATCATTACATAATCACACAGTTTATACAGTCAAATAGTTTATATCAATTTATCATTACATTTCAGCTTTGCAATGTTTAGACGGATTTTCAAGTAAATTGCTTAAAAGGTAGTTGCGTATGTATGAACTTCAATGTTGGATTTGGGTCTTTTGGTTATAGTTAATAGCTATATATATATATATATATATATATAATTTACAGTAGAGTTGGGTAAAAATATGGTCTGAAACTTCCATGATTAAACTGTATCGATCTAGGCATATTTTCACAAAATTGTCTTCATGAAAGTTGTAGATCTTTCTTTTAGCTTTTTAATGTCTAAAGATCTTTTTTTAGATAAATTATCTAAAGATCTTTAATAAACAAGGAAAGTCACGTTGCAATTTTTGATGAGTTTTGCGAACTCAGCAGAGTAACTATTTCTGATGATTAACTAATGTATCAAAACACAATCATTACATAATCACACAGTTTATATAGTCAAATAGTTTATATCAATTTATCATTACATTTCAGCTTTGCAATGTTTAGATGGATTCTCAAGTAAATTGTTTAAAAAGGAGTTGGGTATATTTCAATGTTGGATTTGGGTCTTTTGGTTACAGACAGTGGGGTAAAAATGTGGTCTGAAACTTCCATGATTAAATTGTATCGATCTAGGCATATTTTGACAAAATTGTCTTCATGACAGTTGTAGATCTTTCTTTTAGCTTTTTAATGTCTAAAGATCTTTTTTTTTGGTAAATTATCTAAAGATCTTTAATAAACCTGGAAAGCTACGTTGCAATTTTTGATGAGTTTTGCGAACTCAGTATAGTAACTATTCTCGATGATTCACTAATGTAACAAAACACAATCATTATATAATTACATAGTTTATACAGTCAAATAGTTTATATCAATTTATCATTACATTTCAGCTTTGCAATGTTTAGATGGATTTTCAAGTAAGTTGTTTAAAAGGGAGTTGGGTATGTATGAACTTCAATGTTGGATTTGGGTCTTTTGGTTATAGTTAATAGCTATATATATATATATATACAATATAGTGGGGTAAAAATGTGGTCTGAAACTTCCATGATTAAACTGTATCGATCTAGGCATATTTTATCAAAATTGTCTTCATGAAAATTGTAGATCTTTCTTTTAGCTTTTTAATGTCTAAAGATCTTTTTTTGGTAAATTATCTAAAGATCTTTAATAAACCTGCAAAGCTATGTTGTAATTTTTGATGAGTTTTGCGTACTTAGCAGAGTAACTATTCTCGATGATTCACTAATGTAACAAAACACAATCATTACATAATCATACAGTTTATACAGTCAAATAGTTTATATCAATTTGTCATCACGTTTCAGCTTTGCAATGTTTAGATGGATTTTCAAGTAAATTGTTTAAAAGGGAGTTAGGTATGTATGAACTTCAATGTTGGATTTGGGTCTTTTGGTTATAGTTAATAGCTATATATATATTTATATTTACAGTAGAGTTGAGTAAAAATGTGGTTTGAAACTTCCATGATTAAACTGTATCTATCTAGGCATATTTTGACAAAATTGTTTTCATGAAAGTTGTAGATCTTTCTTTTAGCTTTTTAATGTCTAAAGATCTTTTTTTTGGTAAATTATTTAAAGATCTTTAATAAACATGGAAAGCAGCATGGCAATTTTTGATGAGTTTTGCGAACTCAACAGAGTAACCATTCTCGATGATTCACTAATGTAACAAAACACAATCATTACATAATCACACAGTTTATACAGTCAAATAGTTTATATCAATTTATCATTACATTTCAGCTTTGCAAATCATTCAATGAATTACAATCATATGCACATACTATATATATGAGACTCACATTCGTTTTTAGTAAAGAGAGAGAAGCTAAGTTAAGTAAGTTTTATGCATGTTTTAATGTTTTAAATGGACGCATGTGTGATTGGTGTATATTTTTCTGCTTGTGGATTGCTGCATGCGAGAATGGTGTTGACGCATGTGTGGGTGGTGAAAGAAGAAGCAAATTCGGTGATATGATTAATAAGGTGAAGGGTTATAGTCGTTGTAACATGATATATGTAGTATTTTACTGAATATACATCTGTATTTAGGGCATAACTTGATATGTGATTATCCAAATTGGATGGAGTTTGATTTAGAGTAAACTAGAGACATAGAACTGTATTTTTCATGAAAGAATCTAATTCGAAATATGTCCTTAAGAGTCTAGAAATTTGTCTTGAAATTGAAATTGTGTAGAAAGTTGAAGAAAAAATGGCCTTAGAAAAAGTTGTGATGTCGTGATCGTGAGATAGAGAGGAAGAAATAGACTATGTTTGGAGGTTTAAAAGCACTATGGTGACTTTTTTGGGTATCTTGAGAGTCACCCTGGTGCTTAAGCATGACGTTGACTTTGCTGGTTTGATTGGACATCCGAAGGGTTGACTCACCTTGAACACCTTTGCTTCTTTTGGCCATAACATTGTCATCTGACCTCCAAATCACATGATACTTAAACCAATAGATTCCTAACACATTTTTCTATCTCTCTAGAAAAAATTGTACCTTTATTAATTGAACTGGAAAATATTGATTGAATCAAAGTGAGGGAATCCATGGAATAGTATGAACTAGAATATTTTACTGAACATACTTCGGTATTTTGCTTATATCATGACCTGTAAAGCTCTGAATGTGATGATTCTTGATTTGAATTAAACTAAAGACATAAGGCTACAAATTGTATGAAGAGATTAAATTTTAATTCTGCCTCTACGAATTTTAGTGAATATATCTTATGGGTTCTCCAATTTGAATCCCTATTGAATGGGAATTTTGTCTTTGATGAAAGAAATCAAGAGAGGCAAGAGGATCAAGGGGAGAGACATTTTTGAGCAAGTTTTAAGCAAGGAAATTCAAGGTGGGTATATGTTTATAATAGAGTAAATAAGCCTCTAAATGTTTTCTTTGAATCAAGGAAGTTTAATGATTTCAATTGCATCATAAATGTTGCATTTATTGCTTCTTGAATGAATTGAGAATTTCCTATATGTTTGATATATGAATTGTGTTGATGATTTGTGAAAAAGGACTTTGAAAATGATTTTTTTTGAAAAGATACGTGTTTATGAAATCATGTTTTCAGAAATGGTTTTCGAAATATCTCATGTTTATGAAAAACAAGTTTCCAAGAATATGCCATTTGGGCAAACAGTTTTCAATTCATGAATTACATGTTATGTGGGTTTGGTATAATCCATTCAAGTATGTTATGTGTACGTTGATCAAGTTAAAGGCTTCTCCCTCCCACCCGCTAGTGGCACGGAGTTCCTTCATGGACTCCCTCAAGTTTACGTCAATGCAAAACCTCTATGTGGTATTGCGATAGTACGTCAAGTTTATGACTACACAAGATGATTATGTGAAAATGTGTAGTTCATCATGTTTATAGATTTACTCAAACCATTTTGATGTGCTTATGTGCTTATGAGATGTTAACAAGTTTGATGCATTCATAATTTGTAGTTTGTGAATTTCGGTTATGAATTTGAGAATGATACTTTTATGAATTTAATTAGAACTTTGTATTGGCAAATGAACATTTCAAAAGTTTTGCTTATTTTTTTGTTATAAAATGTTATCCACGAGCTTTTAAGCTCACCCCCTTTTCCTCCCATCTTCAGGTGAAGAAAATGAGATAGTAACTAAGAGTCAAGGCATCATTCTTTTTGTCTTTGTATTCTTTTACTTTGAATGTTAAGATGAATATGAGAATGATGAGTATGGGTTTTGGATTATTGATGATGTTTTAACTTTTCTTTAGGGATTTTCAGTTGATTCAATTTTAATCTAGTTATCTTTTTTGTTGATTAATTATGTGTTGTGATTAATTGCAATGCTTGCATGTTCGGTAATAAACTGAGAGGGTGAACCGAATAAAAATGATCGAGTTAGATTAATGAGAGTTAAATGACTCAATAGACCACAAGATTAATAAAATAATTTTTATGAAGAGAGATCTCGTGTGAGGACCCAGTTGTTCATTAGAACATTTAAGCACTAATTAGGTTGTGGGTTGATCATTAATTGAAAGATTAGATTTTTAGTTACTTGACCTAATTGGGGATTATCAATTAGGGCTTAGTAGTTATAACCCGAGAGAGAAAGTAATCCACCCCTCGATAGTTTAGAACTGACACTATATTAACATATAAGTGACTAGCTTAGCATTGATGATAGGATAAATCCATTCCTTCATAATTGGTAATTCTCTTGGTTAATTTTCAATTGTGACTTTTATGTTGCTCAACTTAAATTTCATTTTGTTTTATTTTTTACAAGTTAATTTTTCGACAATCATATTCTCGTGTTTACTTTTCTGTCTACTTTTTATTTTCATTTTATTAATTTTTAAGCCTTAGATAACTTAGGAATTAGATTAGTTCACCCTCCTCGTACGATTGGCACCTCTTATACTATATCCATGACTTGTGCGCTTACAGTATTTGAGGGTTTTAATTAGGTTAAAACTTAGCACTCAACAATATGACCCACCATCCCTTCTTTTCAAATACAAGTCTTTTCTTATATTCATGTCTTCCAATTCAAGTCTAGCCTTAATTATGTCTTTTGATTTCCCATTAATTCCCACCATAGTTCCTAAAATATTCTTACAAATATTTTTCTTATTATGTATCACATCAAAACTATGCCTTAATCGTAATTCCTTCCAATATGGAAAATTGAAAAAAAATATGCCTTTTGATTCCAATTAAGGTCAACATCATTTCTCTTTTGCTTTCTATTACTTAGATGTTTTCCAGGTGTAATGTCACCCAACTGTGATAGATAGTGAATAACATCATCACTAAAAACCTACAAAGGAGCTTCACCCAATTCTACTTTGCCATTAAAAAATTTGCTTCTTCGCCATCTATGCCCATGCCACAAGTAACGATGTGACTGTATAACATATTTTACTTCATAGCCTTATTGAATAAGTTTGATGGTTATATGCAGGATAAGCCATATACCCTTTAGTGCTCCACCCAGAAAAATTCCCATAAACTGGGAAATCATTTATTATATACACCCTTTAATACTCTACCCAGAAAAATTCCCATAAATTGGGAAATCATTTATCATATACCTTTTAGTGCTCCACCTAGAAAATTTCTCATAAATTGGGAAATCATTTATAGTCCACAAAACAGTGGCAAGCATTACAAATTTTTCACCTTGAACAACATCAAAAGTTTGTAATCTAACTTCCCATAGATTGTTTAAGTCATCTATAAATGGTTACATGTATACATCGATATCCTTATCAAGAGTAGTAGGTCTTAGAATAAGCAAAGACAATAACTAAAAGGCTCCTTCTTACACTTCCATAAGGTAAATTGTATGGCACTAGAATTACTAGCGACATGCTATATTAAGTACTCATATTATCGAAAGGATTAAATCCAGCTGAGGCCAATTCAAATCGAACATTACAAAAATCTTGTGCAATCCATGGAAACTTTCTATCAAATTCTTTCCATGCTATTGAGTCTGTTGGATGACGTATAATGTTATCATCAATGTGTTTCTCTTTATTCCACCTCATATCTATGGTTGTTTTGTTTGACGTAAAAAGTCTTTGTAATGGTGGTTTAATAAAAAAGTATCGCAAAATTTTATTCAACATCTTCTTCCCTCTCCTATCATTTACTTGCCTCCTTGATGTACCACAAATGGGACACTCCTTAAGATCTTTACTTTCCTTCCAAAATAGAGCACAATCATACTCACAAGCATGTATTGATATATATCCTAATCCAAGGTCCCTTAACAATTTCTTGCATCATAGTAAGATTTGGGCAATTTGTGTCCAACAGGTAATGCATCATTGATAAAGTCAATTAACATGTTAAAAGACTTTTTACTCTATTTATTATGGACCTTCAAATGTAACAACTTCACAATAAAAGATAGTTGTAAGAAATTAAAGCACCCTGGATATAATTCTTCTTGAGTAATTTTTAATAACTTCCTACAATTAACTTCTGTAATACTACCAATTATGTTAGGCATACCTATTTCATTCATAATCTCCATATAATTCTCATAATCATCTAACATCTTGATAATCCCATCATCATTAACATCACAATCCTCTACGTTATTATTATAACTATCATCATAACTTGTACCAACATTTCTATTATAACTTGCTTGCTTACATTCACTATGATAAAGTCATGAAGTATATAATTTATCTATGCCTCATATTAGCAAGTGATTATATACCACATCTTTACTTTGAAATCGAAATGTAAGCAATCGATGCAAGGACAACGAATATGAAATTCGTCACCCATATGATCTTATACAAATTGCATGAAATTCTTAACTCTTTCTACATACTTAGTGGACCATTTCTAATGAGACATCCAACTTTTATCCATCTCGTAGTGGCTCCTAGACTTATGGAATTTTTCACCGATAAGCCTCATCAAAGCTACATCACAGGATTCTAATCTATATACCTTCCTACAGGTTTATTATGCATCATATTCGTTTTCAATTTTACGTGACAATATAAGTTACTATTTCTTCATTTTTTATTTAAGTTCGTACACAAAGTTTAAATACAAACTCATACAAAGGTATGTGGCGTTGTTTACACCTATGAATCAAGAAAGAGACTTCTCGTTATGACTCCTAGGCTTGTGGAAATTCACAGATAAGCCTCATCAGAGCTACATCACAGGTTTCCAACCTATATACCTTCCAATAGGTTTGTTATGCATCATATTCATTTTCAATTTTGTGTGACAATACAAGTTACTACTTCTTCATTTTTCTGAATCAAGTTTGTACACAAAGTTTAAATACAAACTCACATACTATTGAAGCAAAACATATGGTAGATATTAGTTGGACGACTTACCTAGACGGTCGAACAATCACATAATACAAAGAAAAAGGATGAGGTTGATCAATTATTGATGCTTTAAAGCACAAACAACAGCCTATGAGAAAGTCAATTTTATATTTAATATAATACGCTTGTTCAAAAACTACAATTTTTGGACACATAACTAGTAGCTTACTGTTAACAAAGTTTAAACAACTTTATCTAAATTTTAGAATCTAATATGGATATATAAACAGTATGGTGAGTTTGCTAACCTCTAAACTATATGAATTTTAAAATAACATTTATAGGTCCAATAGTTTTTTTTAATTAATGATTGATTTTTCCTTTGCAAAGTATAGTACATGATGGTAAGAAGCATTGTTTTAAGTAATGCTTCTTTTTATGTTTTACAAATTATTATATGTTTCAATTGATTCAACAATTAGCCTACTGAGGTTATTATGTTCTAGTATAAGGTTTCTCTTTTTAACCATAAGTATTTTTTAAGGAGTAGTATGAGCTAATGAAGTGTGGATGTCATATTAGAATTAGGACCTAAAAGAAACTTAAGTGTTTATTACTTGGATTATATTTGCAATTTATGGTCATATTCAAACAAAAAAATAACAATTGGAAAGATTTAAATTATACAATTAACATATAAATAATATCAAAAATAAAATTACTTCTTGACTAATAATATATGGAAAGAATGTTTTAAAGATTAGCCCATTTGCATATATTTTATAAAATTTTATAGTTTAAATATACTTAATGGTTTTGAACTTATATAACAATGTAAATTGATCTTTGATATATAGGTTATTTATCATAAATATTTTATTCATATTTGATAAAATTATGATTATGCTAATAATGATGGTTAAAATCATGAAAATAAAACTTAATATAATATATACATTAAATTATTTTAAGTCAATTAAAGATTATTCAAATATATATTCATTATAAGAAATTTGCATTTCAAAACAAGGATTATTAAGTGTCTTAATGCAATTATATATTCTAACACTTATTATTATTGATGGTACATGAAAAAATTAAAATATACAATAATTAATTGGTTCATAAGCCTTTTATGTTTGTGAACAAAATTTTCAAACTTAGACAAAAATAGGAGTTAGCATCCATCGAAATCATAACTGATTTTACATATGTAAACAAAAATTTCTCTTATCAAATATTTGATACATCTAACACTGTTTTATATGAGCACAAAGACCAATTATTAGATGCATTTTACAAGTCTGTAAAGCATACGTCGATAGGTAACTTGCAGAAAATCAAAGCAAAACAAAGATACTATTGAGGACTTTCATCGAACACCTTATAGGCAACTAAAATTCAACCAAAACTAGTAAAAACAATTCTCTTTTTTCCCTTCTTCACCAACATTAACACACATTGACAACCATTTGACCATGATCAGTCCCAATACATTCAAACAACTCAACAACAAAGTTAAAAACCGATGATAAAATTGCATATATTCGGACACAATGAAAGAAGAAGAAAAAACCCAAAACATCCATCACACTACTTACCAGGTGGAGTACAACTGCAGGGAGACGAAGGAGGACAAAAATTCGTAGATAAGAGAGAATAAGATGAACGGACGAAGCTACTATAAAGATTTCTAAAGATGGGGAGGCGGAGGGTTTCAAGTTTGTTTAATACAACAGATGCTGGGACGACGTTGTTTGTTGTCCCATAAACGGCGTCATCTTAACTTATTTTTTTTTTCATGCGCAACATTTGGTGAAGAAAACAAAATTTATCGCCAAATGTCCAACATTTGCCTACCAAATTCAAAAACTGTTGCCAATACTATACCTTTTTCATACAGTTTTTAATTGTGCTAAATTTTTCTAAAATATCATACCATAAATCAGGATACAAATTCTAGATATCAAAAGCAATTTTGTGAGACCACATAAAGTTATGAAATCATCATATATATTAAAAAGATTAATAAAAAGTATATATTAGAATCAAATTTGTTCACTAAATTTGTTTTGCAGTTATGTAATCAACAAAATTAACATCATGCAGTAATCTTGGAAATGACATTGTTGTTAAAGTCATTTTCAATAATATTAAATTTATTTTTAAAAATTTAGATTAATATTTAATATTGATTACTATTTTCTATTATATTGCAAATTATTTTTAATTGAATTGCTATTATTATTATCATATATGGTAATTAACTTAATGTATTATGAATGTATACATATTAATCGTAACTATTATAATGATTTATGAAATATTACGTTATATATAAAATTTCCCATATCTTACTTATGTAATATATACATTACTTTATGTGTACTAATAATTATCTAATTATTATATAAAAATTCAGTACTGTAACATATAAAATATATATTATATATAATTATGTTAGGCAAAGGTGACAACGAATATGACAATGTCTCCCTATTTGGCAACAGTTTTTTTAATCCTCATGAAATTGTACTATATTTCTTCCGACAAAATCAAAAGTGACATCATTTACCTTAACAACAAATGACGATGTTTTTTACTAGGTTATTAACACAAAAATGAACCTCTCTTCATTTTCGTGATAGTTGTCAACATTCCTCTACATTTATGGTCCAATTACCATTGTCCCCTCTGTTGTGCTCGTCTCGTGTGTCGTGGTCGTCACCGTCGAAGAAGTATCCTTATCTATGTTGATATTGTTCTTCTTTTCTATTTTCAAACTTCTATTTTACTTATATGTTTACCTGTTTATTGTGAGTTTTTTTTTTCTACTTGTGGTGTATGGTTATGTTTGTGCTTGTGCTTGTGCTTGTGTTTGTGCGTGTGCTTGTGCTTGGAACATGATTTATTGTCTTCCTTTGTTGGTTGTATATGGGTTGACTTTCTTTTACCACCTTAGTCTTTCAGGAAAGCCTGTTAACTATTTGATGAAAGGTCTGTGAGAGCATGTAATTCTTTTTGTTGTTAGGGAAAAATATTCCTTTTCAGTATAAACCACTTGCTCATATTGAAAATTTCTAATTTTTCTAACAATAGTAATATAACCTTATATAGAAAATACTATACTTTTATATATAAAGAACATGGTCATGTGTACTCTACTTTAAATTCTAAAATTTAGATATGATATAAAAGGTAAATGGATTACTTTCATTTTAATAAGGGTAACTTTGATCTCATTAAGTAGATTGAAGATGTATAACTACTAAACTGTAGTACTTTCACTTATCATCAAGAATTTAATTGAACATAATGAATTTTATTCTAAATTGACTTTTCAGAATATAACTCTTAACATAATTCATTGAGGAATGTCGACATGATGACTAGTTTTCAACGGTGGAAATTCGTTTCGTTGGGAGGAATGTGAAAAAATTGTCCTTAATGAAGAAAAAATCAATCCAACATAAATCCCCTCTTTATACACTAATAACTGTTTGCCTTCTATGGTTGGTCTTTTTCTTTAAGGTTTTTAGTATCATCCGAACTACCTCACTTTCTTTATTATCTAGATCTCATTTCCTACTATAAAGCTATTATATATATGAATATTTGATTGCATATACTATATGTTATGTTAAGCTTCCTTGAATCTTTAAGAGAATATAGATGAAACTAGAGGCAGTGACGATGTCATGATGGTCTATAAAGGATTAGCGAAATCATTTTTTTTGGAAAATTTGTTGATTCCAATGACTGTGTCTAGTAAATCAAGTATGCATGTGTTCCATTTTGGGTTCGTTATACGACTGCATTAAACTAGATATCTAAGTTCTATACTGATTGTATCCTAGGTGAAATGCATCATACTGACAGTTCATTTGATTTAGTGATCCACACTGCAACTGAGGATTCATTCACTGTATCCTATAGAAGTTTAGCTATAGCCAAAAAGTTGTTTGAAGAGGGTATCAATAACCCAACGCTTGAGGAAAGATCTTTCACTATTTCAATTGGTTCTTTAGAACGTGCAAGGACTCTTCTTGGGACTCCAAACATAAAGAACTCATTTACCTTTACCGACTCTCATATCACTTGGAATCTAAAAAAATAATTATTTCATGTCCTTATTGATGGAATGAGTTTGAAACTTTATTTATTATTCTGTCTGTAAGAGTTTCTAAAACAATCTCTCTATTGGTTCTAGTTAAGGTTGCATACCATTAGACCTCCTCAAACCCCACGTATCAATGGGATTCATACTGGGTGTTGTTATTATTATTGCTGGTCTGTAAGAATTGTTAAACTTCTAATTAAAATCTTGTAATACTTACCATATATAATTATATTATATTGCTACCATTTCCAAAATTTTTATAAATAATTATTTTACTGTTAATAAATATTAATGATTAAGAATAGTTATTAACTTAAATTTATAATATTTTTTATCCTATTAAAATTAAAATTTTTGGTTTGATTGTCTTTTTATGTCCAAAATATATTTACTTTTCAAATTTTAAATAATCTACCATGTGTTTTTCAACATGTTTTAAACATTCAAAACAACTTTACAATAAAAGATAGCTTAACTAGGATTATTAGTACACTTAGCATTAACAAACTATCTTCCAAATATTATTAATTTTAAGAATACTATCACATACAAAAATTCATCAAAATTCCCCTAACAATTTATGAACAATATTTAAAATCAATTTTTTACGACGACTTACACAATCGTCGCCAAATGCTAGCATAATTGCGATGAATTTCATAAATAGTCACCATAAGTGTCACCTTCTACAATGCTTGGCAACAATCATCTCCAAATATATTGTTTATCATAACTTTTCATGACGAATTTTGTAATTGTCACAAAATGACAGATTATTGGCAACCAAAAACTTTTTAATTAGCTATTTGTTGGTGCCATTTGTGCCAAATGTTATCATAATGGCGATGAATCGTAACAATCATTGCAAAAAGTCTCACATTCTGCGACGCTTCTCAAGAATCATCACCCAATATATTGTTTGTATGATTGTGTGAAGATTTTTGTAATCGTTGCAAAAAAATAATTATTAGTGACAAAAACTTTTTCAATCAATTTGTTGGCGTCATTTGCGACGCTTCCTAATAGTTGATGCCAAATATATTGATTTTCACGAAAACTTGCGATGATATTCCTTTTTGTTGCCAATGCTATAGTATTAGGGACAAAACTATGTAACCATTGTAAAAACCTGTTGTTATTGCAAAGATTGTCTCTAATCATCCTAAAATAGGTTCACTTTACTGACAGTTTTCTATACCGTTGTCAAATCGTTTACTTATAATGACGAAGCTATAAATCGTTGCCAAAAGGATACTTTTAGCGATGAATTTGTAATCGTCTCCAATTACAACGTAGCCAAAAAATGCATATGTTGTAGTGTCTCATGGCTTATCTTCTATATATTATGACTAAGGTATGAAGTTGCTCGTATCGACATCGATAAACCAGTCATCCCAGTTATGATGTAAATTGTAATCTCAACATTTATAATTTGTAAACCAGTATCTGTATTTATTATTTTGTCATAGGAATTATTAAGGTGTACTTAAAATCTTATATATGATGAATATTCTTTTTGTTGGTATAATTTAATGATATTTTACTTTTTATATACAACATTTCAAATTATCAATTATTTTTGTATAATAAATTAATAACAAAAAATCTAAATATTATATACAACAATATGGATTAAAAATGTCAAAATAATTATAACTAGTATGGTATAGCATTTTGTTAAAATATATATTAAAATTTTGACTACATTTTATAAAATGTAGCAAAAAACATTTGACTACGTTTTAAAAAACGCATGTAAAACTTTTTGGTTATGTTATTAAAAGCTTTTGGCTATGTTTTTGAAAACTTAGCTAATAATTTTTAGCTACAAAAACTAAGCGTAACCAAAAGATATTGGCGACGATTTCTCAAATTGTCGTTAATAGTTTTTTGCTACGAAAACAAAACGTAGAAAAAATTATTCATGATAATTATCGTAAAACATATCCTATAGTTTTCAGCTACGGAGATTTGATGATATTTTTTGTGACGAATATAAATCGTCGCTAATATTTGGGATTTTTGGTGACTTTTTTTGGTAGCCAAATATGGTTTTTGATGTAGTGTTAGTTTCCACCTTCAAGTTTCAACAATTGCACCATTGTCTTTAATGTAGATAGAGGGAACAAAAAGAAAAAAAAGAATGTCAACTAAATAAATGTATAAGATGAAAGAAAGAATAAGGAAAAAAAAGGTAAATGATGTAGGGAATAATTGTATTTTTAACATAATTGATATATAGCATTTTCCATAATATATATTATTGGTATCGTCATTTTCAAATACATACATGTATCTGAAAACATATTTCCTCTTATTTTGATACAATTTATCTCTACATTAAATACTATATATGATTGATTCTTGGATTTTCAATGTAGTCTCGAATCCATGCACCCTTTCCCATACTCCGCTTCTCTCGTTTGCGACGATGGACCTCGAATGCCACAAGGTGGAACAGGATCAGTATTCCCCCGAACATCAACAGAAGAAATAGCGTAGTGAGATCCAGTGAAGGAAAGATGGTGAACACAGAAACGAAGTAGGAACATGAGATGAACATTGTACAAGCTTCAAGAAAGAAAGCGAAAGGGAGCCCCATAACCAAAACAATAATTGTGCAAACTGATGCACAGAAGGCTGAAGTATTAAGAAGACCGAAGTATGAACTCTCCCAAGAGCCCATTATCATCTTTCCTGCAACATGCGGTGGACGTCCATCTTGCCAATACCCTCCTGGAGGGCTGAGCACAGCCTGGTATGTAGCGGTTGAAATCAGGACGGCAACTACAAGTATGACACTGCGAATATCACCTGCAATGCTTCCTAGGCCTTTTGCATGGCCAATTACTCCCAAGTGACTGTCTCGCCTCTTTGTTAACGTATTCAAGTAATTTGAGACTATTGATGCACGATGAAGCACGACCCCCATGTCCTTCTTTTGTAATTGCCCTTGACTTCTGAAGATGTCTAGAGCTGTACAATTCTCCCGATTTCTCGCGCCCATGTCAACGTTATTGATCAATAACTCTGCTGCCTACATGAAATACAAAAGAAAAATGTGATTTACTATTATATTGCATGTTTGAAGGCTGTAATCCTAGGCTGAATTCCATAATTATGTATATGAATGCAAATACTAGGACTTTTCTTTTCTTCTGAGAGACCAGCAAACACGTGAAATTCGTTAAATGTGCAAGGTGTAGTAAGTTCAATTTACCTTGACTGAATTTGTTGATACGGCAATATGTAAGATAGTGTTACCGTCATCATCTCTCAAATTGAGGACATCTTCTTTGTTTATCCTGTGAGCGAAACCGAAAAGAACTCTAAGAGCTCCCAATTTCATGTTTTTGGTGGCAATATGCAGTGGAGACTCATTTCGCGCTGTCAAATCCTCGACTGACGAGGGGCAAGAGTAGAGAAATTCTTCTAAGAGAGAAACATGGCCCATTTTCACTACGGCATGTAAAGGAGTCATTCCGCGCTTCCCTTTGACCCTGATAAGCTCACAATTTAAATTTACAATCGCTCTTGCTGTGTCAATATGGCCCAGTTTTAAGGCCAAATGCAAAGCGCTATCCCCTTCTGCATTCAGCTTCAGTGCGAGAGATGGCTTCAATGTTGCAAGTTCCACGACGAAGAGGGTTTTTCCGGCCCTTGCTGCAATGTGTATGGGAGCCTCAACAAAATTTGTCTGGTCCATGAGGTCCAGAATACATGAATCTTGTACCAGTATATCATATAACTGATCGACATGTCCATTGCATGCAGCTTCCTTCAATTCCACATTCAGGCTGTGTAGGTGACAACCCGAATTTATTGGGAAAGTTCAATTTATAGTAATCTTTTCATATATAGAAAGAAGTTTAAGAGGCTCTACATATTGTGAACTAGATATGAATTTATGCAACTCTCAAGTAATTTGAAGTGATAGTTGATTGTGTGAAGCTGAATAAGATTGACTGCAGAACTTGCTCAACCCATCCAACGTAGTCGGTTCGACCTTAAATTTATGGGGTGGGATTAGTGTAAAAGGCCCATGAGACTAGAAGTAAGATTTACAAGTAAGCTATAGCTAAATTTTAGTGCAGCTTGAATTTTTGCATTTAGTCGTGAGTTAAATGTATATTAAGATCTAATTAACTAATAGATTAATGTATGGCATAGAGCATTTCATATACTAAATGCCAACATTATACCATGATTGTTAGTTATTTTATTTGAAAATTTTATTACTAAAATAATTAAAAAAGAAAAGATTTGTAACAACAAATGACTTTTAAGTTTTCAATTTTATATGAGAGATTAAATTAAGATTTTTAATCAAATTTTAAATTTGATTGAATTCAAGAATAAATTAAAAATCATAATAAAAAACAAATATTCTCGTAAACTAAGGGACTAGAAAGAGAAAATTTTTCTAAAATTGTATATGAATAAAATAGTAAAGGATTAGTTAGATGCTTGAATCTCATAACCATCAAAAAGTAGGGTTCAAATTTCTGCACCATTTAACCTATTCTAACTTTGTTTTTGCATTAAATTCCATATTTACCAAAAAGTAGGGTTCAAATCTATGTACCATTTAACCTGTTCTATTCTTATTTTTACTTCATTTTGCGATTAAAATAGGGTTAGATCCGGTTACCTATTACAGAAAATGTGATGCTCAAAAGGTATGCATTCTTTCTAATGTTGCTAGTGTTGAATAGTATAGCTATAAGTAGGCTGTGAGTAGGCCGTTGGTGAGTGGAAGAGATGGATGGCAATTGCCGTGTCCACCAAAACTTGAATCTCAGTGGAGTCATTGGGCGTTCGCTTTGAAGATAATATTTGCTCCAAATTTTGTCCCATTAAATAGGGGGAAAAAAAAACAAATTACGTTTTATAAAGGAACTAATCTTATGCATTATTATATTCCTGTGAAATTGGATACTTGCCTCGTCCGACTTGGTCCACCCATAAAAATGAGAAATCGAAGTGTCAACAGGTGGGCTGTAAGAAGGGATAACACCTTAATCGAACTGATTTGTATCAGGCTTCACTTGATGTGCATCAAACTCTTTTTGATTGACTGAATGATTTCAAAGTTGGATCTGTAACTGATAATAGTATACATGTACACCAAGTGAATGCTTCTAGCTTAAATCTTTGCGCTAGCAATGACTTACAGGAGTGTATCGGCTGTTACCTGTGTAAGCGGTTATCTGCCGGCGATTTCAATTGCAGATTCTTGAACCATAGAACTGATGTGTTTTGCGTCTGAGGTTGGTCTATTGTTGTGACTTGTGAGTAGCTTTCGAGGTGATAAGTCAGTCTTCGCTGACTTCAAAGGAAGACTTTTGAAGAAGTAAACAAAAAACAAACTACTTTATGGCTGGTTATTCACAAGGATGCGGATTTGGAGATTCTAGAAGATGCTTCTATCTTTTGTACTCCAGTATAACCTTTTCTTTTTCTTTTTTTTTTAATTTTGTTTGTAAGAAGAGCAGATGATGATGCAAATTAACCTAATTGGGCAAGCTGTTGTCGACATTCTTAAATTTAATGACATATGTATGTCGGCATGAAATTAGTTATGAATGAGAGTAACAGAAATTAAAAAGAAATAATAATAATAATAATATTTTAAAAATTGTACCGAAAATTAATCCAGTCAAATAAAAAGTTTAATGCTCACAGATTCAACTAGCAGCATTATAAAATCTGTATATAATAAATAAAAATCAAAATTTTACATTAGTCAACTTTTATTAGCTCTTTTTAATTTACTTATTGTTAAAAATGAATAAATTTATTAATTACTCATTTAATTTTAATAAATAAATAAATTATTTTTATTTAACAATTTTAATTAACTTTTAATAATAATCTTTTTAATCACATTTTTAAAATTTTTAATTTTTTTAATCTTAAATATATTTTATAATAATTTAATAATAATTAAACCTTTTAAATATTAAATTTTTTATCTTATAAATTCAGAGTTCGATTGAATTTTTAAAATATTAAAAAACACAAATTTTGGAAAGTTCCGTTGCAAGATATTATGAAAGGAAAAAAAAAAGGTTTATTGAAATATATCATCATTCAAAATTTTAGTCTCTATGCAGGTCAACCTTACTGTTGTAAATTCTTATGCTCCTAGCAAAATAGAGAGGTAGTGGACCACTCTATTAGAGAGCTGACCAAGATTAAACCGTGATTCAATCCCTCAGCGATGATCGAGCCTGCGACTGGAGGCCCTTGAGGTTGGGATCAACATTTTAGAACAAGGTGTTATCACTGTCATCTATCTCTCTACTTCTTATTTTTTGTCCTTTTTTCCCCCCTCTTTTGCTTCATTTTCCTTCTACAAACCACTACCTCCTTCGTCGTGGTTCTTGTATTTTTTTTCTTTTTTATTGTTTTTCTTCTCTTGCTTCATCTTTCTATTGCAAGCTACCACTGCAACCACCTTATGTCTTGCTTTTTGCTTTTTTGTTTTTTACTGTCTGCGCTATTTTGCTTCATCTTTCTACTGCAAACCACTACCAGTGTTGTCCCCCCCCACAACTGTCATTCCCAACTATTTACTAGAGTAGACATTGACAATCATTTCAAAAGATTTAGAATCCTAAATATGTCGTTAAAGTCTCAGAGTCACGACCATAAACTCTTTGTAAGACGCATTTGATTCACGGGTTAGAGAAGACTGACCAATTTATTATTTAATCAAGTGATTTTCATTAACAATGGCTAAGAATAAAAATTGAACCGAAAGCCATTTCAGTTCGTACTTAAACTGGTTGAATCATTCAGTCCGATCTGGATTTTACATCATTAAAAATAACTTGAGTAATAAGACAAGCAAATGTACCAAAATGAAAATATAAAGCATAAATAATCAAGAGAGCATTTACCTTGAACTGAACAATTTTAGATAGTTTAAATAAGCAAACAATTAATATAGAAAATTTTCTTATTTTTTCATGTGTCTCTCTCTACATATCGTACCTCCACCTTGTCGTGGCCTTCCTTTCATGGGAGTCATTACAAATTATCCTTCTTTTAGTTGTTTCTTGCCTTGTTTTCTATTCACTACTTTAGTAATTTGTTACCCTATGCACATATTTTGGTTTCTTTTCTCATATTTCCCTTCAATCCTCTTCGCTTCACTCGAATATCTTCTTTATGACTTCCTTCAATTCCCTCTTTATCTCTCTTCTCTTGCACTCGACCTTTAGGTTCATCTCACCATTTCTTTCTGATTCTCTTCTCCTAAACTTTCCATCTACCTTTACTCTCACTAGACACTTCTGGTTCTTTAAAATCTCTAGTATCTTAGTTTCGTATGTTCCTTTTCTATCAGGGGCACTCTTATCCTCTTAGTTTCTCTCGCCCCAATCCTTTCTATTAGTAGCAACTACTTCTTAACCTTTTATTTATGCCAGCTTTGAAACCTTCCTCTTCTTAACATGTCTAAAACTTACACCTCTAACTTACAGAGCCTTATTACTTTTCTTCCCTTATCCACCGAGCTTTCTCCATCTACACCCTCTTTAAAACCCCCTTCTTCATTTGGTTCTCAAGGGACAGAAGTGGACTAATTGAAATTTTATGAGTTAATCAATATTGAATTAATCGCAAGTGCACGACATAACTGTAGCTAGTACCAGCAAGTACAAGTCGATCCCATAAAGACGATAAATATTAGGAATTACTGTTATCCTATTATCTAGCCTATGGATCTATTTTGATTTTTAATAAAAGAAAATAAAATTAAAACAAGTAAAATAAAATAGGTAGTAGCAAAGAACAGAGAAGTATGGAAGCACTTAGAAATTTATCAATATCAAAAAATTAGTATCTAGGCTTCGAATCTTCCAAAAGCTCTCAACTGACTAATCTTTTATTATACATTTGTTTCATTGATTTATTATATCTTGGAGATTCCTATGGTATGCTAATAGTTGACCTTGAGTCTATTTGTAGCATCCCACTCCCGCAAGACTCGAACCCAATATCGATGGTGATATCTGAGCCCGTGTCCCACGAGGGTGGTATGCTAGAGCAGTTAAAACCGTTCAAATACCTAGAATGACATTATTATTTTTTAAAACAATCTCGTTCGCGGAAATCAATAACCATACTAGGCCCACTTATTTCAGTAATCAAATTATAATTATACATTTAACAATTTGGGCCCTCTACAATAACAGTTCGATTATGCAAAAATCGCGGAAATACAAATTTACACACGAATCAGAATGACACTAATGCAGACGCGAACTGATCCCGACCTCAAACTC
>JAOTIZ010000203.1:23536572-23552333 GCA_027123425.1 Erythroxylum panamense
TATGCCCTTAATGATTAAGAATTGTCTCATTTGTCCTTCCATTTATGCCTTATGTCTTTTATACTTAAGTGTCTTGCTAACAGTACCCTTGAACATTCTAACATAACACCTTCTTCCAAAAAATTGTCCCCCATTGTCTTACATTTCTAATGACACCAAAATCATTCAATTCGGGTTAGTACTTCGAAAGATACACTTCAAACATTTTTGGACTGCTCTTGTCCAAATCAGTATACTATGCACAACTTCTATTCGAAATTTAAAAATCATAAAGACTGAATTAGATTCCAATTTTTTCATATCATTTGTAGCTCCATGTCTCTATTTTATCACAAATAAAAAATCATCTCATTTGGAGCTCTACCGATCCAGAAATCATCAAAATACTGAAGTATGTTCAATGTTATAACACCAGTTCATAGTATTTAAGAGCACACTCACTATACTAGTCCCACGTTTTTCACTCAATCTCTCTCACTTCATTTAAGATGGCTACGATTTTTTGTGGAGATGTGGAGCACTATCTTACAAGTCCAATGGTTCAAGAATGAAGTCATTTGAGTGTCTAGAGAAGAATTTATGGCTAAAAGAATCCAATATGGTTTTATCCTCAATCATATTGAACCTATCGTGGGACGATTACTATAAATTTTTCTAGAGATATTGTATAAATAGGTGTTCTTTAGATGGTTTGAAAGAGAACTTCAAGAGCTACAACTTTCATTAAGACCTCAAAGAGAAATTCTATCTTTTGAAGGATCAAAAATGGAACAGAAGATGTGATAAGAACAGTCACTAAGAAGAAGTTCATAACTAAGAATAAGTTCATGAACAGTCACTAAGAAGAAGTTCATGACTAAGAAGAAGTTCATGAACTGTCATATAAGAAGAAGTTCATGACTAAGAAGAAGTTCATGAATGGTCACTAAGAAGAAGTTCATGACTAAGAAGAAGTTCATGAACAATAACTAAAAAGAAGTTCATAACTAAGAAGAAGCTCATAAACAATCACTAAGAAGAAGTTCATGAATAGTCACTAAGAAGAAGTTCATGAACAGTCACTAAGAAGAAGTTCATGACTAAGAAGAAGTTCATGAACAGTCACTAAGAAGAAATTCATGACTAAGAAGAAGTTCATGAACAGTCACTAAGAAGAAGTTCATGAACGGTCACTAAGAAAAAGTTCGTGACTAAGAAGAAGTTCATGAACAGTAACTAAGAAGAAGTTCATGAACAGTCACTAAGAAGAAGTTCATGACTAAGAAGAAGTTCATGAACAGTAACTAAGAAGAAGTTATATTCAGACATGAATAGTCACTAAGAAGAAGTTCATGAACAATAACTAAGAAGAAATTCATGACTAAGAAGAAGTGAAACTGAGAAGGAACAATACTAAGAAGGAGCAGAAGGTCAACATAAGAAGAAGCAAAAGTCAACCTAAGAAGAAGCAGACTACACTCCTGAGCATCTCCAATTATAAGGGTTATAATTTTTGACTCCTATGTCCAAAAATTTCATACTATATACGGTTGGAAAGATAAAAGAAAGATTTATAAACTTTCCATAGACAATTTTTTCTAATCTAGCCTGGATTGATCCAGAATTTTCCTCAAATTGAGAATACAAACTTTACATTCATCCACTAATGTACTGCCCCCCGTTCTCACTTCATGACAAATTTTGAGACTCTTAGAGATAGAATTGAGATTCAATATCTTCATAAGAAATGTAGCCATATGTTTCTAGTTTAATTCAAATAAAAATATTCTCATTTGGATAACTAGAGAAAAAGTTGTGGCTAAAAGACTGAAGCATACTCCATAAACATTATCCAGATCAACCAACCATTTTGTTTCACAATCTTTCCTTAACACAAATCATACTAAGATCACCTTTTCTACTTCGTTTACTCCTCATTCTCAAACTTCATTTCAAATCAATATTATCTATGAAGAAATTTATAATCCATGGTTAATCATGAATACCAATAACAGAACATACACTTGTGTACATATTCTTCATCAACGTACTACACAATTCAACTTCATTTTAGCTTTCATTTTACTTCTAACTTTCACCTTAATTCTTCTCACTTCAAAATCTTTTATCCACCAGAAACACCAAAACAAAACTTGGACATATTCACATTTCTCATTCACTACTTTACCCTTGCCTATCATTTCTTGGTTCACGAATTTTCATCATTTGTTCTTTACTGATGACTAATCTCCAAAATTTCTCATTCAAATAGTTCTAATTTCTATGAAACATTCGAGGTCCAAAAACATAAGTTAAAGGTGAGTACATCGATTGGTAGTACCATAATAATAGGAGAAGTCTGCAAGGGGTGCTTGATTAGAATTGATCAGGCAGAATTGGAGGCAGACTTGATCACACTATAGTTAAGGGAGATAGATATTATCCTAAGCATGGATTGGCTCACTGCTTATAAGGCTATCATGAACTGCTATACTAAGGAGGTGATATTAGAATCTCCTAATCATTCGAGAGTAGTATTCCGGGGTGTTAGTCAAGTAGTGCCAGCTAGGCTAATCTCATTTATAAATGCTTTGAAGTTGATACAAAGGGGATGTGAGGACTATTTGGCCCATATCATCGATACTCGAGCTGTGCATAATGTGCAAGAAATTCCTGTAGTTAGGGAATTCCTAGATGTGTTTCCTGCTGAGTTATCTGGTTTATCTCCAGATCGAGAAATAGAGTTTATGATCGATTTGGTTTCCAGTGTTGTTCCTATATCTATTCCTCTATATAAGATGGCACCTAGGGAACTAAAGGAGTTGAAGGCTCAGTTACAGGAGTTGTTGGAAAAGAGTTTTATTAGACCCAGTGTTTCACCATGGGGAGCTCTAGTCTTATTTATGAAGAAGAAAGATGGAACTATGAGATTGTGCATCAATTATAGGCAACTGAATCGGGTAATAGTGAAGAACAAGTACCCATTTAATAGAATTAATGACTTATTTGATTAGTTACAGGGAGCTCAGGTGTTCACTAAGTTAGACTTGAGATCTAGGTACTATTAATTGAAGATAATAGAGGCTGATGTACCAAAAAGTGCATTCAGGAGTAGGTATGGGCATTTTGAGTTCTTAGTAATGTCGTTTGGGTTAACTAATGCCCCAGCTGCATTTATGGCTTTGATGAATAAAGTATTTCAGCCCTACTTGGATTGATTTGTAATTGTGTTAATTGATGGCATCTTAGTACATTCAAATAGCAGAGAAGAGCTTGCTGAGCATTTGAGAGTGATTTTACAGATTATGAGAGAGAAACAGCACCGGTGTTAACTATTCCATCAGAACTAGAGGATATGTAGTATATAGTGATGCTTCGCGTTAAAGATTGGGATATATGTTGATGTAGTATGGCAACGTGATAGCCTATGCATCGAGACAACTAAGGTCTCACGAGATTATCTATCCAGTATATGATTTAGAGCTTGCTTTTTTTTTACTCTAAAGATATAGAGACATTATTTATATGGCGAGACATTCCAGATATACACTGATCATAAGAGTTTGAGATATCTATTGAGTTAGAAAGAATTGAATATGAGATAGAGGTGATGGGTAGATTTATTGAAAGACTATGATTGCATGATTGAATATCATCTGGGCAAAGTTAATGTGGTGGCAAATGCTTTAAGTAGAAAGTTTAATAGCAGCGTAGCTCAAATTTAGTTATCGAGGTTACCGAGCTTAATTCAGCTGAGAGCTCTAAATGTGGAGTTGAATCTAGAGCATAATGAGGCATTAATTGCTACTTTGAAGCTACAACCGATGATACATGATAGAATCTGAAAAGTACAGAATAAAGGTCCTAAAATGGTGAAGCTTATTGAGAGATTGAAATGAATCTAAATTCTGAGTTTGAACTAAGAGATGAGACACTGTGGTTGAAGCAAAGGCTGTGTGTGCCTAATGTGGATGAATTGAGAAAGGAAATTCTAGAGGAAGCTCATATGGTTACGTATGTTATGCATCTTGGTACCACTAAGATGTATAACATGCTGAAGCAACATTTCTAATGGCCTAGAATATAGAAGCAAATAGCGGAGATTATTTTTAAGTGTTTAGTATGCCAGCAGATTAAAGATGAGCATCAGGCTCTGGTTGGGAAGCTACATTCATTACCTATTCCAAAGTGGACATGGGAAAGAATTACTGTGGATTTTTTTATGAAATTGCCTAAGACTCCGAGTCAAAATGATGCTATATGTAGTGGACCGATTGACTAAGTCAGCCCATTTCTTACCAATGAGAGAATAACTCACTAGACTAGTTAGCCCAGAGGTATATGAATTAAGTGGTGAGGTTGCATGAGGGGTTCCGGTGTCCATTATATTGGACAAGGATCCCAGATTTACTTCAAGATTTTGGAAGAGCTTGCAATCAACTATGGGTACAAAGTTAAACTTCAGTACTTCATTTCATCCTCAAACAAATGGACAGAGTGAGAGGACAATTAAGACTATTAAGGATATGATTAGGGCATGTGTATTAGAGTTTCAAGGAGCATGGGATCATTATATACCTTTAATTGAGTTTGCATATAACAACCATTATCACAGTAGTATCAGAATGGCCCCATATGAGGCATTGTATGGCAGAAAGTGTTGATCACCTCTATATTGGGATGAAGAGGGCTTGAGAATGGTTAAAGGCCCAGAATTGATAAAAGATACTATGGATAAGGTGAAACTGATCCGAATTCGAATTAAAACGGCTCAAGATAGATAGAAGAGCTATGTGGATTAGCATAAAAGGGATATGAAATACAGTGTAGGAGACCAAGTGTTTCTGAGAGTATCGCCTTAGTGAGGAGTGTTGAGGTTTGGTAAAAAGGGCAAGCTAAGCCCTAAGTATATTGGTCCTTATAAGATCATTGAGAGGATATAACTGTTGGCATATAAGTTAGCTTTACTGAATGAGACGTCCCAATTACACAATGTATTTCAGGTAAGTATGCTCCGAAGATACCGATCTAATCCGATGCATATATTACCAGCTCAAGTGATTAAAGTTACTAGTAACCTAAGTTATGTTGAGGAGCTGATCAAGATAGTGGCATATCAGGCAAAACAGCTAAGAAAGCGAGTAATTCTATTAGTGAAAGTCCTTTTTAGGAATCACTCAACTGAGGAACTAACTTGAGAAACGAAGGAACACATGAGGAGACAATATCCCCATCTGTTCGAACAATCAGGTAAGAATTTTGAGGACAAAATTTCTTTGAGAAGGGGATAATTGTAATATCTCGTTACCCATGTTGAGGCCAGAATAATGTATATGAGAGATTATTCTGAAGTTAGAAAGTGCATTTCATGCTCATGCATAATATACCATACATAAACACGTAAAAATTGATTTTTTCATATTTGAATTATTATACATGCATTCATTGACATTTTTCTAGGTATAATTAATTCTATAAATGTGATTATATTGAGAATTGTGGTTTTTATGTGTTGAAAATTGATTTGGAGAGTATATGTATTGATTTATAATTTTCACGAAATTTAGGAAATTTCTAAAATTTTAGGTATTTTGGATTAAGAAAAATGTCAAGTGGCAAGATAATTGTTAAATGGTAGTAGAATTAACTATCAAATGACAATGGAAATTTTGATAAATGACTTTGTGAACTATTGACAAGTTTCATTGAAAATTGAGAGACAATTAGAGTAGAAATTAGAACTGATTAGACTAGTTAAATAAGAGACCTAGTTTAAATCCATAGAAATTGAACATGTGGCAAGTGACACCAAGCCTTTAAACTGACGATTCTTTTAACTTGAAAGACCAAGTTATTGTTTTGTTCTTGCCTTCTTCTTCTTCTTCTTCTTCTTCATGACTATCTTCACCTTCTTCATGAATTTTGTTGCCAACCTCCACCAACGTTGAACCTAACTCTCTCATCTATCAATTGCTACTTCCATCTTATTGTCTCTTTCATTGTCACAAGCACTACAAGAAAAGTATGAATTAGCATCGAAAAATTACCGAAGGTAAAGAAACCATAGCCAATAACTGACGAAATAGTATATCTGTCAGAAAAGTTGTCTGGAAAATTGAAAAAGGCGAGAATAATAAATCTTAGTTTGTCAATGGAAATTTTCGTCGAGAATTTCATCGGTAAAAATTAAAGCTGTGCATTGTCATCCGTTGTCTAGCTCTGCTGAAGGCTTGAATGTTTTTAATTATAACAAACCAAACAATGTCGTTTTGTTATACTTAAAAACGTTGAAGCCTTCCGCATAGGCAACGACGTCATTTGGTTTAAAACCAAAAGACATCGTTTTGGTTTTGAAGTCTTCAACGTTTTAAGTAAAACAAAATGACATCATTTTGTTTTCAGCCAAACGATGCCATTTTGTTCCTGAAGACAGAACGTCAACACGACTCGATTAAACCAAACGACGTCGTTTTGGTTTTCTTAAAACCTCTAATCGAGTCCCCCCTACCTGTGCACTATTTCCTTCATTCTTCCTCCTCCGGATCTGCTCCATCGTCCGTCGTCCGTCGTCCGTCCAACTGCTATGTCGTCCATCCAACCTAAGTCCCTTTCCATCGTCTGCGTGTTCTCCATCGAGCACTACTATTGTTGTCGTCTTCTCCAGTGGTTTTGGTCAAGGTATTCTCCTCTTTTCCATGCTCTCCTTTGTTGTCGAAATCACAATGTCTGTAGTTGATTTTTTTGCTTGATTTGGAGTTTGTTTCATCATTGAGTTCGCTGAATTTATTTTGGTTATTAAAGGGTGATTGTTTGCCAATGGCCTGTGTTATTATTGGAGAGTCATGGAAAAAGATTGGGATTTTGTGTTGAGTTAGGGATGAATTTACCATGCATACCAAGTGTTTGATGAAAGTATCATAATGCTCTAATTATACACAAAGATGTTTTCTGACATATTTTTCCTTTAAATTTTGAATATGGAGGCCTATCCTTACGTGTTGTTAAGTCAAAATTGTTGAGTTTAGTCTCAAACTTGAGACTTTTGAGTTTATATACTTTTAAGCTAAACTGGAAAGCAAAGACATTTAAATGTGTAAATTTTCTATTTTACAAGTTTAAGTTAAGATAGGTAGTTAGAAGAACTTTCTTTGACTTAATAATTTATATCGTAATTTTTTAAGTTACAAAGGAATCTACCTAGACTTCTCTTAATTTTTATATTTTTTAGTTTATTAATTTTTAAATTTTGTCAGAGAGTTTAGGATAATTCTTGTACATTTGAGAGTTTTTATCATGTAGATTTTTATTTAAAGTCAAGGAGTTAAAGAGATTTATATTAGAGCTAAGACTTTTTAGCCTATTAGTTTTCAAATTAAACCAAAGAGCTTAGTCTCCTAAAACTTAGTGACTTTTTAGTTTGTATGTTTTTTGCTTAAATCAAGGAATTTAAGAGACCTATCTTTGACTTTATGATCTTATGGCTTGCAATTTTTTAAAGTTAAGTTAAAGAGTAAAGGAAACTTATCAAGAACATGAAAATCTTTTAGCTTGCAAGTTTTTAAGTTAAACAAATATTTGCACAGTGCCTGAAAATATAAAAGTCTTCGTCAATCGTTAAGTAATATATAATAATCCAAGCACATCTTGTTGGACCCCGAATGTTTAATAGAAGTTCGAACTATTTGAATGAGAAAATTTGGAGATTAGTCATGAGTAAAGAACAAATGATGAAAATTCGTGAACCAAGAAATGATAGGCAAGGGTAAAGTAGTGAATGAGAAATGTGGATATGCCCAAGTTTTACTTTGGTATTTTTGGTGGATAAAAGATTTTGAAGTGAGAAGAATTAAGGTGAAAGTTAGAATAGAATGAAAGCAAAAATGAAGTTGAATTGGTGTAGTAAGTTGATGAAGAATATGTATATATGTGTATGTTCTGTTATTGGTATGCATGATTAATCATGGACTATAAATTTCTTTATAGGTGATATTGATTTGAAATGAAATTGAGAATGAGGAGTAAATAAAGTAGAAAAGGTGATCTTAGTATGATTTGTGTTAAGGAAAGATTGTGAAACAAATTGGATGGTTGATTTGGAAAATGTTTATGGAGTATGCTTCCGTCTTTTAGCCATAACTTTTTCTCTAGTTATCCAAAATAAATGATTCTTAATTTGGATTAAACTAGAAACATATGGCTAAATTTCTTATTAATACATAGAATTTAAATTTTGTCTTTAAGAATCTCACAATTTGTCATGAAGTAGAGAACTGGGTTCAGTACATTGGATGAATGTAACAATTCCTATTCTATATTCGAGGGAAAAATTGGATTAATCTAGGCTGATTTGGGCAAAGGTGTCTTTTATAAAGTTGCATATCTTTCTTTTATCTTTCCAATGATATATAGTATGAAACTTTTGGACTTCTAGGATGAAAGTTATGGCCCTATAAAAGAAGAGATATCTTCTATCTTTTTGTTTCTTCTATGTTTTGTAACTTCTATGTTTTGCTTCTTCTGTGCTTTGCTTCTTCTGCCTTTTGTTTCTTCTCATATGTGACTTTTGTACTAACATTATAACTTATTAATAATATATTATGAGGTATTCTTTTATATATGCATGTATATTGTTTATGTAATGTGATTTACGTTCCATGAATAGCATTAGGCTTATGTCATCAAGTATGTGACTTGATGAGACTCAGATGTATCTTGATGTTGTGGGTGGTAGGGACCGTCGTGGAATAATATTCGGCCTAGGCTCATATACGAACACATGTTATTCACGCTCTTCCCTGTCCAGTACAGCAGCATCTGCTAGGCAACGCAAAGTGAAGTAACCGAGCTTCGAGCCGCAGTGGACACATTGAGGGAGCAGGTAGGGTATTTGACAAAGGCCAACGTTAATCAACGGATGGAGCACATGGAGAAGATAGCTAAGATGAGAGAGGAGATGAGAGAGGAGATGGGGGACATGGCAAAGATGAGAGAGGAGATAGAGCAGGTGTCAAAGATCAAAGAGGTGATGGAGCAGATGGCCAAAATGCGAGAGCAGATAAAGCAGACAGCTAAGATGAGAGAGGAGATGGAGCGGCTTGTTAAGATGAGAACGGAGATGGAGCAGATGATTAAGATGAGAGAGCAAATAGAGCAGATGACTCAGCTTAGACAGGAGATGGAACAGTTAAAGGGGAGGCTTAACAGTTCAGAGCACCCACGATCACCACGACATTAGCTTGTCCTTGTCATTTGTTTTCAATTAAAAACATAAGATTTATTCATTGCAATGTTTTTATTATTAATTAAAATACTTTATACATTATATTATTAATTAATTTTCTCTTTAATCAAATTATATATACAAATTAATTTATTATGAACAAATAGTTGGTAACTCTTAACATTATGCATTTATAACAACAATATAACATTGGAAATTAATAAAAAAAACTATAATCAGATATTACCGATGGACAAGTATTCCGTTGAAACTTTTGTTGCAATTTACCGATGGTAAATGTCACCGTTGGTAAATTAGTTGACTTTTAGGTTATTACTTTCGGTTTACCGATGAAAATCTATCCATTGCTAAATTTCGTCGATGGAAATTAACATAATATGTTCCGTCATTAAATTCTTTCAGATGATGTATTACCGTCGATAATACATCTTCGATCGTTGGTAAAATGCCGACAGAAAATTACCGTCGGTAATTTTAATTACGACCCATTTAGCGACAGATTTTTCGACCACCAATTTTCGTCGGTAATTAATATTACCCTCAGAAATTTCCAATTTACTGACATAATATTCCGTCGGTAAATAAGTAATTTCTTGTAGTGTTAAATGCTCAAAAGTCCTCTTTCTTGAAATTTTGATCTTTAACCAAGTTAGCTTGACACATGATACTTTATATTATGCATTTTTGGATAATTAATTTTTATGATTCCGAAAAGGGGGAAAAGATTAGTGATAGCAGATTTAGGGGCAATAATGGCATTTAGGGGAAGTGACTTCTGTAGATGTGGTTACTTTGTATTATGATATTTTTATAGTTTCCTTATCTATATATGTGGATAATCCTTT
Source organism: Erythroxylum panamense (assembly GCA_027123425.1). Lineage (NCBI taxonomy): Eukaryota > Viridiplantae > Streptophyta > Magnoliopsida > Malpighiales > Erythroxylaceae > Erythroxylum > Erythroxylum panamense. The sequence continues at coordinate 23,546,638 of JAOTIZ010000203.1, forward strand.
AAATAGCTTTTTTGATCTTGATATTAAATTATAGTTTATGGACAAATTAAGAGGAAGCTAATCATTATCTTGATATGCATAGTTGCTTATGTACTAAATTTTATTATTATTCTCTAATATCAAAAATATTTTGCCATCATAAAAAAGGGAGAGATTGTTAAACCAAGAAATGTTCCAATCAATGTTTCGATGATAACATATTATAAGGGATACTAATAAGTTCATTATTTTGATGAGAAGGAATATGAGAGCAAGATGTAGTCATAAATTCAAGAAGATGGTTCACAAAGTTGATAAAAAAAGATGAAAATTGCAACTTAAGGTGAGGACCAAGTCATGAACAAAAGAAGAATAAGGAAAATCAAGCTCATCCTTTAGTTTGTAATATTAATTGTAATCTCACTTAGTCATTTTATAAAAGACTCACCAACAATAAATATTCATTTCACTTTATTGCATCAGTTTTATCATTTGAATTAATTAAAATCACATTTTTTAGAGAATTGGTCAACCTATATAAGTTTGCAGTTAACAAATCTCATTTAGTCATTTTATAAAAGACTCATCATATATAAATATTTCATTTCATTTTATTGCATCAGTTTTATCATTTAAATTAATTAAAATCATGTTTTTTAGAGAATTGATCAACCTATATGAGTTTGCAGTTAACAAATTAAAGTTGTCAAATTTGATGTGTTGAGAGTTTATACTAATATTTTTTGATGTATAATCGACCAATGTGCTATATTGTTTGACCAATATTTCTATTGGTCGACTAGTGTCTTAACGACTTGTGAATCTATGCATTCAATTCACATTGGTTAGCCAATATGATATATCAGTTAACAATGTCAGCAACTAGCTATTGTAACGATAAATTTTTTACTACAATGATTAGTAGTTGTCCCTAAACCTTATAAATATTTTTTCCTCATTTGTTCTTGCATCATGAAGCATTTGTATGTTTTTTACACACATCTCTATTTGTTTTCTAATCATTTGAGTATCATTATCTCATATTTATGTGACTAGGCCTATTTGGAATTATCAAGTGATAAAATAAGGTATTTTTGAGTTGTAAGATTTATTTTAGGCATTATATTATTATACTTTAGAGTGTTTCAAGTGACATTAAATTGCTTCTTCATTTTAAAGGAAAATTCTAAAATGATTCCTCCTTGCCCAAAAGAAGATTGTATAAACGTTATCTGCGCCTTGAACAAAGAACTATAATGGAACTTCAAGGAGTGGTGTAGGAAATGATTATTTGCTAAATCAGTATAACTAATTTGCATTCTCTTCCATATCCTCTTTGAATTATTATTCAATTGTTTGGTTAGCTTACGTTAAGCAATCCCTTTATTCACGGATACATATTGATTATTATTAAATTGAGTTCATGGGTTAGAAAATTTGTTAAATTTTGTAATACCCAATTCATTCCCCCTCTTCGCTTGGATGCCATTAAAGATAAATAAAATATTTCAACAACATCAAATCTAAAATTTAATTAAATTTATTTACCAATTTTTTAATTAAATTCATAATGTTAAGAATTTTTACAAATGCATAAATGATATGTATTGCTAATGATTAATTGAATATTTTTAAATAAACACTCATATATCTATTCAAGTATTTCAATTTGAAAAATCAATTTTGTTTTAATAACAAATAATAATTTTATCGCTCTTAGCATTGGTAGAAAACAATAAAAAATATAGATAAGATTTGTTATATAAAATTTATAACTTCAATATATATATAATAAATATTTTGTTTGCAATACTAAATGTCCCATATAATCAATAAAACTTATTAAATAAATTTATGGTTAAGAATAACGCCAGGAGTTCATGTCATTTCGCATAGGCATAGGCATAGGCAAATACTTGAAATCTCCAAGGACTATGTTGCTGAGAGCATACTAAAATCGTATGTGATAATTGAATCCAATAAAAAGGTTTTAAAAGGAAAGAAATAATAAAAAACGAGTGACTGCATCACCATAAGCATCTTAAACAACTTATTAAATTTCATGGATGGTTGTTAACTTAAAAGCTATTTTGCTCCTAATATCTATCCGTAACATGAATAATAAGTACTGTATGTTGGTTGAAAAACTGTCTCTCTTTTACGAGGAGCGTTTAGCTTTAAATTTATTTCGCAATCCTACTAATCTAATTCAACAAAAATTCTGTTATCTAAAATCTGATACGTATAATGTGCTTAACGTTGAAATGCTTCTGCTTGCCCCTAAAGAGGTGTTGTTCTTGTTTTGTTCAGCGTTTTGAACCGCACTTCAAGAGAGTTCCCAAAAGCTGCAAAGGCTGATTAGCCTTTACGTGTAAGACATTAGTGGGCCGACCGTCAGCCCAAGTTATTCTCAGCAAAGTAGCTGTCATTGGTCGGGAACCCATGAGATTATTATACGAATCTTCGCAAACTCCGCGAAAGATACTAATCCAAACAAGTAAATTGGCAGGAGGTACCAGAGATTAAACACTTTCAGAATTTTAATTTCTTAAAAAAAAAGATTTACTGTGAAGTTGTATAAGCTCTCACGTGCAAGCAATGAAATCGACCCTCTTTGTTTGAAATTTATATGGCAGAAGCTGTGTTTATGAATTGATCTTAAATTAAGGAATATCTTAACTAAGGGGCGTTTAATTCTACTTTTATTTTTCTGTTGTTATTTTTTGTTCCTGTTTCCTGTTTCCTGTTTTTTATTTCAGTTTTTTTTTTTTAAAAAATAAAAACCTGTTTGGTTGAAATTTATAATATAAAAACTGAAAATAAAAACCTATTTGATTGAGATTTCTAATAAACTCATTATTATTATTATTAATTTTTAATAAGTTATTCTTATTATAATTAATTTATTATTATTATTAATTTATTATTATTAATTATTACTCCCTCCTATCTAAAATAAAAGTCATTTTAACTAGATTTTAATTATTATAAATAAGTGTCATTTTTGACTTTGTATGTATGTTTATAATTTTGCTTCCAAAAGTATCCTTTAATTTCTCTTACATCTTAATTACACAGACTACAATTTCAAGATAATTCAACATACAATTTCTCTTACATGCTAATTATTGCAAATTATCTTTTCAATGCACTTCATTATATTTCTTTTTATTTTGCTTCAAAACCTTTCAGTTCTCAACAACATTTATTTATTTATTTAAATGAAAAAGCTGTACATATAATCTATAAGCAAGAATCGAAAATGGGTAAGAAAGAAACTTTTCCTTTGCACATATAGAAGTTGTCAGAGATTGATGAAGTAGAAATAAAGAAACTACAAAAGTTATCACATGCTGATGAAGTAAAAATAAAGGAAGTATAGAAGCTATCACAGGTTGATGAAGTAGAAAAAAAGGAAGCAAAAGAGGGAGACAATGGAGTTGAGAAGAAGGTTTTGGATTTTGATCTCAATAAATTTTATTATGAGGGATGAGAACTTCATCCGAATAAGGAGATTCAACAAACAATATTGGAGATGATGAGAATTTATCTCCCAGATTTTTTCTAAATAAATGTACGTGGTGGTTTTCGTTCAATGTTAGTATCTAGATTAATGGTTTTATTTTTTTTGGGCTGATGTATATTATTTCTAGTAGTCTTCTAATTTGATTATATCTTTATATTATTGGTCTTCCATCTTTATTTATTTTTATGCTTACATTAATTAAAAATCAATTGAGTTAAAGTTGTATTTGTATAATTTGATACTTCTACAAGCGTAACAACTAACAACTACTCTATTAATATGCCAAAAAGATGGGCCCATTACAAGAATAATAACTTTGGTTTTGTGTTCCCACGTGTCAGAGTTTAATATTTCACAAGCTATCAAACTCTCACCGCCTTGTCTGCGGTTGCTCCATGGATGCGACGGTGCCCTTTGAGCATCATTTTATGAATAAATTTATTTATATACGTTGAGAATGTTGCTGAGATTAACGAGATTAAGCCAGTACTCAATAAAATCAATAAACTAAGCTATTACTTAGTTTAATTTATGTTTCTAATAAAGTAAATAAAATTCATTATTTAGTTTAATTTCTAATTATAATAAATAAAATAGAATTATTGATATTAGGAGTAATTTAAGAACACAATTGATGAATTTATATATCAAAGTTTATTTTGTAGACATTTGGAAATTACAAAGTTTATTCTATTAATTAATTTTATTTGTTTATTGTGGTGTAGTTTAATCATATTTTTATGTTTTTTTATTGCTTTAATTTTATTATTTTTATTTTCTTTCATATTTCAATTTTATTTGTGTTTAATTTTTCTTTTTTTAAAAGGTAACATTAACAAAAATATTAAAAATAAATAAAAACAAAAATTAAAGTGAAATGAAATCTCCTAACATTATTCATGTTAACAAATTCATTACATTTTGCACTATAGCAGAGTTACAACTAATTTGTTTAGGAAGACGATCCTCAATTTCCTGTGCACCTTTATTCATGTGAGGGATTTTGTAATTGTTGGATCCTTTAACTTTCATAATTTCCTATATACACAATTGTAAAGTCAAGAAAATATGATTTATCATTTTCATCGGATATTCATCAAATGACTTTTTAACTGCATGGATAAGTTCTTCCGCTATCCTTGGACACTCTTTATGTTGCAGTGCTTGAATGACGCTAAAAATCCGAGATCCAAAATATTTAAATCCGGTAAGTTTGGAGGTTGACACACTAATATAATATCAAAACCATGTTGTGAAGCAGCTTTTTGAAATTCCTTGTCACTTGGATCAACATGCGTCCTTGCGTTGTCTTGTTGAATAAATATGGTTTTTCTTACATCCTCTTTAGGCCACTTAAGTTGATTTGCCGGTACAACTTGTTCAATCAAAAACGTCTTTATTGTTTTTCTCGTAACTGAGGTCATCGGTTTAATCTCTAATGTTCCGGCATCTCTATTTCGACTTCTTCTTTGAGTTAGTTGTGAGGTAACAAATGAAACACTGCTATTTTCCCAGAGAATACTTCATTTCCTTCATTGTCAAATCTTGGACGAGCCATAGCAACTAAAAACATTACCTTTTCAATGTAATTCTTAGTCTGACATGTGCGCAAAGGTTCGTCTTCGGTGGGAAGTAGATAATATTTTTCTGACTTCCTAATCGTATAGAACCATTTTTCGTCAATATGCACAACATTAAACATATCAACGAATTTTGGCTCATAAGGCAAGCTGCTTTGATCCAACATAGATAAGCAAAATCACAAATGCGCTTTTTTATTTTCTTCTCTTAAGTGCGGCTTAATGGCGTTTGAATGACATCGAATAAGACTTTGATTTATACATCTATGTAATGACATGTAGTTAACACTTGTACCCCTGGCCATCAAAGATTCGGTAGGTGACATTATAGTCTTTTGTCGATGTAAAGGAATTTGAAGAACATGATTTAAGTCAACTTGAACTCTCTTCTGCCACAATTTTTTGTTTTCTTATGGGACACATCAACCGCTTCACCATTTGGAGTATCGTTTGCTCGTTTCCAAATCCTTTGGACTGTTCTTATATGAATTGAAAACGACTTTGCAACCTCTTTGTTAGCCCCAAAATTTTTTTTTTAATTAAGCATGATTTAAGTAAGTTAAGTTAGCATGAATTGAATTGAGATTAATTAACTTGTGATAGCATTAAAG
>JAOTIZ010000203.1:23558468-23573075 GCA_027123425.1 Erythroxylum panamense
ATTACACTTACCAATTAAATTTCCAATACAATAGATTCACAATTCTCAACAATATCACATTACAATTCAATTATACCTGGAATGTCAATGAGTGCATGTACAGTCATTTTCATATGCAACGATTCAATATTCATGTGCATGAGCATATCACATAATGCATGAGCATGAAACACATTTCTAATATCTCAGTGAATCTCTCACATTTACAATTTTAACCTTAACATGGGTAACGGGATGTTATATATATAATGCAAGCTATGTGCAATGTCATTGTTATTTGAAAATTTCATTTATTATATTTAGAATAACATTTTATGAAATTATATGCTATATGCTACAACTTTCAATTTTTTAATTAAAAACAAGTTTGTGTCTTTATTGAACTGAAACAATAAAGAATTATAAATAAATTTTGCAAATGGTATAAAATTCTTTGTTCTTATATTAGGTTGATTCCGTCTGGACCGTGTTCCATAAGTAGGACTTCAAAATTTAAGGAGAGGATTGATCCTAAGGGTTATATATGGAAGAATATCTCTCGATCCATAAAGATATTTTACTTTTAGGAGTTTGAGGTACAATATAATTCATTTTTTCTTTTTTAATTGATTTTTTCTTTTTCATTTTATTTCAGAAAGAATTTTTCTGGGATTCTAGAATTGACGCGGTTATACATAAATTATGGGAGAGACAAGCTCATACATATTATCACGACTTTATTGGTGCGATGCACAAGGTTGGTGTACGGCTGCCTTATATTTTAGAGCAAATATGGACTCATTGGTAGGAATATTTTATATCACCTGAGGCAATGTCCATCTCAGGGTGTAACTCGAGTAACAAACATGGAGGCCTAGGGGGAGACAGCCTTCCCATACATATAGGAGGATTAATTACCCGCCACGAGCATGCAAAGAAACTTGTAAGTATCTAAACTTTACACTTATACTCTAATTGTTTTACTTTGTTGTATTTCAATTTATATTGACGTGCAAATGTTGAAATGAAAATATGTGTATTATGGATAATGATCACGGTATAAGTGTCTGGTGTCATATATGGCTGTGTTGAGTTATTTTCTTTATTCAACGGGAGGTAAATATCATAAAAATAGGGAAGACTCTACCGAAATTTTTATAAATTCTAGTTAACTTATAACATTTTATTGTTATGCAAGAAAAGTCTATGGGCATCAGGCCTACACCCTATCAACTATTTTTGCACACTCATACGAAGAAGCATGACCGTGTGACATTTATCAACAACCGATGTAGAGAACTGCATGTATGTGAAATTTATGTTTTAATATTCATTCCTAATAATTATCACTTACTAATATAAACATTGCCTTCTAATAGGACTAAATACAAGAAGCATTCAGCGACAATCTCAGCACTATTAAGCTACTGATGAGAGTCAGACATATCTTGATGCAGTGGGTGGTAAGGGACCGTCGTGGAAGGATCTTCGAGTTAGGTTCATTTGCGAATACATGTTATTTGCAATCCTATATGTCCAGCACAACAGCATCAAGTAGACAGCCAACGATGGAACAATACCATCAGAATGAGAGAACAGTGCAGACATTGACAAGTCAGTTGCAATAAACAATGGAGTACATGGCTAAGCTCCAAAATGAAATGGAGCAGTTGAAGGGGAGGGTTAGCACCTCAGACCATCCGCGGTCATGAGGACAATAGGATTGTTGTAATCATTTGGTTTGAATTACCAAAGACTTATTATATGCAATTTAATGTCTTTATTGTCAATGAAGAAAATGTAAACTTTATATGATCAATTAACTTTCTATTTAAACAAATTAAATATATAAACAAATTAAAAAATTATGCACAAATAATTCAAAACTGTTGAAATTATGCATTAATCATAAGATTATGAAATGACATTTAATGTCAGGATTTTAAAAAGAAAATTTAATACCTTTACTGAATTTTAGTTTCCATTGAAAAATTGTAACATATTTACGGTAGACTCATCGATGAAATTTTAGTGCCCGTCAGTATAATGAGTGATATTTAATGTAACATATTTACGGTAGACTCACCGACAGAAATTTACTTTCCTCGGTATAATAAATAATATTTACCGATAATTTACAATAAACCGTCAGAAAAATATATCATATTTATGGTATGCTCACTGTCAAAATTTTACTTTCCGTCAGTATAGTGAGTTATATTTATCAATGATTTATCATAAACTATTGAAAAATTGTAACATATTTACGGTAGACTCACTAACGGATTCATCTAACTGTTTGTATATTTACCGACAGTTAAAAGTTTTAACTGTCGGTAAATATACCAACGGAAAGAATGCACATTGACAAATTTACTGATGGTCTCTTTAACGATGCCTTTGTCTGTCGATGAATTCCATCGCTAAATTATATTTCTGACATAATATTAATGTTTTCTGTCGGTAATTTCCATCGCTAAATAACCTTTTTCTTGTAGTGAAGAAAACCTAACCTAATCCACCTCCATGATGACCGTGAGATGCATAGAAAATTAGGAATTCTTGGTGTTCTTAAAGAGTTTGAAGAATTTGAAGCTAAATCAAGTAAGTTATGCCTTAATCATTATGGGTAGTGTAAATGAACATTTATGATGAGTAATTTGAGATTGAATGATCATGATCATGGAGTTACATATATGTTGTAACGTGGGTGTAAAAATAAAGAGGTTTATTGTCTTTCTTGTTAGTGTATTAATGACATTTTTGAGTTGGCTAAATGAAGGCATTTATAATGATCGTTATGAGATAGATTGAAAGTGTAAATGGAGTTGATTTTTATGCTAATTCGGGGATGAATAAATGAATAAATTCATGGCTTGTGTGTTTTTGTGTTTACGATGAGTAATAGTTCATAAATTATTATAGAGATGTTTTTTAGGTAGAATGATCATTATAATGGTATTTGGATAAGTGCAGTAAATTGATGAATGAATAGACATATTTGATGTCCTATTTTGTGGTTATGATTAATAGTCTTTTATGACTTGTTTTGTAACTGTTTTGAGTTGTAAATTGAGGTGAGAATGAAGAGGAAATGAAGTAGAAAAGATGATCTATATACAAGATGTGTTAGATGCAAAATGTAGGAAGCTAAAAAAATCTGGAAAATTTGGAAGAGAGTGGCTGGAATATTTAAGCTATTGTGTTTCCACTAGATAAGCTTATGTATTTTGGCCATATCTTCATTTGTAGATATTGAAATGGGATGATTTTTTATTTGGACTAAACTAGAGAAATATAGCTACAAATTTCCTGAAGAAATAGAATTTTAGTTCTATCTCTAAGAATTCCAAAATCTGGCTTGAAGTTTATAGACTACTGTTGCAGTTTAAGAATAGTTTGAAATATTTTGAGTATAACTTTCAATATACTAAATTAAATTGTATGATCTTGGTGTCATTAGAAATTTAAGACATAAGGGAACAATTGTCTAGAAGAAAGTGTTGCCTAAATACTTCATTTTCTTTGTCATAATGGTCATGCAAAGTTGTCCCGAAAGTCTATTCCAAGAGAAATCTGGAGTGATCAATTGAATGATGAACTTAGAATAAATTTGTTTTATTGAGGTGTAAACCTAACTTCAAATCATATGTATGTGGGTTTTGATATATGAGTGATCATGTCAAGAGACTAATGGAATATACTCGGGATTGTCATTGAGTATGTATAGTATATAATCCATATATAGACTTATGTGCATAAATGAGTATTTATATAATTATGCAAATTGTGATACACGTAAATGTATATTGCATGATATAAAGGAGCATTTAGAGCATCAACATCCAAACGTTACCAAGACTTCAAGGTAATAGCTTTCTGGAGCAACCTGTGAGTAACTTATATAGTCTCACTTGATTACTTATTTGTTTTAAATTATGTTCTTAAATATCTTATAAATGTGAACTTGATTGTGTTGATTCCGGACTTTAAAAGTCTGAGGCGTTTGATGCATGAATTAGATATTGGAAGTGCTCCTTGTATGTGAATCTTACTGAAATAAGTGCACTTAACAATTTTGTTGCATGCCGGATCAATGTCCAATGATAAATGTGCTCTGAATGTGAATATGAAATCACGTGATTGATTGAGAATATGAGAATGTGATGCATTTCATTACATGAATGCATAAAAGATAAAGGAAGTTGTGACTGGAGTCACCAATAAGAACAGCTTAAAGCTCAGCACGTGATAAGAGCCTCTGGCTGAATTGCCATTGTACCCGGTATCCACTAAGGGATATGGGACATTATCTGATACAGGCTCGATATCTACAAGGGATATGGGCTAGTGAAAAGCACTCAGTCACAACAATAAATAAAGTGAGTCTCATGAGCATTGTATTTATAATTGATATGTGTATTTTTAAATGATTAAAATGATCGGTTTGATTGCTCTGAATGTGATATGTGATGCTACATGGTAAATAAGATGATGTGAATTATGTGTTTACATATATTGATGAGCTGTATGAATTGAGTGAACCATCGAGGATGGTTACCTCACTGAGTTCGCAAAACTTATCAAAATTATAACGTTAACATTTCAGGACCGTGAGAAGACACTAGTGATGGAGAGACTCTAGATTTGGAATTAATAAATAACTCAAAGGTTGGTCAGCTAAAACTGAAAGACTTAGATAGAAACTTTGTAAAATTCCTCATGTATGTAGTGTGTTAGGCATCGATGATGTACATGTATGGATGTTTTGAAAGTTACAATGTATAGACGTTCGGTTTTCACGAAATGAAATGACGAACTTTTGGATTTTCAATATTGTGATATTTTTACTAATGCTGATGCCATGATTAAGTTAGTGATGAGTGCTCTAGCATACCATTCTTGTGGGTACATGTCCTGCGAGAGTTAGGATGCTACAAAATTGTTGCCAAAAGGATACTTTTAGCGACAAATTTGTAATCATTTCCAATTAAAATGTAGTCAAAAAATGCATCTCTTGTGGTATCTCATGACTTATCTTTTGTATAGGAAGACTAAGGTATGAAGTTGCTCGCATCGACATCGATAAACCTAGCTAATCGTCCTAGTTATGTTGTAATTTTTTTTAAATCTCAACATTTATAATTGGTAAACCAGTATCTGTATTTATTATTTTGTCTATAAGAATTGTTAAGGTTGTAATTAAAATATTGTATGCAAAGAATATTCTTTTTGTTTGTATAATTTAATGATATTTTACTTTTTATATACAGCGTTTCAAATTATCAATTTTTTTATAATAAATTAACAACAAAAAAACTAAATATTATCTATAACAATATGGAATAAAAATGTCACAAATAATTATAACTAGCATGGTATAACATTTTGTTAAAATATATATTAAAAATTTGACTACATTTTACAAAATGTAGCTAAAAACATTTGGCTACGTTTTAAAAAATGCCGATAAAATTTTTTGGTTATGTTGATAAAAGCTTTTGGCTAAGTTTTCGAGAACTTTTAGCTACAGAAACTAAGCGTAATCAAAAGGTATTGACGGTGATTTCTCAAAACATCACTAACAATTTTTTGCTACAAAAATAAAACGTAGAAAAAAACTATTCATGACGATTATCATAAAACGTCGCTTATAGTTTTCAGCTACGGAGATTTAACGACATTTTTAGTGATGAATATAAATCGTCGCTAATATTTGGGATTTTTAGTGACATTTTTTTGTTTTTGTTGTAGTGTTAGTTTCCATCTTCAAGTTTAAACAATCGCACCATTGTCTTTAACGTAGATAGAGGGAACAAAAATAAAAAAAGAATGTCAACTAAATAAATGAATAAGATGGAAGAAAGAATTAAGAAAAAAAAAGAAAAATGTAGGGAATAATTGATAGTTTATGCCGCCCGGCCAATAATATTGTATTTTTAACATTGTTTTTAACATAATTGATAGCATTTTCCGTAATAGATATTACCGGTATCGTCATTTTCTAATACATACATGTATCTGAAAACATATTTCCTCTTATTTTGATAAAATTTATATCTACATTACATACTATATACGATTGATTCTTGGATTTTCAATGTAGTCTCGAATCCATGCACCCTTTCCCATACTCCGCTTCTCTCGTTTTCGACGATGGACCTCGAATGCCACAAGGTGGAACAGGATCAGTATTCCCCCGAACATCAAAAGAAGAAATAGCGTAGTGAGATCCAGTGAAGGAAAGATGGTGAACACAGAAACGAAGTAAGAACATGAGATGAACATTGTACAAGCTTCAAGAAAGAAAGCGAAAGGGAGCCCCATAACCAAAACAATAATTGTGCAAACTGATGCACAGAAGGCTGAAGTATTAAGAAGACCGAAGTACGAACTCTCCCAAGAGCCCATTATCATCTTTCCAGCAACATGCGGGGGACTTCCATCTTGCCAATACCCTCCTGGAGGGCTGAGCACAGCCTGGTATGTAGCGGTTGAAATCAGGACGGCAACTACGAGTATGACACTGCGAATATCACCTGCAATGCTTCCTAGGCCTTTTGCACGGCCAATTACTCCCAAGTGACTGTCTCGCCTCTTTATTAACGTATTCAAGTAATTTGAAACTATTGATGCACGATGAAGCACGAACCCCATGTCCTTCTTTTGTAATTGCCCTTGACTTCTGAAGATGTCTAGAGCCGTACAATTCTCCCGATTTCTCGCGCCCATGTCAACGTTATTGACCAATAACTCTGCTGCCTATATGTAATAGAAAAGAAAAAAGTGATGTACTATTATATTGCATGTTTGAAGGATGTAAATCCTAAGCTGAATTCCATAATTATGTGTATGAATGCAAATATTAGGATTTTGTAATCCGTTACATCTTTTTCTTTTTCTTTTCTTCCTAGAGATCAACGAATATGTGAAAATTGTTAAATGTGCAAGGTGTAGTAGTACAATTTACCTTGACCGAATTTTTTGATACCGCAATATGTAAGATAGTGTTACCGCCCTCATCTCTCAAATTAAGGACATCTTCTTTGTTTATCCTGTGAGCGAAACCGAAAAGAACCCTAAGAGCTCCCAATTTCATGTTTTCGGTGGCAATATGCAGTGGAGACTGACTTCGTGCTGTCAAATCCTCGATTGACGAGGGGCAAGAGTAGAGAAGTTCCTCTAAGAGAGAAACATGGCCCATTTCCACCACTGCATGTAAAGGAGTCATTCCGTGCTTCCCTTTGACCCTGATAAGCTCACAATTTAAATTTATAAGCGCTCTTGCTGTGTCAATATGGCCCTTTTTTAAGGCCAAATGCAAGGCGCTATCCCCTTCTGCATTCAGCTTCAGTGCGAGAGATGGCTTCAATGTTGCAAGTTCCACGACGAAAAGGGTTTTTCCAGCCCTTGCAGCACTGTGTATAGGAGTCTCACTGAAAGTAGTCTCGTCCATGCGGTCCAGAATACATGAATCTTGTGCCAGTATACCATATAACTGATCGACATGTCCATTGAGTGCAGCTTCCCTCAATTCCGCATTCAGGCTGTATAGGTGACAGGTCGAATTTATTTGGAAAGTTCAAATTATAGTCATGTTCTCCCATGTAGAAAGAAGTTTAAGAGGTTCTACATATTGCTTAATTTAATGTATTATTTTATCATATTATAACAATTGTATTTAGAAAAAATAATTAAAAAAAATATTTGTAATAACAAATGAGTTTTAAATTTTCAATTTTTATATGACATAAATTAAATTAAGATTTCTAAAATTCTAATCAAATTTTAAATTTGATTGAATTCAAGAATAATTTTAAAAAAAAGTAAAAAAAATAAATAATTTTCTAAACTCATTAAATCAAGGGGCTACAAAGACAAAAAAAATTCTCCGTAAAATTATATATGAATTCTTTATCTTTGTCCAATCAAATGAAAGGATTAGTTAGGGCTTGAATCCCATAAACATCAAAAAGTGTGCATTCTTTCCAATGTTGCTAATGTTGAATAGTATAGCTATAAGTAGGCCGTTGGTGAGTGAATTGCCTTGTCCACCAAAACTTGAATGTCAGTGGAGTCATTGGGCGTTTGCCTTGAAGATATTATTTGCTCCAAATTTTGTCCCATTAAATAGGAAAAGAAAAACAAATTACGGTTAATAAAGGAACTAATCTTATGCATTATTGTATTCCTGTGAAATTGGATACTTGCCTCGTCCGACTTGGTCCACCCATCAAAATGAAAAATCGAAGTGTCAACAGGTGGGCTGTAAGAAGGGATAACACCTTAATCGAACTGATTTGTATCAGGCTTCACTTGATGTGCATCAAACTCTTTTTGATTGACTGAATGATTTCAAAGTTCAATCTGTAACTGATGACAGTATATATATACACGAAGTGAATGCTTCTAGCTTAAATTAATCTTTGGGCTAGCAGTGACTTACAGGAGTGTATCGGCTGCGTCAGGAGGCTGTTGCCTGTTTAAGCGGTTAGCTGCCGGCGACTTCAATTGCAGATTCTTGATCCATAGAACTAATCTTTTTTGCCCCTTTTGAAGTTCTATGACTTTTTTGAGGTTGGTCTATTGTTGTAAGTAGATTTCGAGGCCATAAGTGAGTCGTCGCTAACTTTTGAAAATGTATCCAAACAAAGATGACTGAAAATAAGAACCGGCAACAGAACTATTTTATGGCTGGTTTGGAGAACTTGGAAGATCTTTCTTCTACCTTTTATAATCCAGCTTAACCTTTTCTTTGATATAAAAATTTCAAATTAAATAATAAGATCAATTAAGATTGAATGGACGCTCCGAGGTGATCTTCCCAACTATATGCCTAGTAAACCCCTTAAATCTTTTGTGTTAACAATCCTGGCCTAACTCTGTCTCAGTCCATCTTAACCATCCATATTTATTGTTAATTTCTTTGGTACGAAGCTTCATGCAAATGTCCCAACTTTCAAAGTCACATTCAGTCTACCTTCACATCAATTTACTAGGGGATGTGATCTTCTGTTCCAGCAATCCTGACCTAACTTTGTCCTGGTCCATTTCTCGGAAGTCTGAAGAAAGCTGCAATCTATAAGATTTTTCTAATCCTCCCTTTCCGAAAGGAAGAACGTGTATAACTTGACTCGATTTTAAGTGGGGTCCGTTTTTTGTCATATATGCATTTTCACAAATAAACTATCCCGGGCTACATAAATAGATAGTTAGGATGGACTGGGATAGAGTCGAGCCAGGGTTGCTAGCACAGAAGATCACATCCCCTAGTAAATTGATGTGAAGGCAGACTGAATGTGATTTTGGAAGTTGGGACATTTGCATGAAGCTTCCTACCAAAGAAATTAACAATAAAAATTTGTTTAGTATTTGATACCTCACGTCTTCTCGTCTCCTATGAGCTGTTGGAGGACTTTATTTCAATGTCATTGTTGAATTAATATATACTTGTAATTGATTCGATCATTCAAATCCGCGCTCCCCCTTAGTTTAGGAAGATAATCAATTAATCGTTGCAACCACGTCGCTAGCCATAAAATATTATTTATTTGAATTTGCAGGCATACATAAATAATGGAAGCTCACTGTCCGTATTAGTCGACGCCGAATATAAAAAAAACCAGATACTGGCATATTCGCCTATGATGCCGGAAGTCAATTCGGCAGAAGCAATGAACGAAACTACCTAGGGCCTCAACTTGATGACCTTGAATTCCTCTCCGACGTAATCGATTATTATATGTTTTTGTTTATCAACGAAATGCATTTGCATTAGATTTAAGCAAGACCGCTGACGTTTCTCTTAACCGTGTGCTACATTAGATTTAAGCAACACCGTTTAGGATTCTCTTAACCGCGTGTTACATTGCTTTTTGTTAATATTTTTTAAAAATAATTATAATTTTAATTAATTAAAAACTACTCTTCTTAACGATTTGTATCCTTATAAAGTTACAAGGTGTTTAGTTCATCAACTAGAATAGATAAGGAATGAAATAATTATTAATAAGAATATAATAAGTACTAATTAGTTTGTTGTTTCATAAGAACTTTTAATGATAATGTACACTAATGTTTAGTTTGAAAACATAAATTTAAAATAATAAAGAAATAACTAACAAAAAGACGAAAAAATACATTATACTCTCCACTAACTATATAATAATAATAAGAAGAAGAAAATTAATAGTAATAATACTAAGAAATAATAATAATAATAATAATAATAATAATAATATCAACAACAATAATAATATTAGTAATAAGAAGAAAAAGAAGAAAAAGAAGAAAATTAATAATAATAAGAAGAAGAAGAAAAAGAAGAAAAATAATAAAAAAAGGGAGAATTGTTATATTTACCTATTGCGTTTTACGGAATAGGTAAAGACAGGAAGTGATATCTTTAACTATTCCTCAAAGTGCAGGAATAACTAAACCCGAGATTAATTATTTTGTATGTTATTTTTTGTCTAATCAAAGGAATAACTATTCATTAAGAATACATCAGTAATAAAATAGGCATTTCACTCAACCAATTGGGCCATTAGACGTTACGTCTTAAGTGGATTAAGCATATAAAATATATTTACTTATGCTTCTCTTTACAAAAATAAATCAAATCATACCAATTTTCTCTCAAGTCGAGGACAACATTTTTCAGTAATATACTTTCAATTTCATTCATATGTCATTCTCTTGATTCCCTCATCTCCAAATCATACCATTTTTCATATAAACATAAGTCAACATTTTGTTTCTATACTTCCAATTTCTTTAGTAGTTCATTCTTTAGATTCCCACATCTCCATAAAATTCTCTTTACCTATTTATCTTATAAATTCAAAGCGGACATACAATTGCTAGACTATAAACTACGAATAAAAACATAGTCAAATTCGTAAAAAAAATGTCACACATTATATTTGTGACATTATTAAATTGTTGTTTGAAATGTTGCCAACTCTTCATCACAAAACATTTTAAGTGACATTTTCTCAAATCGTAGACAATGCAAAATTATTATTCACGAATTATTTTTGTACAAAAAAAATCGTAAATACATAGTTACTTGTCAAGAAGTCCATGTTGGTAAGAAAAAATGTACCAAATATTATTTGACTATGTTTTAAGCTATGTAGTTATAAATTATTTGTTGTTTTTTGATAATTTTGTACGTATGTTATTTTTTTACTACAAACTTGTGAAAATGTAAACAAAAATTATTTGCAATGTTTGATTTAAACTTTTATAATTTTATATCAAAACTTTATTCTATTTTTATTTTTCTTATTATTATTGTTTGTATTGTTATTTAGATAAATAATTTTTAAATACTCACCGTTAATTTTGTTTAATGTCATTATTAAGATGAATGTCAATAAAGGAAATAAATATTAAATTGTAAAGAAATTTCATTAATTTAAATATAGAGGGATCTAATTTATGGTAAATCCATCAAATTATGTCAACAAAACTAATGAAAAATATAAGATAAATGTTGTGACCAACTACATCAAAGTCAAGAAGGGTCACTGCTCTGCACAAAGTTAGAAAATGTAGGAAGAAAGAAGAAGAAAAATGAGGGCTAGCCAGTTGTGGGCAGAAACACATCTGGGAGGCCTATAAATAGGCCTTCCTATATTAGTTTTCAATCATCCCAAATGTTCTCTTCTTCAGTTTAATCTCCACAGTTTAGAGAGTCTTTCTCTTATTTCTTGAGAGAGTTAGTATTTTCCATGTAAAACAGAGAGAGGTTGTAACTCCTAAATTTTTCATAGTGAAGTTTCTTCTTCTAGCTCGTGGTTTTTACCTTGAATTGTTTGGGGTTTTGCATGTAAAATATGTGTGTTTATTTCTTCATTAATATTCTTTGAATCCTATTTAGTTGCAAACCTGCTCTAATATGGTTAATTTTCGTAACAAGTGGTATCAGAGCTTGGTGAGAAATTACGAAAAGTTCTTTGGCACAATCCGTTCTATTTTTGGGTGACGATAGTGAAAGTTAATGAATAGTAAAATAGTAACCAAGAAAGGTAGCAACTGTTCATGCATTTATTTTTCAATTAACAATTTAGCTTAGTTATAGCAACTGGGTACTATTCACGTATATTGTATTATTCATATATACAGATATGGAACTATTCACGTATATAGTACTATTCATACATATGGGCACTATTCACCTAAAACAGTGGGAGTAAAGTTCTGCTCGTGATAGAAGCAATGGCGGCAAAATTTCAAATTGAGAAGTTCAATGGAAATAATTTCTCATTGTAAAAATTGAAGATAAAGGCTATCTTGAGAAAAGATAACTATTTAGTGACCATCAGCAAAAAGCTAGCAACATTCACAGATGATAATAAGTGGAATGAAATAGATGAGAATGCTATCACAAATCTTCATCTGGCATTAGTAGATGGGGTGTTGTCAAGTAGAGAGGAGAAGAAAACGATAAAGGAGATTTGTGATCATCTCACTAAGTTATACGAGGTTAAGTCACTCCATAATAAGATCTTCCTTAAGAGAAAATTGTACACTCTTTAGATGTCAGAATCTACTTTAGTGACAAAGCACATCAACACGTTGAATACTTTTTTTTCCCAGCTCACATCATTGGATCATAAAATAGAGTCTTAAGAATGTGCTGAACTTCTACTTCAAATTTTACCATATTCGTATGAACAACTCATCATCAATTTATCAAATAATATCTGTTCGGACTGTTTAGTCTTTGGTGATTTTGCAACTACTATTCCTGAAGAAGAAAACTGACGCAAGAATAAGGAAGACATGCAAGCAACTACATAACAAGTAGAGAATTGATGGTAATGAGAGGGAGATCAACGAAACATGGACAAAATTGGAACTACAATCATGGTAGGGGAAAGTCAATAAGTAAGAAGAATTTAAGAAGCTACAACTGTGGCCAAAAGGGTCACTTAAAGAAGGATTTTCATAATAAGATAAATTCCAATTCTCAAGGAAATGTGGCGAGCACTTCGGATGATGGTAAAGTCCTGTGTTGTAAGGCAATAATAACAAATAAAAGTAGAAAATATTTGTTGGTGTATGGCTTTTTGACTTAGAAGATACTTTTCACATGAACTCTCAGAGGGAATGGTTCTATCATTATAAACCTGTCTCAGGAGGATCTGTGTATAGTTGCAATGATCATACCTTAAAGATCATTGGTGTAGGAACCATCAAGTTGAAGTTGTATGATGGTATAATTTGTACTATCCAAGGAGTACGATATATGGAGGGTCTGAAGAAGAACTTCTTGTCTTTAGGATAACTAGATGATCTTAGTTGCAAGGTTGCAATTGAAAACAAGATCATGAAAATAATTTGAGATGCACTTGTACTTATGAAGGGAGAAAAGGTAGCTATAAATTTGTATATGCTAAAGGGAGAGACTTTGCAAGAGGCAGAAGCATTAGTTATTTCAGGATGTTCAAATGTAATGATATGGCACCAGAAACTTAGACATATATATAAATAGGGAATGAAGATTCTTGCTGAGCAAAAGCTACTTCCAAGGCTCACAAAGGTATCTGTGCCTTTCTGTGAGCATTGTGTTACAAGCAAATAGCATCGGTTAAAGTTTAACACTTTACAAATTACCGATGAAAAAAATCTGTAGTAAATTAGCGACAGAAATTGATTTTTCATAAGTGAAATTGTCAAAAGAAGGGTTTTTGATGTGGGAAAACTATCCTCGAGATTTTGTCAATGAAATATAGCAATGGAATAGTAAAGTCTGTCATAAAAATAGGCGACAATGGTTAGAGAGAAACATAAGCATTGATAAATTACCGATGAAAGTAGTTTCTGTCAGTAATTTACCGATGGAAATGGCTTCCATCGGTATTTTCGTTTTTCATTGAAATGAAAAAACTTCATTTTGGTTTTAGCTTAAACCTACCCAAAAAAGCCTCCCCTGCTTCATTTTTTCTTCTTATTTTGTTCTTTATTATCGTCCCTGTAGATCTTCTCTCTAGAAATCATCATCCATCGTCCTTTGCTCTCATCCATTGTCATCTTCTTCAATTAAGTCAAGGTTAGTCATCCATGGTGCTTTGCTCTCTGGTTTATTTTGTCTGCTAAAAAATTCGTTGATAAATGCTTATACCTCCATTATGTCCTTGATTAGATTGTTAATGATGTCCATCATGGACCTTTGAAATATAGCAGGTGTGTTACATAACCCAAATGACATCCTTCTATAGGTGAACATAACATAGGGACACGTGAATGTTGTTTTCTCTTGATTTTACGTATTAATTAGGATTTGAAGGTAAATCCCTCTAACGTGTAGAAGCTTAATTACCTCTACTTTTACCACATCCGTCATGTTAGGATTTAACCTTTTTTGAAGTTGTACCAAAGGTGTAAACTTCTTCTCCATTAAAAATTTGTTTGTGCAAAATGAAGGGTTAATCCCTTTAATGTTGGAGATCTTTTATGCAATGGCCCTTTTATGTTCCTTAAGCATATGAAACAACTTTTTCTTTTGTTCCATATCTAAAGTTGATGCAATAGTTACTAGTAATGTTGGGCCCCAAATTTGTTTTCTTGATGTTATTAAGTATGAATTATGTTGATTGTATGATTTATTGCATAGTT
>JAOTIZ010000203.1:23636445-23652868 GCA_027123425.1 Erythroxylum panamense
TAATAATAATAGTAAGTAGAAATTTTATAACAATAATTAATAATAATATTATTATTAACAATTAATAATAATAATAATAATAATAATAATAAGTTTATTAAAAATCTAAACAAACAAGTTTTTATTTTACAAATCTCAACCAAACAGATTTTTTTTAAAGTAAAAAAACAGAAACTAAAAATATAAAACAGAAATTAAAAACAACAAAAAAAAATAAAATAGGAATGTAACCAAACAGATTCTTACGTTCGATTTGGGGTTGAAATTCTCGATTTCTTATATTTCAGCTGAAACGCGAAAAGTTAACGGAATAAATATTTTTGCGCTTCCGTATTCCGTGCTAAGGAAACTGAATACATAGAATGAGTTCTGGGCCTTTGCTTGGTTCTTCTGTTTTCTTTTAAGTTCTAAATGGAAAACACAAACTAGAAAATAGACGTACCCTCTGAAGATAACATTTAGACTTGCAGCTCACAACACACAAACACAGACTTCGTGCGAAAAGCTATGTCAATTTCCTTATCAACGCCCTTGTTCTCTCCTCTTCACCTAAACCACCTCTCTCGTTCCCTCTTTTCCAAGACCCATTTTGCCTACAAACCCTTTCTCTCACTCAGACCCTCGAAGCCTCTCCTTCTGCTCTACATCCCCAGAGCTTCTGCTGACATCGTAGCTGGAAATTCAGGCTCCGCTGCCACTGTCCATGAGCCGAAGATCGAAAAGAATGCTTCTGGCCCATCTACGGCCGACGTGGAGAGCTCTTCCGGGCCTAATGGAGTTGTTGCAGAAGGAGAAGTAAAGAGAGTTACTAAATTTGAGGACCCCAGATGGGTTGGTGGGACCTGGGACTTGAAACAGTTTCAGAAAGATGGAAGCACTGATTGGGATGCTGTTATCGATGCCGGTGAGGTGTTCTCTGTTTTTTTATTTTGCTTTCTGGGTGATTATGTTCAATGTGCCTGATAATCATTGATCCTCACCTTTTCATTTGGGCTGTTTTGTAGATTATAATGTTCATTGTTAATATGCATGTTTTCCTTTTCAAATATTTCTTGAAAATCACTTTTTGTTTACTCGCCCCGTAGAAAACTAGACTTTGCTTAGTTTAATGGAAACAAACTGCGTTCAAGTCCCCACTCTTTCTGCGCAAGGCATTGTACTGGGAATGTTATATCATAGGGTGAAGAAGTTAGAGCGGTTAGGAAATGCATATGTGTGGTTTTATATATGCTATCGTATCTTAAAAATATATCTACCCGAAGTAGAATATTGATCACATAGTGTCTGTAATATGCCATGTTTTGATGAGTTAAGTGTTTAATTTATTTTTTCTTTGCTAGCTTATGTGACTATTGTTTCTTTTCTATTAATTGAACCAACTACTTTGCTTAGATTATTCATTGGAAATTAAACAGATGGGAGCGTGATTAGCATTGTAAATTCTAAATTATAGGTCCTGACACAACCATAATGTATATAAATAGTCAATAGGAATGTCAGTTATGGTCTGTTAGTTCTTTGTTTGATATTTAGATAGGATTAATTTCTGTTCCTATAATAAAGAGTCTGTTAGTTTGTTAGTTGATTTGGTTTCAAGGTTGTGTCTTCTATCCTTTACATATTGAGATCCAAAGTTCTTTCTTAATGAGCTCAATTGCTTTTTACTTAACAAGATAGGTACATAAGGGAGGAAGTCTTCTAGGCTCAATGTGCAAGTAGAGCTACTATAAGACTTCCAATTATAGGGTTCTATACCCAAATCTAGAATCAAAGATCATAATAATTTGGTATTAGAACAGTTGGTGATTGGGAACCCTCGAATCATTCAACATAGATTGAGGCTCATGGTCATGCACTATGAGGATCTAGTGAGGGATCAAGTTGAAATGGAAATAGAGAAGAATAAGATGACATCTAGACTAGAAGAACTCATCCAAGAAATGACAACTAGCTGAGGAAATCATGGAGAAGTTAATAATCAGAGAGGAAGGAGAGAGATGAGCAAAGAGTATGGTGAAGGAGGGTATTTCTTACCCAACTACATAAAGTTTGATTTCCCTAAATATGAAGGCTCTTCTGATCCCCTTAAATGGTTAAGCTAGTATGAGCACTTCTTTTTCCGCCAACAAACTTCGAATGAGGACAATGGGGGATTGACTTGTTTCCATATGGAGAGGGATGCCCACCTCTAGCTCATCCAGTTGGAGAGCCATAGTAATTAACATTGGAAGAGTTTAGAATCAGCTGTAATTTGCATTTTGGGTTGATAATTTGTAGCAACAAGTTTGGAGAACCATCAAAGATCTAGAAAACAAGGACTGTCGAGGAGTACTAGAGGTGTTTCTAGCAATTAGTTGCTTAAGCGAACTTCCTTTCCTAGGAGTAGATGGAGATCTTCATAAGTGGGTTGGAGGAGGCGATTGTAGTGGAGGTGGAGTTGGAAAAACCAACAGACTTGGCCAATGCAATGAGCTTGGCTAGACTCTATGAGAAAAGCAAGGACCATTAGAATAATGTACGATAAGCACTAGTACCCCAAAATTGCTTTATATTGGACATTTGAGTAAGACAGAACTGGAGGAAAAAGGGTCCAAGGACTATATTAGAATTGTGATGAGTCGTATAAGGTTGGGCATTGCTACAAACTTCTTTTCTGGTTGTAGGGGATTGATGAACCACAACCTAAACTAAAAAATTATGAAGAACTAGAGATCTCTTTCAATGCAATAACATGGGTGCCAAAATTACAGACCATGCATTTGAAAGAAATTATCAATGGCTAATCTATATTTATACTAACAAATTTTGGTTCGACTTATAGTTTTATTGACGAAACATTCATGGAACAATCAAGGAAACCCAACGAACTTTAGACAAAATTGCTACTTATAATGGCGAATAGCGAAAAATTGCATAGTCTTTGAGTTTGTCAATCTCTTGTATTCCAGTTGGGTTCTCACACTTTCCCTTGTGATTTATTTTTGTTACCATTGTGTGGTTATGTTACAATGCTTACAGTCAATTGGTTGCAAACTTTGGGGCCTAATTATTGGGATTTTGCGATGATACAAACGCAATTTAACTATTCAAATACGAAAATAGAGTTGGGAGGGCATTAATTGTCTATTTCATACGCTTACTTTTTACACAACAATTAGAAAATGGAGATAAGGAGTTGGAACTTAAAGTAATTCTAATTGATTTTTAAGACTTATTCAAAATAGCAGAAGAGCTACCACCATTTAGGTCTTGTGATCATCACATTAATCTTGAACCATGGGTAGGTCCAATTGCAAATAGTCCATATTGCTATCTACATGCCCACAAGGATGAGTTTGAGTGATAGTGTGGAGAGGTGCTTAATAAGAGTTTATTTGTTGATAGAACTCACCCAAGTATGATTGTATTACTAGAATAAATGAATTAGATGGATCAAAACAATCTCATCGATTCAGTATTGTATATTGATATTCTGTAGTAATATGCTATTACAACTGAAATAAGGATCAGCTTATATGAGGGGCTGTACCTCCCTAACAACACTCTCAGTGCAGAATTCACGCATACCCCCCTTACATGTCATTCCCCTCCTTTTATATCTCATCCTACCCTAATTATTAGATGACACCTATCTCTTATTTGTAACAAACTCACGTGCTAGGATTCCCCAACTTCTTCTTACGCCTACTGTAAACTAATGGCATTCTAGCTCTATCATCTGTCCTTGCGAATCTCCTTTTCTTCTTCGGTCTTACTTGTTGAGAATTCACACAATTCTTGGTGGTTTGTTTCGATTACCATTCCTTGAATGCATATATTAGTAAGGACAATTTTTCATTCCAGTGATTGATGAACTCATAGAAGAATTTCATGGGGCTAAATACTTTTCGTAGCTAGCCCTTTGTTTTGGGTACCTTCAAGTTAGAATGAGAAGTCAGACATGGAAAAGCAAATTTTCACTCATCATAGGCATCTAGAATTTCTAATATTTTCGTTCGGCCTCACCAATGCTTTCTTGACTTTTCAAGCCTTGATGAATGATGTCTTCATGGTATTTTTTTTAATGATATATCTATTCGTAGTTGATATTGGGAAGAACACCTACAACATCTTTGAACTATTCTTCCTCGACTAAGACAACAAAGACTATTCCTAAGTTTCATACCTAGGACATATTATTTTATTGCAAAGAGTTGAAGCAAACTATGACAAGGTGGAAACCATGGTTCAGTGGTTCCAGCCATCCTTTGCAAGAGCTTTGTGAGGTTTTAGGCTCATGGGGTGTTGCTGAAACATTTGTTAAAGATTATGGTAAAATTGCTAATTTGTTAATTGCTATGTTGAAGAAAAATTCTTTCCTATGGGCTCCAGAATCTTTGGCAGCTTTTTAGATGTTGAAGCAATCAATATAACAAAAGCAAGTGCTATCGCTTTAGGATTTAAACAAATTATTTATCATTGAATGCTTTTGATTTAGGGATGGGAGAGATTTTGCAACAAGAGGGACATCCCATTGCCCTTTTAAGTCAATCCTTAGCCAAGTGTCATCTCATCTTCCTGCCTATGAGAATGAGCTAATTGGGTTAGCCAAGGCTATATACACCGTTGGTGGTCTTGTCTATGGGCAGAACTTCATCATTCATTAGAATCACTACAATCTCAAATTTCTATTGAAGCAAAAAAATTATCACTTCTCCACAACAATGGGTAAGTAAACTACTTGGTCTTCAGTTCAAAGTGGAATATTGGGCTAGGTGTGAGATTGTTGTGGCAAACACATTATCATGTATAGATCAAGATGTGAGAATACTGCAATCTATTTCTATGCCGTTCTTACTGAAATTCCTAGTTCCTAAAAATTACATCAGTTGATCAAATGAATTACTGCAGGAAAGAAAGATGCTCATTGAAACTGTTGTGATGGGCTTAACTTCTTTATCAATAAAGCTTAGTTGGCCTCTTACTAGGAGCTCTAAATTGTCATCTATTGATGTATTGAGCCTTTCACCCTATTAAGGAGAGAGGTTACATATTGAATATAGAAAGAGCGATCCACTACCATATGGTTATATGGTTGGAAGAGTGATGCCTAAATTTCGCAACAACATCCAACTAGAGCTACAAACATGTTCGTTGTATGAAGTTGCTTATGAATAACATGCATTTGATTCTTTGACAAACATCTTTTATTGGATTAGACATTCTTTTTTATTGGATTTTGATGCCCAGACAAATGTAGTTATAGTATAATATTTGCCTTTATTTTATTATGTGTTTCTCCTATTATCCTCTTTCATGTTATTTTTCTTTTTTTATTGGTTATGCTGCACATCCAATATGTTTATTGTTTCGAATCTCTTATTCTTGATAATTAAATTGATAAGTTGACTCTTTAAAACTCTAGAATTTGTGAAAATTTTCACTTATGGCCTAACCCATAGTTTCTAGTAGTTGATGTATAAACTTTAGAATTCCTTTCAATATTGACCTATGACTAACTCATATTCAAATTAAATGTTAAACTAGTCTAGTGATCACCATAATTCTAACATATGACGCTATTTTTCAGTTTGTCAAGCCTATGTAAATCGATGATGTGCTACTATTAAAAGAATAATTGTCTTTGTGTATGTGCATTAAAGTTGTAATGCACATTGGTACTTGTTACAATACAAGAATGGTCTTTATACTGTTTTTTGTTTCTTCTTTGCTTCTCTTTTTGCTAATTTTCTATATGTAATTGCATATGATGCACTTTCATAATTTGTTCAACGAATCATCATATATACCCTTAAATTGGTATCAAGGCTAATGCAAGAGCATTCATGAGCTTGATCAAATTTTCGTTTTTAGTTTAAGTACTAGGATAATGATATATTTAGTTGTTTCACTAAGCCAAAATTTTCAATCTAGTCCTTTTACTTGAACTTTTTATACTTAACTTTAATTACTTATTAAATTTCTTGATTGAATAAATTTTATTAACGAAGTTAAAAAAAAGTATAAACTTGGTGCACCATATCAATATGATGTTGGCAAAATAGCCACATGTCAACATATTATCTTATCACATAGTAATGCATGTGACATTCTGAGGTTATCAAGAGATGTGGACATGTGATGTCATCATGATGCTAATGTGTCAATATGTAGACGATGCACCCACATTTCTAATTGGCACAATAGTAGGTACTAGTGGCATTGTGGGATTCATAATACATGTGGATTAAAACTCACATGAATTCCCAAATAAATATTCTTACTTAGTTTGAGGTACATGATAGAGAACTTAGTATTAGTAAGAGGATCCAATTGAGAAATCATTCAATTGGTCTAGCATCTATGTATTGACAACCATGGGCAGAGCCATGTAGGTTCCAATGGGGGCAACCTATCTTCCATTTTACCATATTCTTGCTTTCATATGAATTTCCCCCGTTGAACAACTCAACTTCCATTGTGCCATTTTTCTCTTGTTTTTATATTAGTTATTTGCATGATTTGTTCATTCCTTGATAAGTCGAGTTTACTGTTAATGATTTTCTTTGTTGTTTAGAGTTGTGATATTTTCATTCAATAAAATGTCACAATCATTTATTTTTAAGATTGTGAACATAAATTTTTGAATTATAGTATTTACTTCACTATCTCTGGGGACTTGTTACCTTGTTTCATAATATGAATGATATTTTCATTCAATAAAAAATATATAAGCATTCAAAGCATAAATTTGTGTGTTATGGTATCTATTTTTGGAGTTCATGCAGTTTTCCATCAGTTCCTGTATACTCCCGATTGATTGTTTATTATTTGGGGACGCTGTTGCTCGACTCGGAACTGTTGGACATATTTTATGGTCCAACTCTTGGGATTTTGATCTTGCATTTAAAGGTTAGCTGTGTGGAGGTTGCTGTTTATGTTCTTAGTTGGAACATATAGGTAAGTACGTTGCCAATGTGAAGTAAGACAGTTAACTAATATGAAGCTGGAGACTACATGTTTTTTATTTTTTCAGTCAACTTGTTTCCACGTACTTGTTAGGATGACATGGTATCTGATAGACATGCATAAATAATATTTCTTCAGAGGTTAGACGGAGAAAAGGGCTTGAGAGTAACCCAGAAACAACAAGTAATGATGACCCTATTGTTTTTGATACATCAATTATACCATGGTGGGCGTGGATGAAAAGGTTCCATCTACCAGAAGCAGAACTACTGAACGGTTTGTGAAGATATGAATCATTGCAATGTACATAAGTAAACGACCTTCTTCGATGGTGCAAAAGTAATTTAGCATTTCATTATACACAGGTCGAGCCGCAATGATAGGCTTCTTTATGGCTTATCTGGTGGATAGCCTGACTGGTGTTGGTCTTGTCGACCAGATGAGCAGCTTCTTCTGCAAGACACTATTGTTTGTAGCAGTAGTAGGTGTACTTCTGATCCGGAAGAATGAAGACATAGAAAACCTTAAACAGTTACTGGAAGAGACAACCTTCTATGACAGGCAATGGCAAGCAACTTGGCAAGACGAGACCTCTAGCAGTTCCAAGAAAAATTAGCTGCAGGTCATCAATTACTTTCAACTCTTATTCATATTTTCTTTTATGTAATCCTTGTGCTAAGAGTAACGCCGATTGAAGTTCCAATTCCACTCTAACCTAGGCTACTATAAGTCTACATGTATGTTGAATTACGTTGTCCTTCAATTGTCATACGCGTATTACAATTTGAGGGTTAAATGTGGATGAGAAACGAGCTTCTACTGGTACGTTTCCTTAGGCTCTGATTGACCGCATTCCCATCTAACCCGTTTGTTGAAAGTTGTCAATTTTTCCTTCCAACTTTAGTAACATGAACATTCTTATCCTTTTTGCTTTTAGGAGTTATTTAACCAACTTTAGTAGACTCGGGCTCTTGGCATTATTCACCATAATTGTATGGAAAACTTGGGGAATGTGGCCTTAGAATGCCACTTAATCCACTGGAAGACATATTCAATGCATGTTCTGTTTTAAAAAGGGAAGAAATTTCGGAAAGGAAAATTCTGACACATTTTCTAAGCTCCATGAGTATTAGACTTGTTTTGGAGACGATTAGTGATATGAAGTATCATGAATGATACCCACCAGTGGAAACATGGCATGTTTGCAAGAACCATTTGGTTAGTGGCCATGGTTTTCGCTTCCTCTAGCTTGTCATTATCATATATATCAGAAAAATTCAGATGCTGATAAAACGTCCAGTTGGCACGAACATGCCTGCATTGTACATGAGGAGAACCGATGAAAACTTCTTGCATATGAAAAGCTTACAATTGTTTGTTACTTAACGCCTGCCGAACCCTTCGCATTGACCAAATTTGAAGCTTGATGGAAATTACGAAGTCAAAGTTTCTTTGATCCGAGCCATGCTTTTATATCTATCAACTAGCTAGGGTTGCAAGAGCAATGGTTGATCCGGCTTCCCAATCTCTGAAGCGAGTACACAATCAACGCGACTAAGCCCCACGGTGAAGGCTTCCATTCACATATTACAGTTGTAAGCACCGCGCATAGCTTTGATGTCTCTGAAACTTCTGTTCATCTACCGGTTAAGCTCCAAGTTTTCTCTTCATCCCACACGAACCCTTGGATATTCTGTACTAATAAGTGTAAGCCAAGGAATGGAAACAGGTAACTGTATGTTTTGCTCAGGAAATCCGTGTGCGGGGAGAAACAAAGTGACTCTTACCCGAACCATTCGAAGTAACCGTCACACCTTTTTGGCATAAATGCCAGGAATGACAACCACTCCTTTCTCGGATAAGATCTGCAAGAAAAGATTTGTGTTAGTTATTATCCAGGTGAAGTCCGGCACAAGCCTTGTCCCTCTAGCAACCTCATCTGCTTCGGGATCAGTTGCTTGGGTGATTTGTAGCTGCTATATCGAATTTAGCGCTCACATCAGCCGCATTGTCCCTTCAAATGAAGCAGTAAATTCTAAACTCTTTACAAGCAATAGCGGGTAAGGTTGGAAGTGTTGGGGTAAGCTACAAAATACGTACATGTTGAGAACTCCACCTAATGCACATGGGATGAGCACATCACATTCATGAACGAGCAAGTTATTTGGATGCATGGCGTCTCAACCGTGGAAAACTATGAGTGCTCATTTTGCGTTTGAGCAGAGCTGGGATATTGCCCTGTCCAAAAGATTAAATTTGATTGGTCCTTTGACCTTTTACCAAGTTTCAGTTCAGTAGCATAACGGTTCACCTGAATGCCAAACTTCAAATCACTGATCGACTTGCCGTATAGAGCGAGAAGTGCTTCGGGTGCCAAAACCATTCGAAGCCCTGTTTCAGCTTCCCTACGTAGTAATTCTCCGAGGTCCTGCAATTAATTATAAAAGGAAAATCAAGTTTCGTAGGATTCGAGGAAGAAAGAAATAATACCATCCACATCTGCTGATGCATTCTTTCTGGATAAAAAGACATACTTACATGCCAAATTAAGCTGAAGAAGTGAAATATGAACATTAGCATTAAAGAGGTATGCTAGAATTTATAATACAAGAGACTACTGTATTTAAACAAAAAGATAAGAGTGATTAGAAGGTCAAACATGTTGGTTCCAATCGTATCAGAAACGATATGTTGCCTTCTCATGTTGCACGTCACAGGTAAAGAAAGTTTATTTAATGTTCTTTTTGTGTTTGGGTGCTGGACATCGATTATTAATCCCATTGACTGCTTTCTTCTATCAGCTGAGTGTTTCACATTTATATGTAACATTGTTTGATTGTTGAATAACCACATTATTTATTTTGGTATAATTAAAAGATGTTCCAATTAAAATATTTGTATTTGTTGGTTCCCAAAAAACCCCACTCTAATAGCTAACGCTATATTGAAGATAATTATTATTTATTGATATAACAAAATGGATGAATTATAGTTTTCTTGCAAATAAATATGTGGATACTTGTTCAAAAATATGTTTACTTACAAGAACATTTATTACTTATATATTTAAAAATAATTATTATTTGTTATAGTATAAATTATTTGCATAAAATTTTCTTAAAGTTATTATATAAAATATTCTATTATTCATTATTAATATTTTTTTTACAAATTTCTAACCAAAATATCCAATAATTAAAGTTTCAATTATTAATTGAGACAACTATAAATGGGGTTTCGTATTCTCACTTATTATTGAACCACTTATTTCTTATGTTGATATTTTTCAATAATGTTTGAATGGGAATACGAGAAGATAAAATTATTTATTATATTGATGACTTATAATTAATAATTCTTTTTTTTTGTTTTTTCCTCTCTTCTCTCCGTCTCCCTCTTATATATAATTTCCAAAACTTGTATCTTTCTCTTTTTCTCTCTCTTATATAACTTTCAAAATCTCTCTCTGCCTTTGTCTACAAAGTACACAATGACTTCATACTTTACGTCTAAGTAAATACTAAATAAAGGATTGTACATTAAAGATCTACATTCATATTTATCTTGTTTGTATGGTTATAAAACCTACCATTTCATTTTTTTATCAATTTATACTTCTTTTTTAAGATATTCATGTTTAACTGAATTTTATTTAATTTAAAATTCTTTCCGAGGGTACAAACCACAAACATAAGGACATTACAAGTTTGAGAGACTTCATTAAGTCCAAATCCAAGAAAACTTTTGACAGTAATTTATATCTATTTAAAGGAGAAGATTTAAGTGAGCCTAACCCATTTCCCTTATGCAATATTATATTAGTGAATACTAAATATGTTTTTCAAATAGAGTTTTATTAAGAATCATAATTTTAATCTAGGCTCAAGAACGTTAACCTAAGCCCAAGTTTTATTATAAAAGAACAACAATTTGGATTCCATTTTTCAAAAATCTAATATAAAATTTTATCCTTAAAAAATAGTTAAAATCGTCATATGAGGATACTCATTTTTGGACTCATTAAGAGTAGAAATGGAAGAAGAAATGTTGGCTTGCTATTTTAAGAAGGGGAAAAACGAAAATAGGAGAGAAAGAAGAGAAATAACAAATCAAAGGGAGAAAGAAGAGAGATTTCGGTGGTTGAGAGAAAAGAAGAGAGTTAAGCTAGGGTTTCTTCATTTGTTAGATTTTGAGAGAGATTTTGAAGTGGTTCAAGAAGAAAAATAGGTAGAGGAAGACAATTTGAGCCAAAGATCTCTTCATTTGGTGAAGAATTAAGGTAGGATCATTTTGGATCTTTTGGATTTTTTGAAGGATCTTAGTTCATGAAATTTAGAAAATGCATGGGTTTAAGTATTCTAGCACCAATTTTAGTGATTATGCTTTATGGGATTTTCAATTGAAAACCTATTGAGTGGGATTTTTGTTATTGTAGAGGGAAATCAAGAAAAGTATGAGAAACAAGAGCAAAGACATTTTGAGCAAGTCTTTAAGCAAGGAAATCAAGGTGGGTTACATGTTTATAATAGATCTATAAGCCATTAATGTTTTTACAAACCAAGAAAGTAAAATGATTTCAATTACTTCATAAATGTTGCTTTTAATGTTTTGAGTCATCTAAGAAATTGCTACACGTTAGCGCATGACTTTTGATTATAAAATGGAAAATGGTTTTGAAATATTCATGTTATGCTTTGAAACATGTCATGGCATTTTGTATGAATGAAAAGGTGTGATAGCATGAAAGTATGAACACATGAGCAAATGATTTGAGCATAAATATGTGCATTTGTTTCGGCAAAAGATGAACCCGTTTCGTTAGTCACGTGCACATCGACCCATAGCCTTCTCTCGGCTGTCCGCTTGAGGTCACGAGATCCTAAGAAATCGGACTCGTTTTGTTCACGATGTAAACTTCGGTTTCTCCGTTTCATTCCACGGAACTCTTGAGTCATTTGTTTATGCATTACATCTTTGAATTGTCAAGAATGGTGCATAATTGAGTGTTATGCTTTGACGGTGAAATGTACATGCTATGTTTATGTGAGGATGTGTAATTATGAGTTTCTGAGCTAGATTTGAGAATTTGAGAACAAAGCGTTTTATGAATTCAAAATAACTTTTATAAGAAAAATGAACATTTCAATGATTTTTGCTTATTCTTAGTTATAAACTGTTACCCATGAGCTTTCAAGCTTACCCCCTTTTCATCCCATCTTCAGGTAATAGCTAAGAGATCAAATGATCAAGAGTCTAAGGGAATTTCTCAAAATTTGCTTATTTTGTATTTTTAGTTGGTTTCGGAAAAGCAACAAGTTTGTTTGTTTAAGAACTTTTTGTAATTTGAGATTTTGAGAAAATGATGTAATGTGGTTTGGATGCTATTAAAGATTTGTAAAACATTATTCTTTTGATGTTAATGAAATATGAATAATGTATCGATGTTGTGAGTTGAAATTAGATAAATTTGAAGAAGTTATCAACTTGAGTCGATAATTTTGGAACATGAATTGTTGATATATATATATATACCTAAGTGAGATGTTATGGAAAGGAAGATAAAAATTATGACTGATCAGATGTAGTTGAAGTTGATGAGTCAAATGAGTTGAGATTTGAGAGATTAATGAAGTCCATTTGGTAGTTGGATGGTTACGCTCAAGACATTCCAAGTTTGTACAACGCAAATTTCAAATCTTTCATAGGGGTAAAATTAGTGTTCTGACTTCAGGAGAAAAACTATATTGATCTAGGCTGAATTAGAAAAAGTTGTCTTCTAGAAAGTTGTAGTTTATCTTTCTAGCTTTCCAACGGTATATAGTATGAAATTTTTGGACATCAAAGTCAAAAGTTATGATCTTTATGAGTGGAGATGCTCAGGAGTGTATTCTGCTTCATCTTAAGTTGACTCTGCTTCGTCTTAGGTTGACTTTCTGCTTCGTCTTAAGTTGACTCTGCTTCATCTTAGGTTAACTTTTTGCTTCGTCTTAAGTTGACTCTGTTTCATGTTAGGTTGATTTTCTACTTCATCTTAAGTTGACTCTGCTTCGTCTTAAGTTGACCTTCTGCTTCATCTTAAATTGACTCTGCTTCGTCTTAAGTTGACCATCTGCTTCTTCTTAGGTTGACCTTCTGCTTCATCTTAGGTTGATCAAAACATCTTCTTATGTTGATTGAAACTTCTTCTAGTTACTATTCATCTGACCTTATTGTCTGGTCCAAATGTGACCCTCTAGATGATCGAATTTGTCTTCAAGGTCTTCATGAAAGTTGTAGATCTTGAAATTCACTTTCGAAGCATCTAAAGAACATCTTAATCCGTTATCTGTGGAGAAAGTTATGACAAATGTTCCAATTCATCTATCCCTTCATCTGGTTTCATCTGACCCTATCTTCTAGTCCACTTTTGACCCTTCAGATGATAGAATTTGTCTTTAAAATCTTCATGAAAGTTGTCGATCTTGATATTCTCTTTCGAACCATCTAAAGAACACCTTAATCCGATATCTATGAAGATAGTTATGATAAATTTTTCAATTCCTCTATCCTTTCATTTGGTTTCATCTGACCCTATTGTCTTATCCACTTTTGACCTTGCAAATGATATAATTTGTCTTCAAAGTCTTCATGAAAGTTGTAGATCTTGAATGTCTCTTTCGAACCATCTAAAGAACACCTTAATTTGATATCTATGGAGAATGTTATGATAAATTTTCCAATTCATCTGTCCCTTTGTCTGGTTTCATCTGACCCTATAGTCTAGTCCACTTTTGACCCTGTAGATGATAGAATTTGTCTTAAAGTCTTCATGGAAATTTTAAATCTTGAAATTCTATTTCGAACCATCTAAAGAAAACCTTAATTCGATAACTGTGGAGAAAGTTATGACAAATTTTCCAATTCGTCTATCCCTTCATCTGGTTTCATCAGACCCTATTGTCTGGTCCACTTTTGACCCTATAGATGATAGAATTTGTCTTCAAGGCATTCATGAAGGTTGTAGATCTTGAAGTCTTCTTTCGAACCTCTAAGAATGTCCCTAATCTGATATCTTTAGAGCAAGTTATGCCTTTTGTCCCGAACAGGTTTAGTATGATTGAGGACGGAACCTTGTTGATTCCCTCGGCCTAATCTTTGTTATCCAACCTCTAAACGAAGTGATCCTTAAGACAATAGATTCCTAAAACATTGTACTATCTCTCCACAAAAAAATGGCAGCATTCCGGATTGATTGGAAAAAGGTTTGATTGAAGGAAAGTGAGGGAATTTGTTGGAATAGTATGACCTGGTGTTATTTTACTAATCACACTTCGGCATTTTGAATATATCTAAATCTGTGGAGCTCCAATTGAGATTATTTTCAATGTGGAGTAAAATAGATACATAGGGAAACAAATTTTCTTAAGAAGTCAAATCGTGATTCCAGTTTAAGGTTTCCAAAAATCTATTCTGAAGTTGAAGAAATGTGCTTGCTCACATTTTATGGCTCTGAATGTTGGGCTCCCGAAGCGGGGTCTAACAAGTGTGGTATCAGAGCCCAGAATTGAGATCTTACATGGGCGTTTTTGAAATACATGTCAAGTTACATGCATTTTAGTCATGTCATAGCCCTCGGTAGTACCTGATCTTTAGTCTGAGTAGCATATGTATAAATCACACTTATAAGCATTTATTAAGAATGTGAGCTGATAAAAATAGTAAAAAGAGAATGAGGATCTGGTAGAATGTGAGAAAATGAAAAGTTGGTGGATATTTAGAAACAAGAAATATTATGTAGTCCGATATGTTAGATATAGATGCAGTATCTGTGATTATGTTAGTGAATATGGTGACGAAATTTTGTTGTGGATATGTACTTGAATTGATATGGATTTGAAAATATTTTCATAAATTGACTGAGAAGAAATAGAGACATAGGTGGAAATGACCAAATTTAAGGTGTACAAGCAAAGTGGAATTGAAAGGTTCAACTTGGAAGCTAGAATGATTGTTTAATTGTAGTGATAAGAGTTATGATCTAGTACAAGCATATATTAGTGGAATTGAGATTGTTGATGATGTTACAATGAGTAATGAGTTCAAAGATAAAGAGAAAATATCGTTAGGATTACTACTTCATTAAGTTTTGGGTAATTAGAATGTTATGACCTTGTAAGAACGATAGGAATTGGTTTTCCTGAGGCATTAAAAATGGCTGATAATGCAATGATGATAACAGATGATTGATAAAGATTGCATGAATAGTATAGATGATAGTAGCAAGAAATCTTCTTTTAAGAAGAATTTCACTGAATTAGATTAAGCAAATCAGACAGTTTATGTTAAGAATGATCTATGAAAGAACAAATTGGAAATGAATATGTAATGATTCCAAAGTAAATATTGGGTCATATCCCTAGCGGAAACTTAAGCATAAGAGGTAGAATATATTACTGAGAATTTATGTGTTTTTGTCTTATGTAAAGTATCTAACTATATGAATGGATTCTTGAATTTGAGGAAACATTAATTGCTACTATGAAAAAAATATAGGTCCATGTTATATTCTGTGCAAATATGTTTGGGAGATACAAATTTGACTTGATGAATGGATTACAACCACAGGAAGTTAAGTTTGCAAATAAATTGAAATGTGTAGAGAAACTAGTATGATGAGCAAACATTAGAATAAGTCAATGTGAGGTATAAGGAAATTGAAAGAATGAAGAAGATCATTCGAGAAAGGAAGTCAATTGGGAAATTGAAAATAATGTGAGACAATGTTACCTCATTATGGAATTAGATATTTAAGGAATTACGAGAACTAATCAGGGGGCACATGGAGTTTGATAATAATTAAATTGCCCCGATAATACTACGGTATTGAAGATTAAAGCGATCCAAGCAAAAATTTGATGATATATTGAATGTCTTAGAAAAGTTGAGAAGAATAGTTGAATACTTGAAGAAAAACGTGTAAATCGAATGGGTAATAAAAGTAAAGAGAATTTTGAGGAGTTATATTGATATTAATTATATCGTATGGAATTGAAGATTTTATAGTATACAATGATGTTGTAAAAGAGATTTGGATAAAATCCAATGCAGCAGGATAAAGTGATTTCATATGTATGGAGACATCTAAAGTCCTATGAGTTGACTATTCGATATATGATTTAGAGCTGCTATTGTAGTGATTGTTTTGAAAGTTTGGAGACAGTATATGTATAGGAACATCTTGGATATATATGTACATGTACAGATTATTAAAGTTTGAAGTAATTATTGAGTTGAGAAAAAATTGAATACGAGACTGAGACAATTGATATAAATACTGAAAGACTATGATTGTACAAATGAGTAATTCCCAGTAAAGTTAGTGTTGTATTTGATACGATAAGTAGAAATCCCAATAGTAATGAAGCATGAATTTAGATATTAAGGTTATCAGATCTAGTGCAAAAAGGAACATAGAATATGGAGTTGAATTTTGGGC
>JAOTIZ010000203.1:23670664-23684107 GCA_027123425.1 Erythroxylum panamense
TTGAAAATCAAAAGTACTAGCATTAAGAGTCTACATTCGACTTCCATCTAAATTCCCGAATCTCTAGAGGCAAATCCTAAACTTCCTTTCCTCATAAACTCGTAGCCCTTCATTTCTAGATCACAACGAATCCAAAATCACCTCAATTGGACATCTACAACAAAAGATATGCCCAAAAGATCAAAATTCATCTTTGTTGGAAACAGGGGCTCGCCGCGACGAAGGCCACGCTCGTCGCGGCGAACAGGCTGTGCTCGCCGCGGCGTGCACCACTTCCTCGCACGTCGCGGCGTGCTCCTCTACACACGTCGCGGCGTGCTCCATGTCGCTCATCGCGACGAACGTTAATTCGCACGTCGCGACGAACTCACACGTCACGGCGTGTTCATATGCACGTCGTGACGTGCAGGCCTGGAGAACGTCTCCGAACTTGACTTTCCAGTATTTTCCAACTTAAATCCTTCCCATTTGCAAATGCAACACACCTAAATCTTGATTCAAGTCTTATACCACATTTCTAACTCATTAACAACGTAAAAATAGGCACAAAATCATCAACCCAAAGAAATCTATCCAGTCTTGCCCTAAACCTTCCAACAATCGATTCTAACACATACCAAGCTATCCTAGGGTTTAATCCAACTGAAACAAGGTTAAAAGGGCTCAAACTTACCGGAAGATGCTTCAAATCCCTCAGAAATCCTCAAGAATCGAAAACCCAATTCTCTTCTCTTCTTCCTCAAGCTACGACACTCTCCGCTCTCTTTTCTCTTCTATCTTTCCTTTCTTTTTCTTTTCCTTCTAATTCTTCTGATTCTTCCTTAATTCTAAGGGGAACAAAGACCAAGTTACCCCTCCTTGTCATGCCTAAACCATTCCAATCTAAGTAATCTTCCCAAAATGCCCTCAAACATTTTTACCCTATAATCCTATTTAAACCACATTAAACTCAAATACACTTCAATTAACCACTAATACTCCCAATTTAATCAAACTAAGGCATAAACACATACTTAAAACAATTCATTCTTAATAACATCAATTAGAAAAATTTTGGGGTCCAACAATAAAAATCTTCGTCTGAACTCCATACAGATAATGTCTCCAAATCTTCAAAGAAAAAATCACAGCTGCTAATTTTAGATCATGAGTTGGGTAATTCAACTCGTAAAGCTTTAGTTGTCGTGAGGCATAAGCTATTGCTTTGTCTCCCTACATCAACACATAACCCAAACCCTTTCTTGAAGCATCACTGTAAACTGTGTAACCCTCATCTCCCATAGGGAAATTCAGGATTGGAGCACTTGTCAATCTATGCTTAAGCTCCTCAAAGCTTTTATGACATTCATCACTCCAGCTAAACTTCTGGTTATTCCTTAATAACTTGACTTGTGGAGTAGCTATCATAGAGAATCCTTCAATGA
The DNA here is from genome assembly GCA_027123425.1 of Erythroxylum panamense. Lineage (NCBI taxonomy): Eukaryota > Viridiplantae > Streptophyta > Magnoliopsida > Malpighiales > Erythroxylaceae > Erythroxylum > Erythroxylum panamense. The sequence continues at coordinate 23,672,089 of JAOTIZ010000203.1, forward strand.
ACCTCCTATTTTACCCTGTCTTTGGTGCATGCCAATTCACCATTACTTCAAATTTTCTCCAATCAACATGTGCCCCATCCTTCGAAATCACATGTCCAAAGAAGATCACCTCAATAAGCTAAAACTCACACTTGCTGGACTTAGAATAAAACTCCTTTTTCCCTCAGTGTTTGCAACACTATTCTAAGATGTTCCTTATGTTCCTTTTCGCTCTTGGAATAAACCAGAATGTCATCGATAAACACTATGACAAATTGATTCAGATACTCCCTAAATACCCTATTCATAAGATCCATGAATGCAGTCGGAGCATTAGTCAATCCAAATGGTATGACTAGGAACTCATAATGCCCATAACGAGTCCTAAAAGCTTTCTTGTTTACATCAGACTCTCTAATTCTAAGCTGATGATAACCTGACCTAAGATCAATTTTAGAAAAGACACGCGCCCCCTGTAACTGGTCGAACAAATCATCTATTTATGGTAGAGGATACTTGTTCTCAATGGTCACCTTGTTGAGTCTCCAATAATTAATACATATATGCCATGTACCATCCTTCTTCTTAACAAACAGAATAGGCGCTCCTTATGGTGATGAAGTTGACCTTATATACCCCTTCTTTAATAACTCTTCCAACTGTTCGTTAAGCTCCTTCAGCTTAGCTGGAGCTATTTTATATGGTAGTATAGAAATGGGTGCAGTACTGAGAATCAAGTCGATAGCAAACTCAATTTCCCTCACCGATGGCAAACTAGGTAAGTCCCTAGAAACACGTCTAGAAAATCCCTCACAATCATGACATGTTCTAACTTCCCTTCATTCACATCGGTATCCACAACTTACGCCAAGAAGGCTTCACACCTTTTTTTCATCATCCTGTTAGCTAATAAAACTGAAATCATTTTTAATGATGACATTCTTTTGTCTCCTCTAAAAGTCACATTCTCTCCATTCCCAAAGTTAAACTATACGTCTTTGAGACTACAATCTAACGTTGAACAATATTTCTCTATGGCATCCATACCCAACATTGTTAGAATAGTGCCCTAAAGGCAATCGCCTTTAGTGTGCTTATACAAAGTTATGTACAGACTTTATTTTCAATAATAAAGAAACGCATATTTCATTATGATTTATAAGCAAATTAATGAAGTCCATGATATATGACATAGCATGAAGGAAATTATGATGAGATCATACTATTGAGATTCCTATCATGTGCAATTATGTCAGTATCTAAATTATCCCTAGTCATAGGATTAATGAAACTGGACATCATTAATCCGAATAGACTAGCACATGTCAAACTTCTTGATTTGATCAAGCAGTGGATCTCAGAAACTGTAGACACGAGATGTTTAAAGTTGAGATGTGAATGCTTACTAGAGGTAGTAAGTACATTGGATGACTTACCATGAGATCATCACATGGATGTTCTATTCTAATGTCAGTGATAGTCTCATCATAGCAATGGTACAAGTATCCTTAGACTTGAGATACTCAAGGATATCTTGGATACTGACTCTATACTTTGACTCCATTCCTTGTTGCCTTACACAGGTCGCTTATAAGGTGGTGATTGGGTACAGCTTGATGTATTCTAAGGTAATCGAGTAGTCAATAGAGGATTCACCACTTCTATGATAGCAGAAGATGAAACCCATGGCTTTTTGTCGGGGTCATTACTTGGAAATCTTTGGCCGGAGTATATATGTCATAAAGAATGTCTTCATTGACATATAGAGTAATGAGTCCTAGGACAAGAACTGATAGCACTTGGACTAGATTTGACATAGTCAATCTAGTGAGAGTTGACACTTTGCCCATACTCATAACCAAGAGGGGTATAACATGGTGAAAGGACGAATTGCACAACAATTGTCTACGAGAGGGTTCACAAGATGGTTCGTGGTGAGCAAGGGTTCATTCATCAAACCACTTACTTTCTGATCAGTTGGGGGTCATGATGTGTTGCTAGACACCGCTCATGACTTGCTTGGATTAGTTGCTAATCTAAGTGGCCTATATAACCACGAATCTAATGGGTCACACGCATAAAAGTGACTCGGAGAATTCGTAAAATGGTTTTGGATAGAGATCCATTATATAGAGAGAAATAGAACCAAATGGATCCCAATGAAATCGGGATATGTTTCGATGAGATCGTGCCATCAATATTGCTGAAATAGGTCTCCGGTGTTTTTTCACACCCGAGACTCGGTAGGACCGACTCCAATGTGATTGGACCACTTCAGCATACATATATATATATATATATATATATATATAAGGTACCGTGTACGATAAGGGAGGAGAGACTTTGTTAAAGATGCATTAAATGTCTTTAATAAAAAGACAAAATCCATAAAAGACAAAAATGAAAGCTTGAAAGATAAGATGATTATGAGATAAAAATGATTTTTAACATGTTTTAGAAACAAGTTTCTCATCATCAACCGAAGCTCTCTTCATTGTCTTCCTCCTCCAAGCTTTCATCCTCCTTCAAGTTGTTCTCCAAGAATCAAGGTAAAAGCTATCACTTTCTCCTTTATTCTAACTGTTTCCGAATCAAAGAGGTTGATTCGGTTAGATTCTTCGACCTCTACGTGGATACTATTAGAGATAGTCTCCTTTGGTCGTTACGGTTTGAGAATTCTGGTGCTTCTTTGTATAGACATATAGATCCTGGACTTCAGGAAAGTCCTGGAACAAATTTTATTTTGTTTTTCACACCGCATGTATGTGATGCACGCACCAGGATTTTCCTACATTATGTACCTTTTCTTTAATAGTTCTTCCAACTGTTCCTTAAGCCCCTTCATCTCAGCTAGAGCTATTCCATAAGGTGGTATAGAGATGGGTGCAGTACCGGGAATCAAGTCGATAGCAAACTCAATTTCCCTCACCGGTGGCAATCCAGGTAAGTCTTTTCAAAACACGTTTGGAAATTCTCTCACAATCGAAACATCTTCTAGCTTCCCCTCATTCACCTCAGTATCCACAATGTGTGCCAATAAGGTTTAACACACTTTCCTCATCATCCTATCAACTTACAAAGCTGAAACAATTCTTAGTGAAGGTGTTCTCTTATTTCCTTTGAAAATCACCTTCTCTCCACTGTCTAGATCAAATTCCACCTCTTTAAGGCTACAATCTAACTTCGCATGATACTTCTCCGTGACATCCATTCCAAGTATAACATCTAAGCCTTTTAAGTCTAGAGGTAGTAAGTCTACTTCCAGTCTAGCACCATCAATGAAGAGCTCACATTCTCTATACACTTGACTTATTATCACATTTCTTCCTAGAGGAGTACTAACAATTAAAGGGCTATCCAATGGCACCAATCAAACTATGTAATGTCATGCTTGTAGAAACAAATGAATGCGTGGAGCCAGAATCAGTCAAGACATATACTTTATAATTAAATAACTAAGCCATACCTGTGACAACTTTAGGTATGGCTACACCTTTCTCTCTATTTATGGCAAACACCCTTGCCTATGCTCGACCCCTTGGCCTTCCTGGAGGAATAGCCTTCCTTGCAGCTCCATAATTGCCCACCTCAGTGACTAGCCTGGTTCCCACTGTTTCAGCTCTCTTTAGGGCTTGCAACTGTGACCCCTCTTGCTTTGTTATCTAGGGACATTCCCTGAACATATGTCCCTTCTCTCTGCATCAAAAACATGCTCCAAATAGCTTGAAGCACTCTCTCTTATGAAACTTCCCACAATGCTTACATTGGGGGTTCATGTACCTGCTACTCTCCATCCTGTTATTACCTTCCATAGTTGAGGCTTGCACTGAAACTGCCCTTGATTGTTTGTTCTTCGCAGAGGAATTACTCCTCACCTCACTTTATGTATGAAAGCTCTTTATACCCCTCTCAGGCATTAGAGCACTCATCCCCTTCTTGGAAGACTGCTCCCGATTCTTCCTCTTCTTATTCACCTCAAATTTTATATTCTCTAGTTTCTCAACCTGGAGTGCAGCATCTACCAACTGCTAGTAGTAAAAAAATTTATGGATCAATACCTTCTCCTTGATCCCCAAATGAAGTCCTTCCTTCAAACTTGCAACATTTATCTTCCTCATTCTCCATAATGTTGGCCGCATATCAAGAAAGTTGGGTGAACTTTAGTTTATACTCACTCACACTCATGTCCCTCTGTGTAAGATTTAGAAGCTCCCTGGCCTTCTTTTAGACATAGACCCTCGAAAGGTACTTCTTCCTGAAGACTTCCAGAAAGTCTCTCCAGGATAGTACCGGTGGTATGACGTGACTGTTAGGCACTGAATCTCACCAGTGGAGTGCATCCCCTTATAGTAAGCTGACTGCATAGTCCAATTTCTCCTCATTGGAGCACTTCATCTAAATCAGGACTCTCTCAGTCCTTTTTAACCAAGCTTAAGCCTCTTCGGGATTAGCAGTCTCATTGAAATCTACAGCCCCATACTTGTGGAGCTTATCATACTGTCCACTTCTCTCAACTTGAGCTGGCCCCGGAACTTGTGAACCCTAACCCATGGCATATGTAAAAGCTTGAGCAAAGGCTTGAAAGAAATGTGGATCCATGGGGTTTGCTTGAGGCATAAAAGGAGGCGGTGGCACCTCATGTTGCACACTAGGTGCCTCAGAATCCGAAGCAGAATGTGTCCCCGCATCTTGTGGGACATAGGATTCATCCGTACTCCCTTGGCGAGAGCGAGATCGAGTCATGGCTCCTCGAGTTCTCTTTTGAGGCGGCATATTCACTCCTTCAATTTAAAACCATGTAGCATCTTTAGTTCATATAAAATAATTTCAAATCATGTAAAACAATTCAAAACAGTATAAGTTGTTCATTTAAAATAATGCATATTCACTTTGTGTAGTAAACTACCCATTTCATGCCTAGGATACTCCTAAACCTAGTCCTAAACCTAGACCTCAACCTAGTAGCTCTGATACCATAAGATGTTGGACCCTGCTTCCGGAGCCCAACTCGAGAGTCATAACTGATGAGCGTGGTTCCTTGTAGGGTGGTTTCAATCAACCCTTATTAGCCAACATCGATCCATCTTCATTCTCTGATTACCATAAGTGTTGGGCTCCAATTCTGACCTGTTCTTATACTAAAATAGTATTATGTGCTCAACTTCTATCTATAAATTTAATTTGTTAAAGACTAAATTAAAATTCAAATTCTTCAGAATATTTGTAGTCCTATGTCTCTATTTTATACTGAAATAGGAATTGTCTCATTCGGAGCTCTACAAATCAAGATATCATCAAAATACTGAAGTATGTTTAGTAAAATATCCTATTCATACTCTTACAACCGATGCCCTTACTTTCTTTCCATCCATATTTTTCACATAAACAACAAAGACTATCAATTTCTATGGAGAGATAGAGAAATGTGTTAGGAATCCATTGGTTCAAAAATAAGGTCATTTAGAGGTTGGATGACAAAGTTATGGCCAAAAGAGTCAAACATGTTTAGAGTTGGAAAAAACCTTCAAGTGCGATCGCGAGGAGGGAAGGTGCAATCGCAGGAGTGCTTGGTGCGATTACAAGGGTGTTTGGTGCGATTGCGACCGAAACTGTCCTGCATATACATCCTTTGCAAAATCACTAACTTCAAATGATCAGAACTTTCAAATCTGATGTTGAAAAATTATGTACTATATACCATTGGAAAGCTAAAAAGACAAGCTACAACTTTCTCGAAGACACTTTGCATAATTAAGCCTAGATTAATCCATATTTTCCTCCAAAGTCATAATATAAAGTTTTCCCCTATGAAACACTTGAAGATGCAATGTACGAAATGGGAAAACCATAAGCAAACGAATTATATTTCATTAACCTCAAAAGATAAGAGTTTTACAAAGATTTAATAGAATTTCAAGCCTCAATACATCCTTGGTTTCGTAATCCAAAATACAAAATAACCAAAATATACATGAGCGAATAAGGACTTGAAATGCTACTAAAGCCTTGGGTTTTGCATAAACTACTTCAAAATACAAAAAGATGCAAATTTTGAGTGATGTCATGCCTCTCGATTATTCGATCTCTTGCTCGTCACCTGAAGATGGGATGGAAGGGGGTGAGCTTAAAGCTTGTGGGTAACAGTTTTATAATTGGTAACAAACAAAAACCATTGAAATATTCATTTCCATTGTAAAAGTCACATTGAATCATAAAGCACATATTTCCCAATTCTCATTTTATCAAGCAATTTATAAACTTGTCAACACATAAGCTCATCAAATGGTTTGGGAGGTCCATAACCAGAATGAACTAACACGTTCCTATATAATGGTCCTATGTCGTCGTGAACAGAATGAACTAACACAATCCCACATAGTGGTTTTACATAGTTGTGAACTTGAGGGAGTCTGTGAAGGAGCTCCATGCCATTAGCGGGTAGGCGGGAGAAGCCTTTAGTCGAAGTGCACTTGACATATAGAATGGACTAAACCAAACCCATATAACATGTATTTCATAACTTGTAAACTTATTGCCCAAAGTGGCACATTTTCGAAAACATGATTTTTCATAAACATAATATCTTTTCAAATCATTTTCATATTCTTTCCAAACTCATTTCCATTGTTCATTTCATAAATCAATAACACAATTCATATACAAACATGTAACACTTTCTCAAAGCATTTAAAAAGAAATAAATGCACATGAATAAAGTAGTTGAAATTTTATTTATTTCCATTTCTTAAAAGAAACATTAATGGATTATTATTAAATTATAAAAATGTAACCCACCTTGAATTCCTTGCTTATAACTTGCTCAAATGTGCCTCTCCTCTTGCTCCTCTTGTCTTTCTTGATCTCCTTTTCATAGACAAAAATTCCAAATTCAATAGGGTTGCAAAATTGAAAACACACAAAGCACATTCACAAAATTTTTTTCTAGAAAACTTAAACCCATACATTTCATGAACCAAAACCCTTCCAAAAATCCAAAAGATTAAATAAGACCTTACCTTGAATCTTTACCAAATGAAGAGATTATTAACTCAAAAGAAAGCTCTTATCTTCCTCTACCTTTTTCCCTTCTTGCACAACCTCAAAATCTCTCTAGGAAGCCTAGAAAAGATGAAACCTTAGCTCAACTCTCTTCTCTCTTCTTTCCTCTCAAACAATCGAAACTCTCTTCCTCTCTTTTTTGTTTTTGTATTTTCTCTTCTTCCTTCTCTATTTTCACTTTTTTCTTCCTTCTCAAGAGCAAGGCACACTTCCCTTTTCCCATTATACCCTTAATGAGTGCCAAAAGGTCCATTTTTCCCTTCATTTATGCCTTATGTCTTTTAACCTTAAGTGATCTTCCAAAAATACCCTTCAATCTTCTTACTACTTTAATACAACTAAACCATATAATAAAATCCTATCAACAATTGACATAATAATTAACTCTAAAGATTTTAATCATCAAAACTTCATAATGAATTTAAACCAATGCTTAATTTACTAAAAAAATTAGGGGGCAAACATACTTACTCTTGTGATTAGTCAATATCCATTATCTTTAGAAGAGTAGTGACTAGTGGAAAACACAAGCCAGTGAGATTTTGAGTCTTTATAAATTGACATATCCATATCAGTTTTAATGTCTTTTGTTTATGTGTGACATTCATAACATGTACATCCTAACTTTGATTGATTTTCTATTTAAGACCACACTTTTATCACATGCGTTAATATGGAAATGATATAGGCATTTTTTTATAAGCTACATTAGCCAAACAACCTACTTATTGATATGATTTTTCCTTTTGATAAGTTCCCTTGAGCTTTATTTGCCTTTCTTTTTGCTCTAACCATATTACATGTCTTAAACATAACTAAATGTCCTACCCAATCCTTAAAGCTAGTGGAGCATTTGTTAATTATTGATGTTTGTGGATGCATAAAAGTATAAGTGTGGGGTGTACATATATATGGGTTGGTTATAGTTGTTGGAATGCCATTTTAAGTCTTATCAATGAATTCCAATGTTAATATATCTTCTTTCAACTTTTGTTGAAAAAAGAAGAAAAAAAGAAAATACATAAGATAGGTGATTAATTGACTATATGCTTTACCCCATATTTAATATATTCTTGCTTGATATTTTATACTTTTGTTGTATATTTGGTCCTTAATATGCTTAAAATGAGTTTATAAGTGATAATTGCCTTCATGTACTTAAAGGAGAAGAATTCGGATGAAAAAACATCGTAAAATAGAAAGCTAGCAATTTGGAAGGAGTACACGACTGTGAATTGTTGCACGTTTATGCTCTTCTCCAATATCTGATAATTTATCATTATGCATGTTCATGTGCACCGCCATGCACACAATTATGCATAACCCAAAAACCTAGATTTTCATATAAAAGTGATGTTTCTGAGGCAAATTAGAGGATGAAGTGGTTGGAATTTTTCTGAGAAGTTTAGATGTGATTTGGAGCTTAAGGAGCAAAAGACGAGGGATTTTTATCGACAAATCCATTAGAACATAAAATCTTATGTCTACATTGTCAGAATACACGATAGAGAATAATCAAAGAGATTTAGAATTATGATTCTAATGTTTTTTATTTATGTGGACATAATTTCGTGTTTGTCGATGTATAGCTAAAATGTCCATAAGTATCTAGGTTAGATGAACCTTAGTTGAATACTTTGACATGTTTTGATTCTTTTGTGAATGCAAATTGTGTTTGTTCATTATTGAGATCCAATTATCCGTTTTAGTTATCACCTATTAATCTAATTTTTAGACTTTAATATGATTTACTTAGCGATTGAGAACAACTAGGTTTGAATAGATCTACAATAATTGTGAAAAGTTGATTGTGCGTTTATGTTTTCGAGTGTTTTGTGATTTTAAGCATGATATTCAACTTTAATTTTATACTCTTGAGGTGTTTCGATGTGTTTGTTAGTGTATGAACTCAGATGAAGAAGATTGAAGGAAGTTGGAGAAAGCTTGGACAAAAGGAACAACGTCACAATCGTGACATACCTGTCATGGTTATGATAGAAAGTCTCCCCCAGGGTCACGATAGTAACAGGTGCATGACAGACGAGAGGATCTCCTTCCATTATCATTTTTGAAGGTCTTTTTGGACTTTTTTGGCTTGGGTAAAACCTAATTTTTATCCTAAATAACCCTAGCCCTATATAAGATCATTAACCATAATCAAGGGAGCCTCCATCTTTTGGGAGAGAAGATAAGGAATAGAGAAGAATGAGAGGAGAGAAGGATTTGTAGAGCTACTGCTGTCCACCCACTCCAGCAATCCATTCCAAGTTATTTCTACAATCCTTTTGTGTTTTATTTCATATAATGTATGATTTGCATATAAGGATGTTAAATATATTGTTAAGGACATTCTAACTTCATTTTGGGATTGATTCTTGAATCATTTAGTGATCTATTTTCTTTTGATGTTAATGAAATTGTTGGGTGTTGAATTGTTTATAGTTTTTGCATACTTCGATAATAAATCAAGAGATTGAATCGTTAGTAAAATAATTAGGTTGCATAACAAGAATTAACAACCAAATAGGTCACATAAATATCAAATCGGTAATTATACAAAGAGAGATCTCATGTGTGGACCCAATTATCTACTAGATTACTTAAGAACTAATTGGAGACTTAGGTTTTATTTTTATTGAGAAATTGCAAAATTGAAATTTCATATTCAATTAAGGGTTATTAACTAGGGTTTAATGATTAGATCTTGAGAGAAATCAACCTTTTGGAGATTTAGGACTGATACCAATTACATCAAAAGTGATTCAGGTAACAAAATGATGATAGATAAATCTCAGTTTCTCATAATTGTTTGATCTTGTCTTGTTGCGATATCTAAATTATTAGGTTGTTATGCTCCATTTTGATTTACTTGTATTGATTTAAAAATTTTAATTTTAATCAATCCATACTCAATTGCTTAATTTTCTATTCAGTTTTATTTCATTTTAATTCATGTTTTTGCAACCTTAGATAAAGTTAGGATTCAGTTAGTTTTAGCTAATTCGTTGTGGGATCAACACCTCAATTACTATGCTTTACGATCCATATACTTGCGAAACATTGAGAGTTTTTTAAAAGTAAAACGTGTTCAACAAGTTTTTGATGCTGTTGCTGGAGAATTTAGTTCATGACTTTTTGCATTCCTTTGTTTTAAAGAATTATTGCCTTTTCTTACGATTGTGGTACCGTTATAAGAAATTAAAAAAAAAGAGAAGGGAGTTTGGGCTTAAAGTTGAAGACATATCAATTTGGATATCACAAGGCAATTATGAGGAATCCAAAAAGTTAAATGCCAAGAAGAGATAGAAAGAACGATGATAGAGGAAATACATCATGGGGAGTAAAGGACAATTACAAACATCAATAAGGCACAATTTGGTCAAGCAAGTAATCATTTGTATTTGAGCACTTACAAATTGGGGTGGTAGAACCGTCCAAATATCTTTTAGTCTAACAATGCACGAATGCAAATGGGATTTCAAGACCCGACCGAATTTCAGCAAACTGAGTATAGTTTATGGGATTCAAAATTGGGCAAGATCATAAGTTTGGATGAGGCCCAAAAGAGGTTAGAAGAAAAGTTTGAAGAAGTAATAGAAGATTATGCCTCTTATATTCAAAACCTAGAGATTCAAATAGGCCAGCTTACTAATGAATTATGTAAGAGAAGTGTGAAAACCTTTATGTGCTAAAAGTAAATTCGAGAGAGCAATTTAAAGCTATGACACTTAGGAGTGAGAAAGAGCTAAAAAAGTAGTAGAAAAATAAGCTGAACCCTACCTTGTAGAAGACCAAGAGAAGACGAAAGGGGATGAAGAGAAGAATGAAGACCCTCCATACATTCCTCTTTCTCCTTATCCACCAAAAATACTATTCCCACAAAGACTTCAGAACAACTTAAATGTACCATTTGCAAAGTTCATGGAAAAGCTAAAGAAATGACAAATTTACTTGTCTTTTATGAAAGTGCTGAAACGCAAGCCTAAGTATGCAAAGTTTTTTAAAGACATATTATCTGCCAAGTGGACTTAGGATGATAATTAAACAATAGCCATGATGGAAACCTCCAGCTTCTTAATTACTAACCATAATGATGCCCTTATAGTTGACAAATCCAGGGAGCTTAACAATAACCTATGTAGTTGGTAATTTAAAGATTTCGAAATGTTTATGCAACCTAGGCACAAGTATAAACCTTACACCTTTGTCGACTTTTAGGAAACTAGGGCTAAGAGATGTGAAGCTAACATTTATGCGTATTCAATTGGTTGATCAGTTGATAAAGAAACTGTTTTGCGTGGGGGAGGATGTACCTATAAAAGTAGACAAGTTTATCATTCCTGTGGATTTTGTCATGCTAAACTTTAAAAAGGATCGTAACTATCCGCTAATCCTTGGTTTACCATTTTTGATCACTGAAAAAGCTTTGGTAGATGTCCATAAAGACAACCTCATTCTTTAGATTGGAGATGAACAAGTGAATTCCAACATGAATAAGTTATTAAAGAATCTGAAAGGTAGTAGCTCATTCATAAGATTGATAAAGTTGAATCTTTAAAGGAGCGAGAGGAAGAAGAGAAGATGATGTTAAGTCAAAATAAATGACTTTACGATTAATTTTGATGAAAACCAAATAATGATGAAAGCAGAAATGAGACGGAAGCAGATAAAAATGATACGGAAGGAAAATGAGACGGGAGAAAAATGAGACAGAAGTAAAAATGAGACGGAAGGAAATGAGACGGAAGAGAAAAATGAGACGGAAGCAAAAATGAGACGGAAGGAAAATGAGATGGAAGCAAAATGAGACGGAAGCAAAAATGAGACGGAAGTAAAATGAGACGAAAGAAAATGAGAAGCAAAGACAGAAATGAGATGGAAGAAAAATGAGACGAAGTGAAGCCGAATATGAGACGAAAGAATCGAAGACGAAGAACCAAATCAGTTTGAGTTAGTTACAGAACTCAACTGAATAACCGTT
>JAOTIZ010000203.1:23699002-23718899 GCA_027123425.1 Erythroxylum panamense
TTGCAGGAGATGAGTTTTCACCAATTGATGATGATCATGGAATCCTTGAAGTTGCCAATCTTTCACTTGATGAACCAGAGTTGGGGAGTGTGATCTTTGTTGATGAAAGCAATGCCAATGTTTGAGAGTAAAGTGATTAGAGGGTAGATACTTTAGTTAGATTTTTTGGTTGTAAATACCCCTGTGAATGACTAATTCTACGTTTGGATAGTAGATTGTAGACAAATTGCTGAATGGAATATATGCTCCCTGTTTTTTGAGAGGGGCTTATAAAGTACCAAATATGTATGAACTATCAAGATGTTGGAAGTTTTGAAACACATCAATCAATATATATCATGTTATGAATTCTGAATTTTTTTTCTTAATTCTAAATTTTATAATATATATATATATATGTGTCGTATCCGTGTCCACCAAATTTTAGAAGTTGGTGTGCCCCCCGTCTCTGTGTCCGTGTCGTGTCGTGTCGCGTGCCCGTGTCCATGCTTCTTAGGTAGCTGCTAACTTCGATTGGCCCCTTCAATAGCTTGGCATTAAAAATGCCTTCTTGAATGGCAAACTGAAGGAAGAAGTATATATGAAACTTCCTCCACAGTTTGATAAGGGTGGAAACACAAGCTTGGTTTGAAAGATTTGCCTAAGTCCTAAAAACAGAAGGAAACACACAAGCACAGTCTGATCATACAATGTTCTTCAGAATTATAGAAGGTAAGAAGACAATTTTGATTGTATATGTAGATGACATTGTTGTAACTGGTGATGATGCAGAGGAAATTACAAGACTCAAGTCAGCTTTGTGGAAAGGGTTTGAAGTTAAAGACTTAGGAGAATGACGTGTTTCCTAGGCATGGAAGTAGCCAAATTTACATCTCACAAAGAAAGTAGATTCTTGGTCTCTTGAAGGAGACAGGAATGCTAGGATGTAATCCAAGCACTACCCTATTTAAAGTGCAAAGTTTGAAGATGAAGAAGATAAACTGGTTAAGCGTGAAGAATACCAGACACTAATGGGAATGTTAATTTATTTGTCTCATACTAGACCAGAAATTGCTTTCGTCATAAGTGTTGTAAGTTGCCACCTGCATGCACCAAACAGTTAAGCATTTTGAGGCAATTTATAAGATCTTAAGGTATTTAAAGTGTACTCCTAGAAAAGGATTATTATTCAAAAAGGGTAAAAGAGAAAAAGAGAAAACAGAATGACTTGTTATTGATTAAGTTTTATCCCACTATTTAGAATAGCGAGATAATACAAGTTAATCTTAATATTTAATAATAGGGAACTTCTTGCATAGGATTGATAACAAAATTATACTAAATCTCTAACACGTGTAATTGCTATAATTTAAGAACGATCTCATCTCTGAACATAGTAATTCCCATTAATTAAGGGTTGTGGGGGAAGTGGGGATGAAGGAGTAGTATTTCCTTTTGATTTAATTCATTCACTTCCATGCCCTCATAAGTGTTCTTCCTTCCATAACCTATTATATAAGAAGTACCAAATGTGCATGACTCCTATAAGCATTTAACTACAATCAAAATTCAAACAGAAAGAACCATTTAATATACCTGTGGTCTCATGTCATAATCTAGCAATGCAGGAACCAACTGCTCTCCAACCTAAGAAATGTGCAATTGAAGATTTAAAAGAAGTTATTTGGCATGATAAATTTAAACGAAGCGAAAAAATTGTATGAAATTATGGAATAAAAATGATAAGATCCAATTGGGCATTCAAAACCATAAGTTTCAATATGTATCCCATAGATAATAAAAGAAAAATATTTAAATGCATTTGGAACTTGCAATAGAGCCAAATTATTTTCTTCAACAAAAAGAGAAAAAACGTAGTTCATTGTCAATGTGCAAGATACATTACTTACTAGTGATGGAAACCTCAAGTAAATGTTGATGGCAAATGTCTCCAAGTACTGTCGAACGGCAGGCAAGTTATTCCTCTGCAAAAGCACAATAAACAAATTGTTGGGTTTAGAACAGAAGACAGCAGAGAGAATGGTTGCATGTGAAGAGTAGTGCTATTCAATAAATGAATTGGAAACACTATTTTTTTATTTTGACAATTGAAAAGTCTAAATTTAACATGATTGATAATGTAGATACACAACAGGCAACATCCTCCCCCGACATACAAGAGAATATGACTAGAATAAACAATAACCATTTTATAAAATTCCAAAAATGACAATTTAATTGAAAAACAATTTCAAACAAATCACATATGATAAAATGGGCACATGATAGAATAGTGTTCACCACATTATCTAACGTCTCACGCTCAAAATGTTATTTGTTGCTTTATCTACATGTCATGCGTGGCTAGATACTAGAATATTATTCAAGCCATTTTCAAATCTCACCCAAAGGTTTTAAGCTTTCGGGTTGAATTATTTATATATATATATACATTATATATGTATGTATAGCTTCAACAAACATTATGAATCTTGCAACACAAGATACAATGTTGAAATATAAAAGATGTAATGATCATTGAAAAAACATGACCACAACAGTCCGCAATCAGAACAAAAGATTCTTAATATATATCAGTTACGGAGGATAAGGAAGACATGTACAATATATCATGGAGTAATACTCACACAAAGAGCTATGTGCAAGTTATGAGTAACTTGCCCAACTATATCATCCGTAACAAATCGTGATAAAACACATATCATTTGCCAAGCTCGTACTTTACGTCTGTGGATCTATTACAAAAGAAAAAATACAATACAATTGTAGTTAGAAACAATGATGAAATTGCATGAAACAATTGTAAAGGAATTCAATAGTAGGTCTTTAAAATTTTCCACTTCTTTAGCTGGAGTTGACTAAAAGAAAAATTCAGCAAGAGATTTGATAATTTTTATGAACAATAACAACCTCGATGCAATAGTTGATATCTCTAACTTACAACAATATCTATAACTTTTGTCAAATAAGTTACTTTATAGTCTCCACCATTCATTCATGAGATGTCAGAACTATTAGTTGTGGGAAATATGATTATGTTAGGATTTTTGCATCTTTTTATTATATCCTATTTTGTTAGGATACCTCATAATCATGGGATCTCTTTTTTTTGTTTCTTTTTTAGTTGTTAGGGTAACACGTATATAATTAACCATCTTGTACACTTGTAAACAACCAAGAAAATATTCTCTCAAATCTCATTCCATTATGGTATCAGAGTTGTAAGTTTTTTAATTCTTAGGAAAAATCAATCTGAGTGTCGAGCCTTCATTGTCTACAGTCTTCATTGCTAGTTCACTTTTTCTCTTTAAGAATCAGGTTTAATCGCTTCGAGATTCTTTTTTTTTTCATAGAGATGTCAGAAGTAGTAAAGACCACCACTACAACACAATCGGAGCAGCCTTTTCAATATCAACATTTCACCCGTGTTGCATACAAGTTGAAAGGAAAAAGATTACCTTAAATTGTCTCAACTCATTTGCATCATACTAAAAAAGGGAAAATTAATCATCTCACAAATACAGGGCCAAAACTATAGGATCCTCAATTTGAAGTATGGGGTAGAAAAGCTTCCACAGTTATGATGTGACTCGAAGTCTATAGAGATTAGTGACACATTTACGTTCTTGACTTGCCTAGTATACATGGGATGCACTCCAACAAACAAGTACTAATGCTAGAGACATGACGCAAGTGTATAAGGTCAAGTTAAAGACTATAGCTGCAAAACAAGAGAGTAGGATGGTTACTAAATATGCCAATCAGTTGAAATCTTTGTAACAAGAGCTTAACCACTACAAGGTTTTACAAACTAAATGTCTAAAAGATGCGGCTATTTTAAAAGGCTTTATCAAGCAAGAAAGAGTTTATGATTTTTCGATTGGACTTAATATAAAATTTCACCAAGCAAGAATCTAGATTATTGGCAAGCATGAAGTTCCATGTTTTAATGTGTTGTGGCCTTAGTTCGTGGAGAAGAAAGTAGAAAAAATCTTATGATTAAGCTATAAAACATGGACAAGTCTACTATGGTGGCTAAACATGGCAATTCAGGTGAGTTTGCACTATCTATTGTATTAAATGTCTCAGCAACATCTTTTGCCAACTCTTGGATTGTGGATTAGACAGCTACTAAATATATGACCCACTCATTTACATATTCCTCAAGTTCGAGCAATAGGAAAATAGCACCAAAGCAAGCATAAAGGTAAACAAAGATCAGTCCACGACTAACTATAAAAAAAGTTTTTCATGTCCCTAGATTATCCATGAACCTCTTTATCAACAAACTCACACAAGATTTGAATTGCTATGTGATTTTTCATCGTTATTATTGTGTATTTTGGGACAAGGATTTGGCGAGAGTTCAAAGAACATGAGTCTTATTTCATCACTCCTTATCTTTGAGGGGAGAATTCAATAGTAAAAGATGAGGATATAGGGGATCTCAGGGATTTCCTCTTGCTTAATTTGTCATCTTCCCCTAATCGTATGTCTGAACCTATACCTCGATATCAACAAGAAAAGAAAAATTATGCCCATGAGAATTTGAGATTTGGCGAGGTATATTCAAGGAAGAAGACAATTATTTCTAACTCTATGCAAGTCCAACACTCCATTTCGATTCTTGAGAATGAGATAACAATTTTTTAACCTTCTTTGCTTAGTAAATCTGAATCTCAGTTTAACAAGAGTGATCAATATCTTCCCATTGCTATTAGAAAAGGAACTATGAAATGTACCAAACAGCCATTGTATCCTCTTGTTCATTTCCTTTCTTCCAAAATTTTTTTACCATTTAATAAAGCCTTGCTTGTTAGCCTAAACACCATTTCCGTCCCTAAAACCTTATAAAGAAGTTATGAATGTAAAATGGAAGCATTGGAGAAAAAGTATGTTACTGATCTCCTAAAATAAACACTAGTAAGTACTCCGATAGACTTGAACCTTAAAAAAGGCCGACGACTGTTCAAGTAGACATGGAAATGTATAAACCCCTTGTAGGGAGGCTTAGTTATCTATCTCATACATAACCAAATATAGCATATGCGGTAAGTGTGATAAGTTAGCTCATGCATTGCCCAAATAAGTTCACTTGCAAGCAGCTCATCGAATGTTATAATATCTTAAAGAGGCACCAAGAAAAGGTATTTTGTTTAAAAGAAATGGATGTCTAGTATTTGAGGCATATACGAATGCTGATTATGCGAGATTGATTCTTGACAAAAATCAACTACGAAACATTGCACTTTTCTTGGTGGGACCTTGTGACATGGAGAAGTAAGAAGCAAAATGAGGTAGCACAATCTAGTGCAAAGGTAGAATTTTGAGCAATGGCTCAAGTGTGTTTGACCTACTTTGGTTGAAAATATCTTAAAAGACTTAGAAATTAAGTGGGATGATCCAATGAGACTACTGTGATGATAAATCTGCCATCAATATAGCTTAAAACCCAGTAAAATATGATCGAATGAAGCACATTGATGTTGATAAACATTTCAAAAAGAAAAACTAAAGAGCAGTTTGATTTGCTCTTCTTATGTGGCTACAAAAGATTTTCAGATCTTTTTAGGATTTCTTATTTAGTTACGATATCTCATAATCATGAGATCTGATTATCCTATTTAGTTAAGATATCCAATGATCATAGGATCTCAATATTTTTGTTTCCCTTTTTGTTGTTAGGGTGACATTTATATAACTAACTCTCTTGTAGACATGTAAGCAAGCAATGTAGAAAACATTCTTCTCAAAGCTCAAAATTAGTCAATAATAAAATCAAGAAAATAACTATCAAAAAATTGGTAAATAGATCGCCACTTACACCACTGTACTTTTTATATAACTCCTTCCCAAGATCCTTGTCATTCACCTACAAAACACAATATATAATGAGCATTATTGTCCTTAAATACTAAATTGAAATTCTCCATACCTGAATTATAAGGAAGTGGATTTCATCAATAACTAAGATGAAGTACATTATAGAAAATAAAACTCAAAGACAAAGATCCAATTCAAGAAATCAAGTTTAGGAACATTGAAACATTACAGAAGCTTCAAATCTAAAACATGATAAGATGAAGTACATTATAGAAAATAAAACCCAAAGATGAAATCAAAGTCAAGAAATCAAGTTCAGGAACATTGAAACATTACAAAAGCTTGAAATCTAAAACATGACAAAAAATTCGGTGCTTATGAGGCCAACAAAGCTACACCATGAACCCTTCTAAATAAAAGCTTATTCCAGTTTACTTAAATAAAAAGAAAAACAAACCCTTGCAATAATGTTCTTAATTTGGTCATGCATAACAAAGTAAAGGTTCTTAACAAAACAAAAAATGGAAAATCACTAAACGACAAGCCTTGATTTGGTGGGATGAAGTGGAGTTGGTGTAACATTTTTCATGTTACTGTTTGCAAGCATAGTGACAATAAGAACAATCTTGTTTATTTTATACTATAAAAAGTTAGCAATATTACCCTAGTTTGTTTAGAACTTAATTTTATTCAAGAACAAGAATCTTTATTAAAGTAAAATTTAATTCTATTTTCGAATCCAATTACTACTTAGAATCAAAGACCATTTTATGTACATATGTATTCGTCCTTTCAATGAAGGTAGGGCTGATTTTCTCTGCAAAAATTGACTTCTCAAATTAGAAGAGGTAACGTTTTCTGTTAGAGTAAATGGCGAAGATGGTTTTATTAGATAAGAAGCAAGTGTTACAGGACAAAGGACTGTAAGTAAAAGTATCTTGCCCAGCTATTCAAGCTTTTACAAAATAATTCTCAAGACCTCCCTGTACTAGTGCCTAGTTCTTTTTATATATTATTCGCCATCATTATTAAATTGTATTCAGATCCCAAAGTTAAGCAATTGATTTCCCCTTATTCCTCCTTGAATACGTAAGAAGTGATCTTACTAATTTTGTTTCCTCATCTGTAATTTCTGTAACATTGTCGCCCTCCAAAAGAACAACCTTGTCCCCAAGGTGGAAGTGGGGAAACTGATCCCTTAGAATTGCCGTATCAAGCCAAACAGCTTCGTCAGATGATTTGCCTACCCATTGCACAAGCACTTGAGATACCGGAGTGTCGTTGCGAAGAATATCTCTATGAGACAACACTAGCTCTAGTTCAAAAAGAGAGGCTTCTGATATCTCCAAACCCTCTGGTAGATCAGTCACGACAGGATGATTGCCAATCACACACTTGAGTTGCGAGACATGGAAAATCGGGTGAATCTTGCTGGATGGAGATAATTCCAACTTATAAGCAACTACTCCAATGCTCTGGATAATACGAAACGGCCCAAAATACCTGGGAGAAAGTTTTGCTGAAATAAGCGATAGGTCGATCCTCTTGCATTAGAACTGCACCAAGTCCATTACCTGAAGCATCACACTCAATTAAAATGGTTAGTAAAATTAGGTAATTTTAACACAAGTGCTTTCGTTAAGGCAGATTTGAGAGTTTCAAAGGTTGTATTAGCATCTGTGGTCCAAGTGAACTGCTCCAGGGCCTCTTTCTTAAGTAATGCTATCAAGGGTTGAGCGATCTTCCCATATTTGGGAACGAATCTACGATAGTAGCCAGTGAGGCCCAAGAAACTTCTAATAGCTAGAAGAGGACAAGGAAGGGGCCAAAGAAGGATTGCTGAAATTTTTTTAGGATCCATAGACACTTCTTGAGATGAAATGACGTGACCCAAATACTCAATTGAGATGCACCCAAAATTGCATTTTTTTCGGTTGGTTTTAAATTGATGAGCCTCCAACACCTGTAAAACTGTTAATAAATATTGCAAATGTTCCTCCCATGCAGAGCTATATACCAAAATGTCAAAAAAAAGCAATGACAAACTTCCAAAGATCTGCGTCTGTGACTCTAATCTGATGGTACCCGTAATGTAAATCAATCTTTGAAAAGTACCGAGCTCCTGTCAGTTCGTCTAACATTTCATGAATTACAGGAATTGGATATTTATCTAGGACGGTTGATCTGTTCAATTCTCTATAATCAACACAGAATCGCCAACTACTGTCTTTCTTACGAACAAGCAAAACTGGACTGGAGAAGGGACTAGAACTGTGTTGAATTATGTCTGCAGTAAGCATATCAGCCACTAGTTTTTCCATCTAATTCTTTTGAAGATAACCATACCTATAAGGACGAATGGAAACCGGTTTTGTCTCTGGTAGTAGATTAATGTTGTGATCTGATGACCTACAAGGAGGAAGCCCTTTTGGTTTAGCAAATAGATCCTCAAATCGGGACAACAATTTTTCCATGGAAGTTTGATCATGACCAAGCAGAAAGGGGCCTAGTGATTTCAGGTCTCGAATTGGGTTTATCGACCAAAGGAGGACACAAAATTCAACATCTGAAGTCTTGAAAATGGAACTCAAACTGACAGCTTGCCAGTACAACGAAGGGTCACCCTGTAATAATATTCTCAATCCTTGGTATTGAAAACTCATAGTAAGCTTGGCCCAGTTGTGCATAACGTCGCCAAGTGATGCTAACCAAGGAAGACCCAAAATTATGTCAACACCTGCGAGGTCAAACAAGAACATATCCGCAACAAAAGGAACAGACTCTATAGAAAAATTTAATCCACTGCAAGAACTAGAGGACAAAATCATGGTACCATTTCCCAATGACACACCAAAGTGCGGAAGCATAGAATGAGGTAACTCGAGGCTGTGTATTAATTTAGGGGACACAAAATTGTAGATGGCTCAGCAATCCACCAAAATTAAAACATCTGTTCCATTGATTCTCCCCCGTAGGTTCATAGTGTGAGGACCCAAAAAGCCTATGGTCGAGTATAAAGACAGATTCAAGGTTTGAAGATGTGTCTCTACCGTTGGGTTCTCAAATTCCAATTCCTCCATCCTGGTTTCAAGCTCGCCGAATCCCGCCTCGTCACCGATTAACGTGGTTTTTAAAGTTTTCATGGACACTCGTGTAATGGATGGAATGGCTCCTTGCAACGAAAACATAAGCCTTGTCGTTGCAATTATGTGTACTCTTGAGGATAAAGACATTGAGCAATTTCCTGGAACCCATTTTGTGTTTTGGCATAATTTGCTTTGGGTGCTGTGGGAATGGTTGGCTAGGGTGTATTAGATTTTGGATGAGGAGGGTTGTTTTCAAGTAACCCTTTGAGCCCAACATTGACAGAAGGAGATTTGTAGGGTGTGTGAGATGAGAAGGGCTTGGGTACAGAATAGGCTTTCGGGGGTAAATCTATATGAATGATACTCTTAGTAAGGAACTCAGCTTCAATATATTTTGCAGCTTTCATGACGTCAACCAGAGAAGTCGGGTGAAGGGTGCGGACGCGGCACTTGATTTTCGGTTTAAGACCATTCATAAAATATCCCAAGTAGTGTGCATCACTTAGATCGTCTACCTGAGCAGCCATTTGTATGAAAAAGTCAATGCAATCTTCGATCGAAGAGGTTTGCCGAACCGAAGCGAGTCACTCAAACTCATTGACAGCAAGACGACCATCACACCAACGGATTAACTCTTCAATGGGTAACTTCCACATCAAATTTGGTATTCTCTTCTCAAGCCAACGGAACTAGTGTAAGGACGATCCCTCCATGGAAATCATGGCCATATTGACCCACAATTGTAATGGCACTGAGTTGATTTTAAAAGACTTTACAGTGCGAGCAATCCAGCCTATTGGATCTGACCCATCGAACAAGGGAAGTTTCATTTGTTTTGTGCTCGTGGTCTGATGATTATATTGAAACTCAGATGTATTTTGGTGTGGCTTTATGGTAGTAGTGGAATGTGGAAGTGGTGTTTCTGGAATGTGGACTAGGGAATAAAGCACAACGAAAGTCGAGTCAAGTTGCGCTTTTATTTGCTCAACTGTTTGGAATTTCCATTCAAATGGGGATGATACAGTATTGATTTTTTCTTCAATCATGGATGACAATTCTATGTGTGATTTAGAGAGGTCAGCCTCCATTCTCTCTAAGGTCTCCACGTGAGTCTCCATTTTAGTAACCATGAAAAACGATAGGTTGGACCAATGTTAGAAAGTAAATGGCAAAGATGGTTTTATTAGATAAGAAGCAAGGGTTACAAGACAAAGGATTGCAAGTACTCAAAGTATCTTCCCCAGCTATTCAAGCTTTTACAAAATAATTCTCAAGACCTCCCTGTACTAGTGCCGAGTTCTTTTTATATATTATTCGTCATCATTATTACATTGTATTCAGATCCAAAAGTTAAGCAATCGACTTCCCCTTATTCCTCCTTGAATACGTAAGAAGTGTTCTAACTGATTTTGTTACCTTATCTGTAATTTCCGTAACATTTTCTTCCAAAAGGAATTCTTAGACACTAGGAGTGATTATGGTACGACTATGAGGAGATAATGAATGGGAGTTTTTATTCAATGCAAATAAACTGATATAGGAAGTGCAAAGGTATATCACAGACTACCACACCAATAGGAAAAGACAATTTGAGCTGCCTAAACTCTAAAAATAAACTGAAACGAGAAAAATTCACACACTAATGACAATTACTAGAGACCTATTTATAAACTGACTTCTAGAGACCCACTTGTAGATAAGAATAACTAACAATACTTATCCATAACCCACTACTCCTAAAAATATGGAACTACCCAATTCTTCCTATTTTTCCTCCAACGGTACTTTTGACTTCCTCTTCTTGCAAAAGTATATCTTTAATGGTCTATTATTACCCCTCTCCTAGAAAGTCACCTTGTCCTAAGGTGGAAATAAGGATATTGTTGCTAGAACAGATCATATTGTTCGTTAATGTTGTTTCTTATCATTCTTATCTTAGGGATTATGCTATATCTTAAAGATTATGAGTGATATATCTCCCAATAAATGTAGGAGATACTTATTCCCTAATTATGGTAAGAGGTATCTGGTATCCCTAATTTTTAGGAAATCCAGTTTTAGGATTTCTGGTCTCTAATCTATATAAGAGACAACATTGTACATACTTGTATTATCATACAATTCCAGTAAATACAGAAATATATTCTTTACCCTAAATTCAACTCATATGACTCCCAATTGGCATCTTTAGAAGCACGATTCTACCATAAGATGAGCAATTCCAGATCTAAGTGATCACCACGTTTAATCCATCGGTGAGCAAATACTTGCTGGGGTTCCACATTAAACTCCCAGTTGGAATCCAAAGGTAATGGGGCAGGCAGGTTCATGGGGAGCTATCCTTTGGCTTCTTTAAGTAGCAAAACATGGAAAACAAGATACAACTTGGCACCAACAGGGAGCTCAAGTTCATACGCTACCAGACCCCAACGTTTGGGAATCTTGTAAGGACCAAAAAACTAAGGCAAGAGCTTCTCATTCAAATGCCTGACCAAAGAATGTTGCCTACATGGTTGGACTCGCAAAGAAGACAATTACCAACTTCAAATGAATTTTCTCTATGGTTCTTATCCTTATGCGCCTTTCATCCGATTTTAAAACCTGTAACATAACACCCCTTTGACAAGTTGTTCTTCCAATTCTATTATGTGAGTATTTTCCAAACAATAAACTTGTAAGTTGGGAGGGTCATGACCATATACAACATGGAAAGGAGTAGTGTTTATCATCGTATGGAAGTTGGTGTTGAATGAAAATTATGCCTAATACAAGAAACAACTCCAAATCTCCAGCTTCTCACTTGCAAAGCATTTGAGATAAGCCTCCAAGCAATGATTCACAACTTTTGTTTGTCCATCTGATTGTGGGTGGTAAGTTGTCCCCATCCTCAGCTTTGTTTAATCAAGCCTAAAAATTTCTATCCAAAAGGAACTGATGAACAACCTGTACTAGGCCTCACCCTGTAGCATAAGCTTTTGAGTTAAATGCTTCCTTGACATTTATATTGCGACAAAAGTGTATGACAATAGACTATGACAATAAAAATAAAAATCTTTTTCTTATGCAGGTCTTCAGTTTGAGTTTAGGTATGATATGTGCTTGCTTAAAAAAATGGGATATCTATCAGGGTCTACTGCTTTGTTAGAAAAAGTTCTCTAATTGCCAAGGCATCAAATTCAAAAAGCAAAAATTATTGCACTCAATAAGAGTAATACTTCCATCTAACTCAAATCTTTCTTTCTTGTAAAGCATCAGTTAGTGGCAAATGGGAATAGAAACTATTACATGTAAACATGAAGTAAAACAGATGTCTCAATTGTTGACTAGGGCATATTCACAAATGTCCAATATAGCTGATGATTTTTGGAAATGTGTCAGATGCGTCGTATTATGTGATAAGGGGGTCAATTTTTGAACGTGGATTCTAGTGTTCACAAATTCATTATTACATAAAAAGAAACCATACATCTTGTTATAGGATGTATGTAAACATGCATCTAACAAGGATCCTACATCCCAAAAAAATGACCTAGTAAACAAAGATACTCCAACACTTGTCTAACAAGGTTCCAATAGCATCCCAAAGAAATGATCAAATAAACATAGAACCTTGGGCTCAAAAACATAACTAGGAGTTTAAAAATCATGTATTATTGTTGGAATAAAGAAATAGTACCGCAGAATTAAGAAGCTCTAACAAAAACAATTTCCCTGATTCAAGAGCAGCATGACAATCATCTACATTTGCAGATCCCGCCAAATCAGCTAGCCTGTTAAACAGAGCCGCTACCGACACACGTGCATACAACTCTGTGTTGATAAACACCTATGAAACAGGTCATGCATTAACAACAAAAACTAAACAATTACATAGTTAAGGAAGATTCTTGCAATAATACAAACATCACAGTCAACAAAGTTATCCTACTTGGCCACAATGGAGGATCTAAGGCCCAACCTACAAGCTACAACACAAACATTGAGCAAAAGATATCTATTTATTACACAAGTCAAGAACATTTTTGGGCATGAAGGAATTGACGACTTTTGCACTTCCAATGAAACTTTTAACCTTTAAAAGTTTAGTTTTTTTCACATCTGCCTCAATAATTTGAATTTTTCTTACAAATGAAATGTTGCTTCTTATAATTTTAGTCACTTTTTCATCAACCATGTTTTTTTATGCGATTAATTACTTTATACATCATTTTAAGTTCAACTAAATTTATGCCTAATGATTCGTCAGGTACACAAACCTCTTTACTATTTAATTCAAAACCAATTAAATTTTTTGTTTCTTTCTTTTCGTTTGCTTAACATTTTAGAATTAATTAGGTTTAGATTTATTCTATGTCTAATCATTTATGAAATAATTATAATTATAATATTTTTAGTATACTTGTTAGCAACATCCAAGTATAATTTTGGTTTCCTTTTTATCTTTAGTTGTTTGAAATAATTAGGCTTACTTTTATTACTTTTAATATAATTTTTTGTCTTTCAAATTAACAAAATGTGGAACAAATTTACCAATAAAGTGCCACTACATAATTTTGCCCATTATTAACATGACTCCACCAATTAGGACTAAGCAGAAACTGCCCTAACCGATAAAACCGCTCAAACTAAATCCTTAAACTATTAATCCATTAGATAGTTTATCTGTAATTAATAAAAAAAGAAATTGAAGGTTTTATTCCTTCTTTTTTCAAAAATAGGATTTCATTGATTAAATAAATTTACATCTAGAGTACAAAAGGTCGAGGATAATTCAAAAGGTCAAGATTACAAAGGGTTATAGTTCTTAGTAATCATTTACATCTTGATATCTAAGGGGTACTTATGAGACGACATACTACTTGACAGATTTGCGGCTATCCTCTTGCTAACATTATTGCACTCAATAAGATCATCACTCGTCAAATTTTGTGCCCAAAGAATATTTTAGAATTATAAGGTCTTTAATCTCAAGGTCTTTTAATCCAAGCTAGCCTCTTCTTCAATCTTGTTAATTCATCAAGATCATCACCCGTTAGTATCATCTCATCAACATATGCAATTAGGATTGCTTTTTTCCCTTTATCTATGTGTTTATAAAAGAGCATGATCTACCTAACTTGGAAGATACACATACCCGTTATAGTTTTCTCAAACCGTTCAAACCATACCCGTGGAGACTATTTAAGGCCATACACTAACTTCGTAAGTCTACACACTTTGTTCTAACCAACAAACTTTTCAAAAACCAGGAGGGAAACTCATAAAGACTTCCTATTCCAAATCATCATTCATGAAAGCATATTTCACATCTACTTAGCATAAGACCCGATTGAAATTGACTGTAAGAGACAATAAAACATGTATAGAATTAACTTTAGCCACTAGGGTAAAAGTTTCCTAGTAATCACAACATATGTTTGAGTAAAACCCTTAGCCATAAGTCTAGCATTATATCTCTTCACACCGCCAACTACCTTGCATTTCACATTACATACCCATTTACATCCAATTCTTTTTCTCACTTCTCGGCACCTCTACAATCCCTCATGCCCTATTTTTCTTAAGTGCATCCATATCCTCCATCATAGCTATTCTCCAATTTCGATCATTAAGTGCTTTTTGAATATTTCTCGAAACAAACAGGTTAGAGGCTTTTTTAAGTAAATGCCTAATGTTCTCGCAAGAGATGATCATAGGACAAATATTTTGCAATTGTGTGAATAGTGCAAGAACAAGTTCATTTTCCAAGTGCAATAGAAAAATCAAAATCACGAAATATTGGGTAAATTAAGGAGTGGAACAAAAGGATTAGTATTTTGAGATAAGTCTTGAATAATTGAATCCAAGGTAATGGATTGACCAAGTGCTAAAGAAAAAGTAGGTTCTTTATCCTTTTGATGATTATGTTAAGAGTATCTTATATTGATTAAAACTGAAAATGCTAAAGGATTAATAAATGGTAAGGGCCAATTAACCAAATGGCTAGTTCTAGTCATTTTGGCAATTGTTGGACCTAAGTTTAATTCTTGTAAATGAGCTCTACACTCTACCCATATTAAAAATTCTAATATAGCATCAGAGCAAGTCTGGTCCAAATTCTTAATTTCCTTGTCTGTCTGAATGTCCAGTCCCAGCGGCCTGGTTAAGTTACAGCTACGTTTATTTTAAGTAACAACTGGATGCCCAGTTCCACTTGCACTTGAGGGGGAGTGTTAGAGTATCCCACATTGATTAAAAATGAAAATATTAAAAGGTTAATAAATGGTAAGGACCAACTAACCAAGTGGCTAGTTCTACTCATTTTGGCAATGGTTGGACCCAAACTCAATTCTTATTGATGGGCTTTACACTCTACTTATTAAAAATTCAAATAGATTGTTTCCCCTTGCATAAACAATGAACTATGGTTCCCGATCCTTAGGATTATACTACACTATTTATTCCATTGCAAAAGGTTCAACAATTTCTAGCAAAATAATATTCCTACTAGTAAAAATTGCTGTTACTATCAAAAATCCTAGGTGTAGAGGCTACTGTTTGAGGTAAGGTAGTAAAGAGGTATGTTTTCCCATTTATTTTCTTCCTCTAAACTCTCCCCTAAAGATAATTCTTTCAAAAATAAGGCTAATTTTCCATAAATGAAACATCCATAATAACAAGGAGTTTTTGGGTTTTATGATGAGAACATTTGTACCCCTTTTGATTTGATGCATAGCCAGTGTAAACATAATTTTCAACCTTTGTATCAAGTTTTGACCAATCTTCATTGGGTAAATGAACATAAGTTATGCACCGAAATATTTTTAGGAGTAAGTGTTGTGAAATTCAATTTTCAAAGCAAAAAGTTTTAGAACACTCAAAAGGCTGCAGTTAACACTACTTCCCCTTAGAGATACTAAGAGATATGCAAAGAAAACATAAGAGACTAGACCCCTTCCAAGAAGTGTCGATTTTTAATCTCATGTAGAACAAATTTTATGGGATAGAGTATCTAACGAACTAACCAAAACATTTGCCAACAACAGGCAAGAAAGACAAAATAACAAAACCTTTGCTAGCAACAAGTAAGAAAGGCCCATATGCTATACATATTTTTTCATCACACGAACAAGGAAAATAATTGTGAAATAAATTTGAAAACCTTATTATATGGTTAGATGCTCCAAAATCAATGATCCATGGAATAGATTGAGATGAAGAGTAACATAATAAGGATTTCAATCACTACCAATTGTGCCAAAGAAGCATTAGGAGTACTAGATAATTCATAAATGGATTAGGTCAAAATCATCCTGGGGAAAATGGAAACAAAGGGGAACAATATTCTTATGTTGTTGACACAAAAAGTGATACCATGGAAACAATTATGCATCTTACAAAAATCCAACCCTCTTAACATAATTGATAGAACTATAAGATTTTTCCGAACTCAAGTGTCTTAACTCCTTTTGAAGCTCATTATTAGGACATCCCTCTTTACCTTTATTGAAGAAGTTATGTCATCACTTTAATAATATATCTTGCTTGGATTGAGTCCTATATGTTTACCAAACAACATTGTTTGCCTTCACTTTCTCGGCCTTCAAAAAGAGTCAGCATTCCATTTGAATTAGTATATTATGATGTTTGGGGTCCATGTCTTGCTGTGTCCAAAACTAAGTTCCAATATTTTGTCACTTTTGTTGATGATTTATCCCATATAACTTTGCTTTATTTAATACAAAATCGTTCCGAGTTATTTTTCCATTTCACTGCCTTTTGTACTGAGAACAAAACTCAATTTAATGTCTCAATTCATACTTTGAGAAGTGATAATGTCAAAGAATATCTTTCCACATTATTGCAAACCTAATCCACAATAGCATTCTCCAACAATCATCATGTGTTGACACACCATCTCAAAATGGAGTCGCTAAACGAAAGAATCAACATCTACTTGAAATTACCAGATCACTCTTATTTTAGACTCATGTTCCTAAACCATTTTGGGCCAATGCTATCTCCACTCCTACTTTTTGATTAATCATATGCCTTCATCTAAATTTTGGGCCAATGCTATCTCCACGCCTATTTTTTGATTAATCGTATGCCTTCATCTGTTCTTTGTGGTGAGATTCCTTATAATGTTCTTTTTAGCCCCTAAATCCTTGTTTCCTATTCCACTAAGAATTTTTGGAAGTACTTGTTTGTCCGCAACGTTCATCCTCAAGCTTTATGAAACACATTCCCTTTAAACACATTCATCCCAAATGTGTCTTTCTATGCTACACTTGCCTACAAAAAGGATATCAATGCTACTTTCCTTCTTTTAAAAAATATCTTATGCCAATTGATTTTTCATTTATGGAACACATTCCCTTCTCTCCTAATTTTTTTATTTTTGAGAAGGTGGATGATAACCTGTTAGTTTACAAGATCACCTATCACACCAGTATCCCTTAGTTTTCAAGATGTAGATGATTACTAGGAACCACAACTCTATGTAATCTAGACCTTTAGGATTATCTTTGATCTTTTGTACTCTAGATTGTAAATATATTTAATAAATGCAATCTTTAATTTTTGAAAAAAAAAAAGATCACCTATCACACAAAAATCCTCTCTCTACACATGATCCTCCTACACAACCACAACTACCACCCATTCTTTTGGTCTATTCTAGAAGACGAGATCATCCTGATACAAGTTCGCTATCTATCTCTTCTTTGTCATCAGATCCCATAACACATTATCCAAAAGTTCTTATTGTTCTTTGCAAAGGTAAACATCAATACACTTATCCTATTTCCATTTCTTTCTTATGATCTTTTATGTTCCTCTTCTAGTTCTTTCGTTGACCCTCCCAAACATTGTTCATGAAGCCTTATCTCATCCTAGTTCGCATCATGCTATAATAGAGGAGATGAATGCTTTGGATTCTATAAAGAGTATCAATGTTAGATGGCTTACTTCAGTCAACTCCAAATCTGGACTTTTAGCCAATAATGAAACTTCAATCTTGGCGTCAGGATTGTCTAACAGTTCTGCTTCAAAATCCTCGTCAAATGCAACTGGTGGAGAAAACATAATAAATTTGAGTTGTGTTTGTACTAAACAAATAAGAGAGAAAATTCTTAAATTGAATTTAAAGCAGAAAAAAAGTATGTCGACAAACCAGAACCATAAAGTGTTAAGATCTTTAGTTCCTTTATGTAATTCTTGATTATCTTTGGATGAGATAGCCACAATCCTGTTAAATGCAATGCAACAAGACGAACTGTCCGAGGACTTTTTGTACCTCCATCAAGAAGTCTCTCAACAAACTGTCATACTTAGGTCAATCATCAGTATTACAATCTTGACAAAACAAACAATATATAGGCCATCATCACAATAAAGTAAGAGCAAACAAGTATTTCTGCTCGTCATGAAAAAGATTATAGAAGAAGAAATACCCATTTTAGAGGACCAGGTGCATCAGCGTCCAAATGCAAACTCTCATCACTAAAAACTGATGTATGCAACACAGAGGACAAAAGTGCAGCAATACATTCAACCCTCCTCTTGTTGCTGCTAACATGCAGTATCCAAGAAGAACGAACCAAATCCCACATCATCTGCAATGAAAATGAGATAACTGGCAGTATGTAATAGAAGTTAAGGTTTCTTAATCTCTGCAATCCAAATTTTTCCAATAACATAATTCTTTCTACCACACTATCAAACCTTATGTAAATGGAACAACGTATATGAAGCTAACTAGCAAGACCTTGGGAACATAATTTTAGAAGACACTACAAGTTCTTTAACTTCAAATCTAGATCTTAAAAAGTGCTTTTGTTTTCCAATTTCTTGAGTGCATCCACACACATGATCAATATAATAATAATAGGAAAGTGCA
The DNA here is from genome assembly GCA_027123425.1 of Erythroxylum panamense. Classification (NCBI taxonomy): domain Eukaryota; kingdom Viridiplantae; phylum Streptophyta; class Magnoliopsida; order Malpighiales; family Erythroxylaceae; genus Erythroxylum; species Erythroxylum panamense. The sequence continues at coordinate 23,717,792 of JAOTIZ010000203.1, forward strand.
ATATTCCATGACAAAGTTATACAATACTCTTCAATATTGCTTTAATTGCTTCACCATAAGATATACATTACACTTCTATAATGGATCATTTATTCTTGTACTAAAGGATAAATTTTCATGACTGTTAATAATTTCAAACTTCAAAATAGTTAAGTAGATAAAAACATCAAAAAGGGATATATCTTGTGGACTAAAAGACCACAAAATTCAAAATAGTTAATTCCAAAAATACAAATAAGTATTTCAGTTGCCACACCATAATGGTCTTGGTGCATTTGACCAACCAAAAACACAAAGATTTGTTATTGGATTAAGACACAACAAAAAGCTAAGGAGTAACTAACATAATGATTGACAATTAATAGCAATTATAAACTAATAGCTTTTACCATCTACTCCAAAAATACAACTTTGAAGTTAGCCCCACAACCATAAATATTAAACTTCAATACCAACTATGCATTGTAAAGACATACTAGCTTAAACCTACAACATATGCTCAATATCTCAATTTCCAATTACGGTGACAAATTTTGACATTATCATCATTGCATGCACTAACCCATTCATGAAAGTGTCAACAAGTATATGGGTCATATTTTTTGGCATAGTGCATCGGCCTCTTCTTTCTTACTCCTTGGTTTATATGCTTATATTGTTAACTGCTCTTAAATTTTCAAACTAACCACAACCATGAAACTACATAAACCTTTTGTAATGTCGTACAAAATGACAGAAAAAGGTATAAGATAAACCTGCTTGTCAACACCCTTGCACGAGGATACAAGTGAACCATACTTTCCTGAAGCGAAAAGCTCCAAAGCCAATCTGACAGATCTCAACATGGCCAAAACAGAGTTCTCCCCAGCATTCTCAAGACTATAAATAATTTGAGAAACTTATCAACAAATGTAGAATAGTACATCAACTATCATGTTCATAAAAAGAATAAATTTAATAACAGATAGCACATTGTGGTCAAACATCACCTAAAGTCAGTAATGGCATAATTGTCTGACTAAGTATAGCTACTATGGTTGACATAATTATAGGAGTAAATTGAGGCATAATTTTAGGAGTAGACTAAGGCATAATTTTAGGGACAGTA
>JAOTIZ010000203.1:23722628-23744211 GCA_027123425.1 Erythroxylum panamense
ATCCTTCTCCAATTGCTTAAATGATGGGCCCCCTTCTGAGACAAACAATAGGCCAAGATCTTCATTATCTTTGATACCATGAACAAAGAGGTGAAAGGAAATAATTCTCCTTGTTGATTTACTCAAAAAATAGATTTACAATATATAGGTTGAAACTACCCTAATTCTAGGAAGTAAACAGACGAAAGATTGAGGGAATTATTCCTAACCTACTACAGTTAATCAATCAAAAACAAGTTTGGAAATTTACAATAATTACAGCTAATCACAATAAATACTAAATCACATTAAATGCTAATTACTCCACCATAATTCTCTCCAACAGAATCCACTACCACCATTGATTTGCTTCCCCTTCCAGTTGGAAAGATGCCAATGACACCTTTTGTGTTTCTAAAGTGCCCTGGTATTCAAAGAAATGGTTGACACAGTTAGGTCATCAGGAAAACATTGGCCATCCCCTTCTATGTTTTCTCAAAAACGCCCATTGGAGGCCTATATGCAGCATTTGTTGACAATGCTAGAGGATGGATCTTGCCTTGTAAGCAAGACTTCAAAGAATTTGCTAATGGCAGTCTCTAGCTGATGCAGTTTGTAATTGACGCCCAACTCCATCTGCTCAAATTATCTTCAAGTCCCCTAAGACCTGCTTCTAAATTCTCAATTCGATCCTTGTTGGTTGCCATAATGTATAGCTCTAATACCAAAAAGATCGGTCCCAGTCAAAGCTATTAAAGAGATTTGTAACGAAAATATTCTGCTTAAGGTGAGAATGAACCTCATAATTTTATTAGAATTCTTATCCCCCTGCAATGGTAATTAGTAGAGTTTAATACGTTAAGGACTCAACTACTTCCCTAAACAAAAGAGGTAACTAGCTAGTTTGCAAAAAAAATAGCCAACGATTATTGGATAATGGGAATATTCCTAAGTAAATAATAACAGTAATAACAACTACTGAAATTTTTAAGTCATAATCTGCGCTCGAGATGATCTTCGTGATTTATCACATTTAGATCAAATATGTCCTATTTAGTTCTTGCCTTTTAGCATTTGATAGTGTTTCTATTTCAACTCTCAATTAGCAAGAAGTTGCACTCAATCCATCCTACACCAGTGTGATAAGTAGTAATCACCACCACCATAACAACAAAAAAAGGCTTAAATGAATAATCAGCATACCTTTGAACAAGATCGTTAAAAATATATCTGATTGCAACATCTGAGAAGAATGAACCCCCAATCTCTAAATGGAGACCATTCCGAAGCGCATAGTAAGGGATTGACAACAAAGATTCGAGGCAAAGCCACTAAATTAGCCAAAGAATATAGGTCAATAACTTGTAAATTGATTGAATCCCATCCGCACAATTTCTATGAGAATCAATGAAGAATAATTTTGCAGCCACATAAAAGATTCAAGAAAACTACTTAAGGTAGGATCACATGAATGATAATAACAACATTTTTATCACAAGTAAACGAATGGGGAAAAAAAGAAAGAAATAAACTAATGTCATATTGATAGTCACAAATTAAAATCTTCCAAAATGACACTAACACCTAAGAATAATAATAATAATTTTAAAATTAGGTTCTATGCAAGTAGAGAAGCAGAAACAAGAACTAGTACCTAATGTCCAAGTACACAATATGAAAACAGACTAATTTTAAAGACCTAATACCTTCCAATTTAACAAAACTGCCCGTCGAGTTCTCACTAGTACCCCAACTGTAAGAAGATTGTTAATATTTTGAAGAAACGATAGGACCAACGAATCTAAACAACCTTTTACTTCTTTTGTCAATGGAAATAAATCATTTATGAGATTCATGGACTGAGAAGAGAAGGTAAAAGCCAGTGCTCTGAGAATAGGAGCTAAAGCTTCATATGCTGCCAGCAAAACTTCGCATCCTGTCTGATATATAAGAAGTAGATCAATCAATGGAGGCAACAGAAAAACAACTAACAATTTCTAAATAGGCAAATAAATAAAGAGCCTAGAAATAATTGTAGTAGTACTACCAAGAAACAACACACCTCAGAGTCACTAATTGTGGATGTAGTAGTCTTCCAGAAGAATTTCCACATAAACGTCCATGCAAAATTCAGCTGAAGATTACTTTTAAGTTGTGCACAGAACACTAAAATAGAAGATATTGCTTGCAGTGATGTTATCTATTCATTCAGAAAAGGAACATAGTTACCAAAAGTAAAAGACACATTTCTATAAATGTATGATACAAAACCCACAACTAATGGTAGTTGTCTAGAATGAAAAGGTAACAATTACAAAAGAAAAACATCAATACAAACTATATAAAACCAATTATGATGAAGACAGAAAATCTTATATGAAAAGTTCTCCAACCTTGAGATATTTTATTCAAATATAAGTTGATCCCAAATAAGACAAGCTGATTGGAATGTAGTAAGCCAATAATATTGACACTAATTAAGGTTGTTATAGTAAAGGCTTAAACTAAATGAAAACCACATAGAACATAAAAGAATGTGATCATGATAAGGAAAAATGTCATAAAATAGGATATATAATTGAAGAAAACAGAAATTAAGAAAATCAGGTCAATTGTATTATTGAGAGACTTACTACTTATAGAGGTAGGGTAACACACATTAAGAATTTCCAATAAAAAGTCCCTATTCAAAGTACTTAAACATTGTCCCAAATATGAAAATCTTGATGTATATGTAAATAGCATCAAGACTCTAGAGGCCCTGAAGTTAGTGTTTCATTCCCAGCTAGCATGTTAATTCTTCAAGCCTAGTCATGAGAAGCTTTTTTCTCGAACAGAATATACAAACTGGTCATAAAATTTTTTTCTAACTTATAAGTTTACAAAGATTATGATGACCTCTATATGTAATGTACAATTGTGTGAAACAAGTTTGTGTTCTAATTATTGTTGATTTATTATCATAATACAAATTCGTAGGTACATCTGCTTTTATCTTATCTTTAAGTCGTTATAGATGCTCCTCAAACATAAAAAATCACACAGAATTCGAGCATCAGTTTGAACTCTACTTCAGAAATTGACCTTGCTACCGTGTCATTTTTTACTCCATCATGAGAAAAGATTACCTCCTAGGAAAGTGCAATACAAAGTGTATTTTCTATCCATTAAGGACCCAACATAAGCTGCATCTGCAAAGTTGACAGAAAGCTTGTCAAGAACGAGTTTTCTGAACAACAACCATAGGGCCTAGAAAGGAGAACTCCAGTAATAGAAACGAAGATTTTCTTGTGAGTCATCCCGTGACTAGAACCTATGCAGAAAAACTCAAGTCACACTCCTACTGCATATGCCAACCTAGTGTGGGCAAAGTAGATTAATTATCCTACAAATTTTGATAGGGAACTTTATCTATAACACCCATCTTCCAACCCACATAACTTATGGCTTCATTCAATTGATACATTTGAAACTCAACACTATAATTTGCCTATTACTCTTACTAGGTTAAGTATATTTCTTACAAATATCCCTTGACTAGAGCAAGCCATTTTAAATCCAAGAAAGTAACCTTAGTTTGCCAGATCTTATATTTCAATGCTAACTTCAATTTCAACTTTTTTTTTTTAATTTTATTCAATTTCAACTTTTACCTTTTCAATATCAATATTTCCACTTAGATAACAGCTTTTACAAACCCAAGTACTGCAAAGTACTGCAATAAATTTACATTCATATGAGTGTTTTACGAAGACAGTGTGGTCTCATTGGTTTTGATTGTATATCTTTTTCACCATGACTTCTATGAATTGACCGAACCAAGTCCATGGTGACTATTTTGGGCTGTATAAAGCGTTGCTTAAACTACATACCTTATCTTGCCCAAAATTCTCAAAAACTTCGTGATGATTCCATGAAGACCTCTTCTTCAAAGTCTTTAAGGAGGAAGGCATTCTTCAATTCAAATTGTTTTACATTTCTAGTCAAAGTGAGCATTTTATTCATTTTGTCAATAAGGAAAAATATAAGTCAATCCATAAGTTTGAGTAAATCACATGGTAACCAATCTAACTCTATATCTATCTATTGATCCATCTTCTATATATTTAATGGTATAAACCCATTGTCAATTATATTAGCTATCAAGTATGGCAAAGGAATTAGTTGTAATTTGGGTTCTAGATTCAAACACCTCAATCAAAGGATAATGTTATGCAGCCCTATCAACGGTTGATTCCATAGCTTATCAAAAGCTAGATTATGTACCTTTTATATAGCTAAAATTTTGAAAATCTTTCCTCAAGTAGGATTTATTAGCAGTACATATATATGTATATGGTAGAGTAGCTATTTTTAAGCTTTAAGTTTCAGTTTGCAATTTGTATATAATAATAATTCTCCACTGAGAGAACAGAATTTTTTAGCCAAAAGTTCTTTAAGCTCTGAAGTTATTAGGGCCTTTTATTCTAGTGCAGCCTTTTTGTCTAATCTCATCCTTGACTAGCCTTTTATCCATCTCAATTCTAGTTTCACCTATGTTTATATAAAAAATAGTCAATCTCCTAGTCTTTTCATATTCAACTCCTTGTCTTTGATTATTCATTTTTTATCTCAACTCTAGTATCTTGACATCATGTCTTTAGATAACTATGAAAATTTCTTAGTTCACTTTAATCGGGAAAAATACTCGATCTGGGCATTCCATTTCAAGACACCATAATTGGTGAATCTATGTTGAACATACGAATATGACTTTTGCAAGGTTTTCATCCCAAAAACAAAGCTAGCCTTTTGCAGGACAATAAACGTATAGTTAAACAATCTGCTTTGATACAATGAAGAAAATATAAATTGGAAAAAAGACTAGGGTAATATGCATTACAATGGATCATTCTAATAAAAAGTCCTTTAGTATGTAAAATGATCTGAACAAGGAAATTTGTTCAATTGCTACTTTTTTGACAAGTATTATACATTACATAAAATGATATAAACAAGAAATTTTGTTACATTGCTGCTTTTTTTACAATTATTCTACTTTACATTTATATAGCTACATAATGCATCTCACTTAGCAAATTTTAACTAGGACATTTTAGCTATAAATCTTCCTATATTCACAGCCTTGATTAAAGCACAAACTCCTATATTTACAACCTAGAATAAATCCAAAACATTCTGAAGGAATATTTCATACACCAAATTGTTTTTCAGCAAACCTTTGGTGAATATATCAGCCACTAGTTGAGACGTAAGAACATCCATAAAAACTAGGAATCTTAGGGTTTTGAATGAAAAGTTTGATGGATATCCAATGAAAACATATTCTTTGACCCCTGGATCGAGGTTGGACCAAACTTTATTGGGTAAATGGACACATACGGTGCACTCAAATATTTTTAGGGGTAAATTATATGAAATTCAGTTCAGGGAAAAAAAATTGAAAAAAAAAGTTTGTGTTTAATTATAGCAAAAGCTATTACACGATCCTAAACAAGAATCATACACCTTGAATCAAGTGAAGCTAAACTAAACATGATATATATCAAAAAATAAAAATTTACATCAAAGCAACCAGTTTACTCTAAGTTCTCAGCTAACTATGCTTTGCTTATCATTGGCAATAATAACAGCTTAGGGAAGAATTTTTGAAACACTCAAAAGAGTTGCAGTGAGTTTAAGTACACGAGTAGGCATTCTATTCATCAAATAAGCTGCAATGTTAGTACCATTATCATTATTAAAAATAGCAATTTTAGTTTGAAATTAGTGCCATTATCTTTATTAAAAATAGCAATTTTAGTTTGAAATTGTGTTTTAATCATCGTATAAAAATTTTGGAATTAACATTATCATTATTAAAAATAGCAATTTTAGTTTGAAATTAGTACCATTATCATTATTAAAAATAGCAATTTTAGTTTGAAATTATGTTTTAATCATCGTATAAAATTTTGGAGTACTGTCTCAACTTCAAATTTCTCAACCATTGATTAGTCAATATTCCCAACACAACCAGGTATGATCGTAACTTTTATTGAATATTCCCAACACAACCATGTATGATCATTAATGAAAGTTACGGATCATTTTTTACCTAAACATGTAGGAATTTGAGAAAGACACCAAACATCAATATAAATTAAATAAAATGATCATGAAGGTTCATAAAGCTTCTAAGGATAAATATTTTTATGACTTTTTTGACTAAATGCAATGATCATAGTGAAAAAAGAGAAAAATCAATAACAACAAAAACAACAATCCAATAAAAATTTCGTTGATAAACGGGCTCTGGGGAGGTCCAGTAGTACGTAATCTTATTACTAACTAATAGAAAAGCTGTTTCTAAAAAAAATATCTCTATTTTTGAAAAAGAGAAAATTTCATTCTCTAAAATTAAAAAGGAAACAATATTTGAAGATAGAAAAAACTAGGGTTTACTAGTCCATAATGCCAAAGTAGTATTTTTATCTTTAGCAAGGATGGAATTAATACTACTTAGTCCATGAGGTCTTTTATGCTTGGAGACTTCTTCAAACTAGTAAAGAGCATTGATAATTCTAGCATTGCCATTATGAATTCAGGTCTTGAACACACAATGGGAATCAAATAAAGTGACTACAATTAGAATCTTTAGATAGTTTGCTAATGGACAAAAGACTGCATGCAAGTTTGGGTACATCTAGAACAGATTTAATGGATAGAATATTTCACAAAATAACCATATCGTTGCTTTAGGTGAGAAAGACCCATCTGAAATACGTATTTTTTCATAACTCGAACAAGGAAGATAAATGTGAAATAAATTTGAAATCATGGAGTCAAGTACTCCAGAATTAGTGATCGTAGAGTAGAAGCGAGAGATAAAGAGTAACACAATAAGGCATTTAACTTACTACCCATTTCTGCCAAAGAGGTATTAGGAGTACCAAATAATCTGGAATTGGATTTGAGCAATTTCAAGATTTGATACACCTGTTATGGACTGAAAAGGACTATCTCAACTTCATTACATTAGGATATCTTTTGGACGTTTTCTGCAATTTTACCCTTCCAATTGTCCGGTTTCCCACAAAGTTTCCAAGAAGTTTTACTAGTAGGCGTTGGCTTGTTGCAATGATCACAACAAACATGGTTTTTACCATCAGGTTTCTTTCTGGTCAATGGGTCTTTATGAGTATTTATGGCTGCCAGTAGAGTTTTCCGTTGTGCTGAAACCTTCTTTCCTAACACCCTAGCATACAATGAACCTGGGAAAAACTTCACCAATAGATGGAAGGGGTTGTCTTCCAATTATTCATCCCTTAACCTCATCAAATTCCATATTAAGTCCTATGACAAATTTCCTGTAATGGTTGCAATCCTCAAAATATTTTCATTCATAAGAATTGTGTAAGTCCAGATCTTGCCATAGACGTTTTAGAGAATTAATATAATTTGTGACATTGTTCCCACCTTGGCAAATCTGTCCAAGTTTCAGCATTATTTCATATACTTGGGACTGATTTCTCAAGTCATAATATATTAAACTAACATTATCACACAATTCCTTTGATATGTGATAATACATATAATTGGTATCCTCCTCCATAGAATTTACTAGCCATGTCAATACCATAGAGTTTTCCGGATCCCAAACTAGATAGGTAGGATCATCCAAGTCTGGCCCTTCTTATCACCAATTAAATACTCAATCTTTTCTTGGCCTCAAATTTACATGCGTAAAGATTGAGACCAACACAAAAAATTGTCTCCATAATAAAAAATGAACGTGAATCTGAAGATAAATCATGAGGATTCTCTTTCTTATTGACAGAATCCTTAGCTTCATGAGGAGGAGGATGGATAAACAAGAGAGGATGTAGCATCTAATATAATTTCAGCCATGGTGGTAAGAAAGACGATGATAAGCAAATGGATGATAGTATAGGATTTTTATTGATATTTAGCAATAGCCTCGTAGGAAACTACAAGAGCCAAAGCTACCAGCCAACAATGGCCCCTCAAGCTTTCAGCTGAGACAGTACAAAGAGAAAAGATACCCCCTCTGTGCTACCCCATTCCCTTACTCTCCCCTCCACTCGTTTAGCTATAAGCTTCTCTCTCCTCTAACTAATTCTAACAAACTCATTGTCTAACCGTTAGCTGACTCATCATTCCCTGGGTCACTCACTTTCTGCTCTGCCTTAGTCTTTCTCCTGGAATATGTTAACATGGGTTTGTGGCCCATGTTCTGTTACTTCCTCCTATTTCTCCTAGAGTAGGTCAATATGGGTTTATGACCCATATAGCTATTAGAGGAAAAGAAAACAGCTAGCGTTTGTTGTTTAGAAAAATTTGGTTCGCTATAGTGCCAAGTAAATTGATATAAACAAGAAAATTTGATGTATTGCTGCTCTGCTTACAGTGCGCTACTTTAGGTATATATAGCTACATAATGCATCTAAATTAAGAAATTATAACTAGAAGATTATACCGATAAATCTTCATATATTTACAGTCTTGATTAAAGCCCAAACTCCAATATTTACAGCCTAAAACAAATGTAAAATATTCTAAAGGAATATTTCATCCACAATATTCCAAAAGGAATATCTTCTAATCCGACAAAGTATTTACACATTGTCCCTAAATTGGTAAGTTAATTATGGGAATCTTCCTATATAAGATAATTGTATCAAGGCTATCCAACATATACCTTTTTTTTCATAAAGGACGGTAACAGTAAAAGCTGTAAATACACATGGCATTTTTATAAATGTCATATGGATACCCTATTTTTGAATATAAGGGAAGGATAACAATGTAAAAGTAGTAAGTATATAGCCAATTTCTACAACATCAAGGAGACTCTCAACTTCCAGAAAATAGAGAATCAAATGTCTTCAAGAAGATTCCATTAAATGTGTCACAAAAGAGCTAAGAAAACATTAACATCAAGCATGGATCAATCCATGCATGATCATTCAATATTTCTACAGCGATCAAGTTCCACAACCAAAAGAACTTACAGCTTTCAACACACAAGTTGTGGTCAAAGTGGACAATCGTCGTTGACTACGACCTCCAAGTTTTCCTCTCACAGAATTAGGCAGAATAGTTCCCTTATCAACATGGGACCAGAATATGGAACAGCAAATATTAGCAAAAGAGACTAGCTTGTCCTGCATATCAAAAGAAAAATGATAGACAATAAGGAAAGTTGTTATTTACTATTAACTGTAAATTGCACATCTATCTTTAAATTAGAGGGAATACACATGCACAAACACACATGTAATATAATGAGATTGACTCATGTAGTGAATACCAATAAAAGCATAATTATGTTGGATAACTTCTCATACACCACAGAATATTCTGCATAACCCAAAACTTCCACTCTCCCAGTATGTAATCTAGATCTCATTTTGCTGCCATGTTCAGCTACATTCTGCTGCAGCGTCCGAATCTCCTCAACCAAGCTCACAGTAAGAATGAAAAACTTCACAAGTGACAAATGTGAGGAATTTGTTTCACAGCAATCTTTTCCACAATTTTGAATATACTGCAAATGTCAACATAAACATTGTCTGAATAAGCCAAAAACAACAGAAACACCTACCATGAGAAATGCTACTTTTTCTACATCACAAATCCATAGAAGACAAGGTAAACAATAATAACAACAACAATCTAGACTAGGCTATATTAGCAGTGGGTTTACTGCAGAACGAGTAGTTTCTTTCCTCCTTTTAATTGGTAAGAGAAGGATTTGCTCCCAGGTTCCTCTCAGTCGTTAAAGTCTCTCATGCACATTGTCCATACATGACAGCAACTGTAGAAAAAACTATTTAATACGGGAAAATAAATACATGCATATATGCAACATACAGCATAACCTAATCTCTCCATAATACCATTTATACATTTATGGGCAGACAAACTTTAGAAACTAATTTCACAAAAAGAGACATATATAGAAATTTATGCTGACATAATATGTAAAGCAGTCAGAAATATTATGGCAATAAATGGTCAAAACAAACCATCAATACGGGTGTCAACTGATGTTCCTTCCGCACTGCAAGAAAAAGGGTTCTCGCCCATCTGTTTGCTTCAGCATTCCATGCATCTAGGTCTTCATCATCAAAAGTAGCATCAGCACCAATTGAATATTGGGAACTAGTAAAACATTTTGGGAAGTCTTCAAGAGATTTCAGAAGCTTGATCTCATCACAGTGGTTACTGGAGTTACTACATTCATTTTCATATCCCCAAAGCCATTCCTGTGTTCTTCTTCTTAAAGAACCTTGGAGGGCGAAAGATCCATGAGAAAATCCAATGATAATGTGTGAATGTTTAACAAACAATTGCAGGAAAAATTTGTAAATTACAGCAAGTATTCAATGTTCGTGATCCAAAAAACCTAACAAGGGAACAAACATAAGGCATGGATATATGTAAAATTAAAGCACTAATCAGCAGTGACAAAACAAGAATCCTAAGAAAATACAGAGGTTTACTAGTCCTCTAAGATGGAATGACAACCATGCATTCTTTCAAGAGGCAGTTGACATATATTCAATAGAAGGAATGAATTGAGAAAATGCAAAAGCACAAGTATGCTTTTTCCCAAAGAATCAACATGAACCAAACTAAAAATTTAAACTATTTTCTTTCTTTTCAAATTCCTGTTTGTAACGCCAAATACACATTTGAGATCCATAGAATTGGAACTCATACTACCAATTTCAATCTATTGCCGGTATACAAAATTGAAATTTCAATTTCTCACCCACATTCGCATAATTGAAAAATGACAATATTCCAATTCCTAAGATATGAGGAAAGACTTGCAATCCCACACAAGCGAATCTTCACTAAAAATAACTATATCTTTGTTCCAATTTTAAATAATATAATTGTTTTAAAATTTGAATTCATAAATTCAAGTATAACTTAGGTCTAGAGATTCTCTTCTCACATATATGAACAAAGAAAAATGTCAAACAAGTATCAGCTATACCTACAAATATAGAAAGTAATTCTCCTCCACATCAAGCGACAAGCATCAAATAGATCATGGGAAAAAGTTAATATGAAGGAGAAGACAGTTGGGGACATGGTGAAAATAAAAACAATTAGAAAGATAAAGAATCTTAAAACAAATCCACTAATATAGCAAAAGGTAGAAGGGTGTTAACGTAAATTGCTTTCATACCATCATAGTCAGTAAACTCTCGAGGAAATGCTGAAATAAATTGCAAAAGAACTTCAAACCGAACATCGGCTGTCTTAACTACTGAAGCAGCCGCTACCAGGACTTTCTCACAAACTAGAAATACATTATGGGCAAGAAATTAATTATAATCGGTGTTGAAAAGATAAAGATTCAGATTTTAAAGTATACCAAGCAAATAATTATAAGCTAAATGGTTTGAGATCAAAGACCTTGAAGACGATAATTACGATTGAAATGTTGCTTGCTGCTCTCAATAACAAATCTCAAGGCATCTAATAAGTCTATATTCATATTCTGATCTAGCACATATTCCATAGGGTTTTCTTCTTCAGCCCATCCTAGTTCACAATCACCATGAATTCCGACTCCACATGCAACTGAAGCAATACACTCAGCAAGACCCATCAATCCAGCTCTACCAAAAGAGATTTGTTTGGCTATTGATGCCAAACTATGCAAAAAAGCAACCCCTTTCCTGTAACAATATACGAGAGTATTTGATTATATACTCACTTTTTTTTCCCATGAAGCAAGTCTAATATACTTTGGTTTGATTCTCAAGTTGTACCATCCTTCATGGAAAAAGTATAACAACTAAGGATATTATTATGCTTAAGAAAATCAAAATTATAAATCGAGGCCTATAGGTAGATTTTTAATTGTTTTGTTATATAAGATTTTAGGGCTAGATTTTCCAAAATAAGGAATTAATAAAAAGAAATGATTTAGGAGTCACTCCTAGAATTTGTATCAAGAACTAAAGAGTCGTAACAAAACCTTGAAACAAACAAAACAATTGGAATCACACCAACTACTTTCTAGAAATCATTTCTAGAGTTTAGGAAACATTTTGAGTATTTAAGGATCACCCTTGGTGAGAAAATAAAGTTCCACAATTTGAAATTTTAGTGTATCACTCTTACAGAAGGAAAAAAAAAAGTTTCACAAAAATAAGTAATCTATGTTATCTCAGGAAGGTTGGAAACTTAAACATATATATAAAGAAGTCTTGAAACTCTAATCCTAACAGAATAGGAAGCCTAACTAAACTTTTGGAAAATAACAACAAGATCCTATTTAATAATTAGTTTTATTATATCTTAATAGAATTGATATTTAACCACAAATACTTTCCTTTCCTAAGAAGGAGAATTAAATTAATTATTTTATTTGCATTATTATCCCAAGCTTGATGAGAATCAACCTCAAACAATCAATCATTGCCATGCACGTGTCCTATCAATACTTTCTTCTTTTAAATTAATATTAACAAACTTCTATAGAAGCCACAACAAAATTAAGACCTTGTTGATCTGGCATGGGAACAAATTTTGCTCAACAATCATAACAGGTTTTTACTGCATAGCCTCATGGATATCGACTTTCGGCCATGATTATTCATCTCCTCAAATTAATCAATATATACTACAATTTTAATAGCAAGAACTATTGCTCTAGCTTGCTCCGAAAACCTCAATACTTGTAGGTGAATCTCATCATATTCTTGTTTAGTTGTTTTAGTTTGTTGTTTAGGTTCTTTTGATTATTGTCCAGTTGGTTCAATTTGCTTTATAATAGCTTTGGTCTTTGATTGTTGGTTGTTTTAACCTTTATTGATTTACAACCAAGCACTTGATGTTTGTTTTCTTTATGATACCTTACAAAGTTGTGAATTGTCAAAGTCTTGCTTCAACTTAGTCCAACCTTCAGAAAATTCGTATGATACGTGATCCCACTTCATATAGTCATTATTGAACCAAAGCTTAATATAGGACAAATAAAAGACTAATAATTTATTTAAACATGTATGAATTGAAAATCTAGGGCTACTAAAGAATCAATTAAAAAGGATAAGGTCTAGCAATCACACATACCCATCACTCACAGGTTTTGTATCAAGAACTAGGACCCTCAAAAGGCTTTGAAACAAACATAAATATTGGAATTACACCAAAAATTATTTATGAATCAGTTCCCGAGTTTAGGAACCACTACTATTTAAAAATCATTCTTGTGAAGAAAAAATTGTTCCACACTTGAAAAATTAGTCTATCGTATTTCTTGAACATTTTAAACAAGAAAATATAAATAGAGAACTCTTGAAACCCTATGATGTAGACCAAATAAAAGAATTATTAACTAGTAGCTAAAAGCACAAAATTAGGAAGTGTGGCTGATATTAGGCTGCTAGACTATCAAGTCTGAAGGTTGGGTTTAGGCTAAGAATGTAGAATTTTCAGATTTTGTAGGGTTGGAATTTTAAGGTTTGATTGGTAGAAATTTAGGTTTAGGATATCAGGTTTAATATGGCTGGAATATAGGCTTGAGATGGCTTAGAATGTAGGTTTAAGACGGCTGGAATTTTGGTTAGGGTTGCTAGAATTTAGTGAAGAACACAAAGAATGGATAGTAGGAAACTAGGAATCACTCCTAGGGTCAAATAATCACTGTTAGAAGAAAGCATCATTCCTAATTGAAAACTCAAGTTTGTAAAAAAGTTCCATATTGCTTGTTATTAATGAAAGGTTGAGCACATATATATAGAGATTTTAGAATCCTTATTCTAGTAGGAAAAGGATTTCTAATTTAAATCCTATTGTAGTGGAAATCCCATACAACTAGGATACCATATCTAAATAAGAATAACATGATACTTCTACTATCTATCTAATAAGGAATCCTAATGTGAACACAATTTCCAATCCTCATCCCACCTAATTAAGGCTTGTGATTGATTGATCTTTCCTCTTTTATTTCTCTTATAAACATTAAGTTCTTTTGCATCACCCTAATTCTAATGGAATAGGAATCCTAACTAAACTTCCAAAAATAAGAACATAATTCTATTTAATAAGTATCTTATTATTCCCTAATAGCCTTAAACCTTAACTAATAAGAAAAATTTTTAAATAGAAACATTTTCCTTTTCTAATAAGTTGAAGTAAATTAACTTTTGAGATAATCAATCATAAAGCGCTGAACCTTTTAGGATTTTTTCAATCTAGTGCTCAAGATTTAAAAAATTTTAATAGAGTGACCAACCTTTAAAACCTTAACAATTCAATTCAAAACAATTTTGTTTCATTAGTAATTTGTGGATTTGGATAACAAAATCTTTATTTTTTCATGATGTGTAGGTGCCCATTTAAAAATATTCAATATACTCCAATCTAAACATAGCCATTATTTTTCCAAGTGGACATCTACATTTCATAAAAAACAAAAAATTTCGTTAGCCAAATTAGCGAATTACTAAAAAACTAATGTTTTGAACTGAATTGTTAAGGTCTTAAAAAGTTGGTCACTCAATTAAAAACTTTAAAAGCTTAAGCACTGGATTGAAAAAATATCAAAAGATATGGTACTTATGATTGATTATCCCTTAATTTTTTCCTATACATCGTATAAAGAACCTCGAAATTCACTTAAACAATGATTCTAGCTTCCATGAAAGACAAACCTTTTTCATATTCTTTCTAAAGCTATGAATGTGGAATTACAAAAAAAAAACCAAAGGTAATACCTTCTACTTTTGGAAGTTGCATATTGATGCATAAATTGTGCAGCACCTTCAATTGTTTGTGAAGTATAGATTCCTTTTACACCTAGAAAATAGACAACAAAGCATATTAGAGTCAAAGCAATGAAACATGACATGCTTTATGACCATAACAATGGTAAATAAAAAATAAAGATCAAACAAAGTAACGTGGAACCGACCTAGAATAAGAGCTAAATGGTCTATAGCTAGAACTAAACATTCCCTTTTTGCAAAATTGAAGGAAAGTTTAGAACCTATTAATCTTCTCATATGACCAGTTAAATTGTTTTTAGAAAGAGCAATCCTCAAAACCAACCACCTAACAAAAATAAAAGATTCTTGGAATTTTCTATCTCTAACTACACAACAATGTTATCTACTTATAAAATCAAAAAGGAAGTGCAACCAACAATATTTTAAGCACCCTTGTAAAAGCCACAAGCTCTTACGTCAATAAAAATATAACAAAAGGAAAATAAGCAATTGTATGTAACTAGGTAGGAAGTTTGGGCTAAATCATTTCTCATAAGTCCGCATTAACATTAAGACCCATATAATAATTTGTCTAGGTTTCTTCAATCATTCAATCCAAATTTAAATTTCTTTATTCATTTTGAAGATCTTGATAATGAACTCAAATGAGAACTAACCAAAATCTTTGTGGTGGACATAGTCATTCAATCCATCAAGAAAAGGACCAAGAATAAAGCTCGTAGGCACTGATTTTGCAAATTCACCATACTTCACCCACTCTATTCCCAAAAATGACTGCATAATCAAGCATCTAACTGCAAACAATATCATATGGCAAAAAAGGAAATAACATAATAATTATTGGATCAGTAAAGAAAAGCTTTTATAGTACTAAACCAGCCAATTCAAAATAAATAGACAATCTTAACAAGTAAAAGTAGTTTGATCGATTGCAAGCTAGGGTCAGAATTCCAATACCTTGGGGATTATCATGTCGTAAGCCTCGTTGCCACAAAATTGTTAACCAACTAAAACTTTCACACGAAGCTTCACTCTTATTTTCATGACCTCCATAAATTGAGCTTGCAAAACTATCATTTGAAATAGAAATACGAAGCAATAAGGATACCTGCAAGGAACCGCTATTAGGAATTGATACAGTGCATATGAAATAGACAAATTTTGTATACCACTCCACAAAGGTAGGCATGACAGTGAGCTGGGCCAAGTTGGGTCCATTCCAAAAACTACATCGTTTTAGTCTTGAGTTTCTTAAACTTATAGACCAAAACGACTTTGTTTTAGGAAGTAAAACCCAAAAAACATCATCATTTTGGAGAAGAGGCTCTAGCCATTCCAGCCAACCTTCCTCAAGCCTAGCCCAACCCAACGCTTGGTCAATACAGGCCTAGCTTGCTAATTTAGGGTCAAATTAAATCAGGCTTACTTTGCCAAGCCTACATAAAGGGGTAAAGCAACCTAGTATGTAATATATTTGTTTTTAAAATATAGGCATTCAGCCATATGGATGATTTAGAACATAACTTTGTACCACTGCTTCATTTTTGTTGGCATAGTGCTTTTCATCCAAGAAGCAAATAGGTTTAGACCAATAAAGGCAGCAAGATACTTGTCTATGTTTTATATTCTTTAAGGTATAAATTATGATCAATACCTAGTAACTTTTATATTTCATAATAACTAAAACTTTTAGGAACGTAGATCATTTTCCCTAAGTTTGCAACAAAGAAGTTCCAATATTAATGCAAACTTTAAGTTCTTTTGAGAAGTATGATTTCCTTTTAATTATTTCACAATTCAAAGTCAATGAGACTTAATATCATTATAGAACTACCTGGTGATTCCAAGCCGCTTCAACCAGGTGAGTACCATACTCTTCAAGCATTTCATATAGGAGGATGAATGCCTCCCATTGCTGTAAATTGTTCAATTGAGAATCACCATAATCACAAAGTTTGCCTACACCAAGGGATTTAGCTTCTTTGTTTGCCCACAATTCCCTTCTAGTCATGCCACGAGGAATCAGATGTGTCTCTAGTGGTTTCTTCTCTGCAACAAAAGTGAAGTGTTCACTTCCCCCTTTTAGTTGTAGAGTTGCTTTCAATAGATGTATTGATTGTTTCCTCAGCAGTCGTTCCTCATCAACCTAGCAAGCCCATGAAAAAAATTAAAGAAAGACACAACATCACTTTGAGCTACAAAGTTTAGTCATATATCATGGTTGAATCAGAAAACTCTAATTCGGTGGTGCTCAAGTACCAGGCCCCTTTTAATTTCACTCCAAAACTCTCTTTCAATCTTCAAATCAATTTCTGCAACATTTCCATTTGCATTTTCACGTCCTTCACCACAAGGTGTAAAGGACAGGTATAAAGAGAGCACGCAATAGGCATCTCTTCTCTCTAATGGTCCAAGAGAAAACAGTGATCTACAACACTCCCAAATTTTCCTAAAAAACAAATTTCTGGTGTATAACCACATGCGGTTAGTATCGAAGAATATAGAAAATGGATGTAGAATAAGTTACAAGTGTGTGCAATTTGATGAATTATACCTGGAAAGGATTAAAATCATTCCCCGAATTGAGATTTCCAAATAGTCATGAGAAGCAAATGACTTGAAAATGACAGGGAGAAGAAAGTTTAAAGCACAAGAACGGTGCTCCAAACATTGTAAGAGCATCCTTTCACTCATAATACAAAGATCCCAAAGCAACTCTCCAAAGAGCTTCTCTATGTCCCCATTCCCATTCACAAAAGTTAAACCTTGGTTTGAAGCAGTACAGAAACTTTGTACAGAAGCATCAAGTATTAATGCCAAACTATGGCACAATACTGGCAACGAAAAGCACTCAGAGAGGGATATCAAAGAGCCTCCACTCGAATCAAAACCATTCATCGTGTCATTAAAACCTTGCCAATCTAAGCACAAATTCCATTTATAGGCATCTGGCTCTGCACTTTGAAACACACCTACAGAATGACAAAGTAATCTCAAGAACAAAGGTACCAAGGTTTCTTTCAAGACATTCCATGTGTTCGTCACTTTCACAACATCAATTAATGTCTCTGCAACCTAAGTTCAATTTAATGAACAGAAAGCAATACAAGGGACAGTTAGCAACAAGCATATACAGTCAGTTAATGCAGAATGTATTAAACTTGACAACAGTTGAAAACTTTACCTGGCCCAGCATTTCATGCTCATATCGATGAACCATCTTTATGATTGGAACAAAGCATTTCCAGATAAATGACTTCAGGGCATCCGGATTTGTCCCTAAAGAGAATTTCAACCGACATGAAGACAGAGAGCCAATTTAACCAAGCTATACAGTAACAATAGAATTCAAATAAAGCAAAGGATCATCTCACCAAGCTTTTTTAGGAGATGGCAAAGAGCACCAACCATTGCCGCAACATGGGTACACTCCAACTTCTGGTCCTCAACGATATCCTACAAAGCACCACACAAGTGGCTAAGTGTATAGCTAAATGCATCTAGGCAATCTCCCAATATAAAAAGATAATTATCAGCTTTCACTGAAACTATTAATGGTCCATTCACTAACGATGGAGAATTTACCTTGACAACGTCAGAGAAGGAATCAAGAAGCGAAGAGAAAAGGGAAGATGGAGAAAAGTGAGTGGATACTAAAATGCAATCAAGCATTGACGGGATTGCTGCCAAAGGGACTTGCTCAAAGCTTTTCGATAGCGACGAGACTAAAGAGTCCATCGCACTCATCTCCGCGCACCCTGCCAGAACAGGAATAGAAATTTTTGAAAGAGAAGGTTTCAAAGTTGTGTATGTTTGAGTGGGGTCCGACCCGTAGGGTTTTAGCTAAACCCTTCTTCTATTCTTTCCAACCGATGCAAACACCTTCTCATTGCCTAGACTTTTACCCCTAAATATCTTAACATCTTTTACCTCTAAGTATCTTAACATCTAAACCAACAAAACCTTTATTTGGTTGATTGGAATGATCTTTTTTTTTGTAATAAATTATTCTATTGTTTGGTTGAAAAAAAATGTACATAACATACATAATTCAACTCTATTTTTCTTGAGTTTGAGGAAAAAGTAAGGTAGCAATTAGTTCATATAGAGTAATAATAATAAGAATAAGAATAGATATAATCATTATAATTATGACGACCATAATAGTAGTTAGTTTATTGAAAATCTTAGAAATATATTCTAATTAATTATATTTAATATTAATATATTCTAATTAATTATATTTAATTAATTATATTGTTTTGTTAAAAAAATAAAATTATTTAAATTTTATTTTATGTCAAATTTTAATATATTCTAATTAATTACATTTAATTTTAATATATTCTAATTAATTATATTGTTTTGCTAAATAAGGGGAAAATAAAAATTTGTTAATTTTTTTGTATCAAAATTTAATATATTCTAATTAATTATATTCAATTTTAATGTATTTTAATTAAGTATATTTAATATATTCTAATTAATTATATTATTTTACTTAAAAAAGTAGGAAGGAATTACCTTCATTCCTTACATATTTAAAGGGTGTGGAGCAATCATCAAAACTCAAATATCAAAATATTGTTCATGCAATGATAATATATAATTAATCAACGTTTTTCATTCTTATACTCATAGATGTCTTCCAAACCCATGAACCAAGAAACCCCTAAACTCATCAACCTCTATCTTTATTTATTCCACGCAAGATGGAAATAAAACTGAGGACATATTAGACAAAATTTCCATAAGGAATCTACAAAATTACTTAGATATAAAAACAAAAAATAAGATATTAGGCAAGCATCAAGCGGAGTGGCTCACACCCGTGACAGGGAGTGTTCACGGGCATGACAAAGGGAGTCACTCTCCTGCAGAATTTCTCACTACCGTGCAATAATGGATATTTTGGGTTTTTTTTTGTTTTCCTTTGTCATTCCAAATTTATGCTTTCAAAACTAAACATTGACATTACATCATTATTAAAAATTCTTAAAAATAAATCAACCTAAATAATACATATTTTATATATTCTTCATTTATTCTATTTTTAAAGAATCATCATTTTATTCCTTATCTATGTATGCAGGTGAACCAAACACCCTATTAGTTCTAATTTCCAACAATTAAACACTTAAATCTTGAGATTAAGCATTTAAGGAGGAGAATAGAGGCTATACTGATAAAAAAATTTAGTAAAAGCAATAAAATATATATAATGTTATATAATTGAAAGATATAAGTCAATGTACCCAGTGTACAAGGCTCTCCAATTTGTGGGGGTCTAGGAAGGGTCATAATGTATGCAGCCTTCCCTTTGTATTTTTACGAAGAGGTTGTTTCTATGACTTAAATATGTGACCTTATGGTCACAAAGAAGTAACTTTACTAGTTACTCCAAGGCTCACCCTCGTATAATTGAAAAATATTTTAATAAAAATGGATATAACAGAAATAATGCAAATAGATTTTGGTATTCCTTTCCCTCCATGTGTGGAAAATGAGCATTCCAAATTTAACTTTGAAGAGCTTAAGATCACCTTTGCCTATAATACTGATCTTGGATGCCTAAGATAAAGTAAATAGCCAACTTTGCTTAGTCCAGTGCAAGTTGAATTGTAACAATAATAGATCCTAAAAAGTATTGGTGAATATGTAGTTAAAAAACAGATGATCTTGAGATTCTTTGCAGCTTTTACATAAGACACAGTACTGCTAATCAATAATGTAGAACTTCAGCTTATCCCTAGTTCATAGCTTTAAGAAGAGGCTAACCAGAGAATAAAAGAGTGAGAAGGAGCAATGTTGCAATCCCATACAAGTCTATATTTAGGGAATTTCTCATGTAAATGTGAAGAACATCGATTTATCAAGTCCTTATTGCATAAAATCTGCATTAGACTAATCAGGAATATAACTTGGCAAGTTTTGCATGGTGTTATCAAAGCCTCTTAAAGAATGGAATAGCCAAGTTTAGCTTCCATTATTAATCAACGTTGGACTTTTATATGAGTCAATATAAATCCTTTTAGCATTGGATAATCTATAGTAATATATAATAGGCCAAAATAGCACAAATTGTCAAACTAAAAATTAGTGCTCTTCTTATCTCTAATTTTGTGCTTAATGTGAGCTTGTATAAATTATCTGGTATGAAAGATCTACTAGAGTCCTAATAGTCCAAATGTTTTTTCTTTTAAATGGTACATATGTATCAATTTTACCCAAAGATTTTCCTTCTCTACATAATGTTTCCAAATTTTTTCCATTAAAGTTCTAGTCATTCTATATGTAGATACCATATTACTTTGAAAGACATATTGTGCTCTAACAAAGGACAATGATGAGATCTTCAACTTCTCTTAATTATGGGGAAATTTGAACTAGGGATTTCTAGTAATGTTAAGTGATGTGATCCTATATAATACTTCCATGGAGATTGTAAAGAGATATAGGAGATAAAGGACTTCCTTGTCTTAGTTCTTGAACAACTTTAAAGAGGTTTGATGGCTCCCTATTGATCAATTGAACTATGAAGACTAAGATGATATAGGCTTAAAACCATTTGTTAATTCTGCTAGGATATGTATGGCATGACTTTTAAGTAAAAAGGTTTAATTAACATTATCAAAAGCTTTAATAAAGTCTATATGCAAAGCATGGTTATTGATGTGTTGATTACTGTTGTACTTGTTAGAGAAGTGCTCTAAAGGCAATCACCTTTAGCACTAATTGTACAAATCATTTTATGATTAATAACGACATTTTTCATTATTTTGATGTTCATACATTTATGGATTTGATGTTGATCTTAAATTGATTTAATGAAGTCCTTGATA
>JAOTIZ010000203.1:23814097-23836445 GCA_027123425.1 Erythroxylum panamense
CTTAACCAATTCTATACATTTTATTATTATCAAAACATAAGTGGGATTTAATTTGTCAACCACCATTGGTCCAACAAGAATTAGGAATATTGGTCAATCATTAAAAGATACTGGTTGACCAGTATGGCTATTTGGGTTATTAGACCATGAACATATAGTAGGAAAAGGGAAAATTGTAATTATGGGTACACTGGTTGACCACACTAGGATATTGGTTTACTAATATGTTCTAAAACGTTAGAAAACATCATCAAAACTTGAACAAAAACTATTAAAACATATATCAACCAAGTTAATATCAATAAAAATGAGAAAAATCACGGCCTTATTTAGAATAAATGCTATCAAACATAACTAATTTTCTTGTAATTGCGCAAGATTTATCCTTATTGAAAAGTTTAGAGAAATAACTACTCAATTAATGTAAATTCTTATTTGGTGTCCTCATTTTGTTCAATATTATTTAAGTTTATGTAATAAATTTTAGATTATACATTAAAAATGATGAATTCCTTTGTCATAATGCAGAGACAAATAATCATCACTAAGGACATAGACTCAAATTGACAAATAAGTTACAATTTTTAAATTATGAACTAATAATTATCTCATGTTGAACATTATTTATGAGAGATGTAAATGACGATTCATCTTAAGTTTACAATCCATTAAAGGCTCCTCATCCTTCTCGTCTCTCTTACTTGGATGTTACATTAAGGCTCCTCTTTTGAAATCTCTTTGGTAGCTAAATTCTCCACATCCTACAACAACATTTTCTAATCTTTCATAGACACAAAAAGGTTAGATTCATCTTGATAAATTGTATAAAATCCTTAATAATACTCAATTCAGTTACCACCATATCTGTTATATACCATTTTCTCTTTGTTTTTTAATAACCTTACGAACCAGGGTAATCAAGGTGTTTAGAAACCTAAATAAGCTTGGTTCCTTAGATGTTAACATCCTTCTTTTTTTAAACCCAGACTTTCAAGGTTTTCTTGACATTCTTTATTTAAGAAAATAAGATCCATCAACATTTCTATACTTACCACAAAAATTACATACCATGTTATGTTAGTGATGATGATGCATATATGCATTTCTTGGACTTCTTTGTGTGTTTACATAATATGGAATCTTACTTTTGATATTAAAGTTATTAAATCTTCTCCTAGGGTAGTAAATGTCCTATGATTATATATGTGATGCCTAGTACGAATGAAAGCTTGACATATGCTTCTTTAAGTCCTAAAAAATGTGTGAGTGGATTTGTATATTATTATATAAGTTATACATGTTCTTCCCTTAATAATATTTAACTCTATACCTAGGTTTTAAGACATATAAAAAATTATTATGCTTGCTTTGGGGATTAGTCCTAGGGGATGTGGAATTTTAGGATTAGTCCTAATGGATGTGGAATGTTTAGGAATTGGATGTGGATGTTTGATAATCATTTTTTAAATTAGGTAGTAGTTTTTCACTATACAAATATTTTCCTTTGACAAATGCAACTTTAGAATTGCCTTTACTTTTAGGGTTATATCATATTTCATCCCTATCATTAGAATTCTTTTACGCCCCTAGAATGTTTTCAAGTTTTTCACTCCCTTTATTAAACTTGAACAATGAGCCCTTGAGGGAATCTATCTTCATTTTCGATGTTTCATTCTCATGCCCTATTGCATAT
Source organism: Erythroxylum panamense (assembly GCA_027123425.1). Lineage (NCBI taxonomy): Eukaryota > Viridiplantae > Streptophyta > Magnoliopsida > Malpighiales > Erythroxylaceae > Erythroxylum > Erythroxylum panamense. The sequence continues at coordinate 23,815,791 of JAOTIZ010000203.1, forward strand.
AAGTCATGATTGTCTAAAATTATGATTGTCTTTAATGATTACAATTTTAGATGCTTTAATTCTATTAACAACGTTAACAAGTAGTTGTTGTGAAAAAAGTCGTAACCTCTCTGTGTTAGGATGATAGTACAATTATAATAGCAAAGAGTATCTGTGAGTAAATCATGGGATAATGACTATATCCCATGATTTACTCTATCATGTTATCACATCCTTAACACTTTCATATCCTTAACACCCCCTTAAGTTGGAGCATAGATATTAATAATAACTAGCTTGTTACATATATAATCATCCCGATTCCCAAATAATGGATTAGTATAGATAATGTTAATTGTTCTCCAGTTCTCACATGACTTAATGAAATAAAAATTTGTTGAATTTTTTCTCTAATAAAATGGCTATCAACTTTGATGTACTTGGTTCGCTCATGAAAAACAAGATTCTTTGCAAAGTGAAGAGCGGCTTGATTATCACACCATAGCTCCATTGAACTTGTCTAAACGATGTCTATCTCATCAAGTAATTTTCTTAGCCACATTAACTCATATGTGACTTGTGACATAGCCCTGTATTCTGATTTAGCATTTGATCTAGCTACCACCATTTGTTTCTTACTCTTCCAAGAGATATCCAAATGGTTTTGCTACTCACTTGAAGGCTCGGTTAGTGGTTAAAGGTTAGTTACCAAAATGTCTTCTATTTGTCTACTTATTTCTTTAGCTGCATCTTCCTATTGGCCTTTAATCTAACTTGATGTCAAGAATGGTAAGCTGCAAGAGGAGGTTTTTATAGAGCAACCACCTAGTTTTGTTGCTCAGGGGGAGTACTGATTGGTGTTTAATTGATTAGAAAATTATTCCATAATACTTAGCAATTATTGACATGAAAACGCTTAAGATACTTACTTTAATTCATATATGATTTTAGGTACAATTTGGAAGCAAATAAATTAAAGTGAGTCGAAAGTACTACATTTGGGTTATTTTCTGAAGATTAATGTTTACTTGTCTTCATAAGTAAGAAGAAGAAAATTAAAAGACAAGAAAAATGGAACACAAAGAAGAAGAAAAATTTAAAAGCAAGCAGTTGGAAAAAGAGACAAAAATGACAATGTAAGATAAAAACAACGCAGTGCAGGAGGATAAGGCAGAAATGACAGTGCAGCAGATTGGAACGTCTGTATTCAGCGCAGACATTTGCGTTCTACGTTGCATTTTACTTAAAACACACAAAATAGATAGTGGGTTGCAAGGGTTTTTGGGAGTAAATAGTGCCCGTGGACCAAAATCCATGATGTTAAATTGTCCCATAAAAAAGAATAATGGGGCACAGGCGTGAAGGGAGGAGTGCATAGAGAGGTGTGGTAGAGAGTGGGTTGTGGCTTGGTGGCTGAGAAAAGTTGGAGAAGAGCTGTGGCAGAAGAGAGGGCTGCGTAATAAGGCAGTGAAGGAGAATGGAAGGGGTCTTCGATGGGGCTACAATATAGGGGCTGAGGCATTTTTTCGGGAAAGACTTATAAAGAGCTAGACGTCCCAATGCCAGTTTGGAGGCAACATTGACACCGATGACTCGGGTTAAGTATTTTTTGTTGTTGTTTCTTTCTCTCATTAGAAATTGATTGTGTTATCCTATGTTAATTGATTTGGGTATTATTTATGGATAATCAGATTTTGATTATTGTTCGGTTAATTGTGTATGAACCTATTGGGTATTATGAAAAGATGATTTTAATGTGTTCATTGAATGGTTTAATTGCAAACCCATTGCAAGAATTTTGATATAATCCGTAATTGTTATGTTGAAATTCACATGTAGCGACTAATGATTCTTAATCATTAGAGATAACATGACCTAGATTAAATGACGCATTGTATGTGATTGTTGCCTTGATTAATCAGTTTTCCTAATTCATAATGCTATTGCCTAATTAAATCTAGAGATTGTATCCTAGGATATTCGACAGTTAGGTTTAATTAACGATCGTATCTTGATTAAACAAAGCCTATGGGAAAACTTGGGTTGATTATTAACTCATGATTAATAGTTGCTAGGAGAGGTTTGAGAATAACAAATTAATGAAATATGTTTAGTTAGGATGTAGGCTGAGATTGAACCAAAGAACTGCGTCCATATCGAATTTCCCCTGTTTATCATTTTTTACATGTTTTTCTTTAATTTGTTTTTATTTGTTAGTTTCATTTTATTTTCTTCTTTCAAAAACAAAACCCTATTAAACCTAAACACCGGCTAATTTCATTTTATAAACTTTACACACACTCTTTGTGAGGTCAACCTAGACTCACCACTGCTATAGTAAAAGGTCTAGTTATTTTATTTTGACTAGCATAATGATGTGTGGTTAAGTACTAAAGTGTGTAAACTGAAAAAGTCTCTATATGGTTTAAAGCAATCACCACGGGCATGGTTTGGGAGATTAAGTGAAATTGTTATCAACTTTGGATTAAAGCGAAGCCATTATGGTCATTCTTTATTTCAGAAAAAGATAAATGAAGGACTGATATTGGTTTATGTGGATGATATAATTATCACAAGTACTAATGAAATAGGCATCATTTACATAAGTACAATGGAGCTATGGTGTGATAATCAAGCCACTCTTCACATTGCTAAGAATCCTGTTTTTGAGAATCGGGCTTTGATACAATGTTAACAATGTTAACAAGTAGTGGTTTTGAGAAAAGTATATATATAATAAATAGTTACAATTATAATAGGAAAGAGTATCTATGAGTAAATCATGGGATAACTACTCTATCACGTTATCACATCCTTAACACTATCATATCCTTAACAAATTCTATGTAACTCACATTTCATATTTACATTCTCATTGATGCATGCATCTAACTATTTTTGAACTTCCTTAAGATTTAAAGATATTTTCTTCTTTTTCTTACTCTTGATTTCTAAACTTTCAACTGATTCATCACATGTCAAATCAATGTCAACATTATTATCATTATAATTATTATAATAATTAGGGATGGATGTCACCTCATTATTTTCCATAGTGATAGAGCATATATAAACTATCACTTCTTCTGAATGCTTACTTTCAAATTCACTTGTTTCATCCCCAGTTGATGTTTTAAGTGTTTTCTTCTTGTTCTTCTTCTCTTTTCAGTTTTCGTCATTATCTTTAAGTAGAGGATATTGTGACTTTATATGAACATGTTTTCTACATTTAAAGCCAATAATGTTAGGGAGTTTATGTTTTAAATCACTTTTACCTTCCTTGAAGTCTTTTTTTAAAGATTTTTTAAAGAATTTCTTGAATTTTCTAGTAATTAATGCAATGTCTTCTTCATCACTTTCACTAGTTAATGTCTCATCCTCCTATCTTATTCTTCCTTTGAGGATATGAATGATAACTTCTTTTTCTTTGTGAGTTTCATTTCTTATTTTCTCTTGGAGCCTCATTTTCTATATAAAGAGCAATCTAATAAGTTCCTGCAATGGTAGTATTGTTAGGTTTTTGGCTTCTTATATAGCCATCACTTTACCTTCCTTTATCTTTGGAAGTGACTTAAACAATTTGTTACAATTTCATCATTGGTATAGGTATTTCCAAGACCTTTGAGAGCAATAATAAAATCAATAAATATAGTATACATACTAGCTATGGTTTCATCACACTTCATTTGTAATAATTTATATTGACTTACTTTTCTCTCTTTTACTATATTGGTTCCCTCATATATAACTTGTAAAGTATGCCAAATTTCATGAGCCTTCAAACCCGTAGAGATCTTATTGGATTTGTTTTTTTTTTATAAAAAGTAAAATTAAATATATAGATAAAGAAATCAATTAGAAGAAGTTAAACTTGGGATTCTCTACAAATACTCCATATAACTCTGTAGACATTGCATTTAATATGAAAATACTAGGAGAATGAATTAAGTTACAATAGGCTTAAAGGTCTTAGATTCTCAAAAAAATTTCTAGTTTTTTACTGTATTTTCTTATAGTCTAATTGATGATAACCTGCTCCTTTGTGCTTGCTTTTGTTAGTTCTATAAGAGTGGTCAAACTTCTGGCCTTCCCTATAAATCGTTTGATATTTTTTCCTTCCAAATCTCTTTAAAATAGGTTTTTATTACCAACATGTATACTTCCTTATCTTGCTTGGAGTGAGGAGTCTCCCAAGCAATACAAAATCAAATCCAAGGGGGAATATTAAAGCTGTCACACTTAGGAGTGGGGAAGAGCTAGAAGAACCAATTGAAAAACAAGTTGAATCCTATCGTGTAGAAAATCAAGAGAAGAACAAAAAAGATGAAGAGAAAAAAGAGGACCCTCCCTAGGTTCCTCCTCTGCCATACCCACCAACAATTCCATTCCCATAAAGACTTCATAAGAATAAATTGGATGTACAATTTGCAAAGTTCACAGAGAAACTGAAGACTTTACAAATGAACTTGTCTTTTATAGAGGCATTAGAACACATGCCCAAGTACACGAAGTTCCTTAAACATATATTATCAAACAAGCATACATGGGAAGATAACCAAATAGTTGCATTAATGAAAAGTTGTAGTTCCATCATCACCAACTATATGCCTTCCAAATTGAAGGACCTAGGGAGCTTTAAAATACTTTGTGACATTGGTGATTTAGAATTTATGAAATATTTATATGACTTAGGCATAAGCATCAACCTTATTCCTTTTTCAATTTTTAGGAAACTAGTGCTAGGTGATATAAAGCCAACTTCAATCCTTATTCAGATGGCAAATCAATCAATCAAAGAATGTCATCGTTAAGGTGGAAAATTTATTTATTCTTATGGACTTCATGGTATTAGATTTTGAAGAGAATAGGAATTGTCCACTCATTCTTAAAAGGCTATTATAAATACTAGAAAAGCTCTGATTGATGTTCATCAAGGTATTTATAAAGGTAAACTGATAGTTTGAATTAGGGATGGTCACGTAAGTTTAACATGAATAAATTCTTGATGAATCCAAAAGAAAGCAACTCTTATATGAAGATAGATATTATGGATGAATGTATCAAAGAGTAAGGGGTGAGCTACATGAAGAAGAAAGTTCTCAGAAAGCTAAAAGTGGAGAAAAAAGAGAGACCAAGGAGTCAAGTTTTGCAACACATTAAGACATTTTAGTGATAACAGAGGCACCCGTACCACCCTTCATTAAGAAGCCACCAATTCTTAAGTTAAAGCCTTTACCTCCACACCTTAGGTATACCTTTGCAGATGAGGGACAAACCTTACTCTTCATTATCTTAAACCAACAAGATGGAGAATAAGAGAGTAAGGTGGTTAAGATCATTAAAAATCAGATGAAGGCCATAGGATGGTAAATATCTATCTTACAAGGTATAAATCCTAATATGGTTATACATGGGATTAACCTCAAAGAGGGAAGCAAAGAAATGATGGAATGAAAATGAAGATTAAATCCTTATATGAAAGAAGTGGTCAAGAAAGAGCTAGTTAAGCCATTACATATGGTATCATATATTCGATTTCAGATAGTTAGCCCAGTGTAATACGTACCTAAGAAAAGGAGGAATGATAGTAATAGAGAGTGAAAGTGGCGAGATGATTTCAACTTGAACAGTTATAGAATGGAGAGTGTGTATTAACTATTGAAAGCTCAATAAACTGACTAAAAAGGATCATTTTCCTCTTCCATTTGTGGACCAAATGATAAAAATGGTGGCTAGCTATGCATTCTACTATTTCCTGGATAAATATTTGGGTTATAATCAAAATTTTATCTATCTGAATGATCAGGAAAAGACCACTTTTATGTGCCCTTATAGAACATTTGCCTATAGACAAATGCCTTATAGAACATTTGGCTAGCTATCTTCGCAGATATGCTGAGGACATACTGGAAATTTTTATAGAAAAAATTTCAATTTTTGGAGACTCTTCTGAGCATTGTTTGACAAATTTGGATAGAGTTCTTTAAAGATGGGAATAATCACACTTGGTTCTAAACTGGAAAAGAATGTCACTTCATGGTTCCTAAAGGAGTAGTATTGGAACATAAGATATTGAGCCAAGGTATTGAAATTGATAGAGCCAATACAGAGTCATTGAGAAGTTTCCACCACCAATCAAAGTTAAGGACGTTTGAGCATTTCTCAAACATTTAGAATTTTACTATCATTTCATTAAAGACTCCTCACTAATTGCTAGATCTATCACAAATATGTTATTCAAAGATGTGTTTTTCATTTTTTATGATAGTTATTTATCTACATTTAATAGATTAAAGAAGGCACTAATTTTACCATTGATCTTAATGTCACCAGGTTGATCATTACCGTTTAAAGTCATATGCGATGTTAACAACCAAACTGTAGGTTGTGTGGGAACAATGAAAGGATAAATGGCATAATGCAGTTTACTTCACAAGCAAAACATTAATGGGGCCCCATCTCATTTACACCACCACTGAAAAGGAGTTACTAGAAATGGTGTTTGCACATGCAAGTTTTAGTCTTACCTTTTAGGTTCAAAGGTGATCATTTTAATAGATCACGCAATGCTTAAATATCTCTTTTCCAAGAAAGACATAAAACTGAGGCTCATTCAATGGGTATTGTTTTTATAAGAATTTGATATTGAGATTAGAGAAAATAAGGGAGTAGAAAATGTGGTAACTGACTACTTATCACATTTTGAAGGAGGGGAATTTAAGTGAAGTGATAGCATAATTGAATGATTCTCTAGTGAAACCTTGATGTTGCTAAACCACCTTATGATACCGTGGTATACTGATATAACAAACTATGTTGTAGGTGGTATCCTACCCTTCGATTTATCTTATTAATAGAGGAAATGATTCTTGTTTGAGTGTACCCACTCTTTATGAGATGACCCAATCCTCTATATGACTTATGATAATGGATTGATAAGTGTGTTCTAGAGGGAGAAATGTTAGACATACTAAAGAAGTGTCATAAATCTATCTATGTTAGGTATTACTGAGCAAAAACTATGTCACAAGTCTTAAAATATAGTTTTTATTGACCAAGTTTGTTCAAGGATGCTCGGAAGTTTGTGTCACAATGGGATAGATGCCAAAGAGTGGGAATATATCAAAGAGTGATAAGATACCGTTTTTTTAACATTTTGGAAGTGAAGGTGTTAAGATGCATGGGGACTGGACTTCATGGACCATTTTTATTGTCCATAAGGAACACATATATTTTAATCTGAGTGGAATATGTTGCACAATGGGCTAAAGTAATGGCAACTCCAATAAATAATGGAAAAGTGGTGCAGAAACTTATTAAGAGATATATTCAATCAATTTGGAATGCTATAAGCCATAATTAGCGATGAAGGAGCACATTTTTACAATAAATCATTCGATGTTTTTCTAAAAATATATGGAGTTTTCCATCTTGTTACCACTCCGTAACACCTATAAATAAGTGGACAAGTGGAGATCATTAACTGAGAGCTTGAAAGAATATTGGGGAAGACGGTAAGTGATAGTTGTAGATTGCATAATGTTTAGTGGGTAGTTTAGGATTTGTTTAATTATTAAACTAAATGATTAGTGCATGTTTAGGTTCAGATTTTGTTATTTTGTTAAATATTTATGTCTTGAGTGTTTTGTGGATTAGCGCACGTGTTTGACCTTTAATTTATGTTTTTTAAGTGCCTTGATGTGTTTGCTAGTGTTCAAGACAAATATAGAAGAATGGAGGAGATTCAGAGAAAACTTGGAGCCAACCCACGCCCACAAAGCCACGATTGTGACAGAAGCAGATGCAAGGAGCCACAATTGTGACATAAAGGGAAATACCTGCTCGAAAAACAATGTGCTTTAACCTTTCAAACTTCATTTTTCGAGGGCATTTTGGACATTTGGAACATAAAAAAGCCCTAAAGTTACCCTAATTAGAAAAGACTACAAAAAGATAAAGAAGAGATAGGAAATGGGAGCCTCTATTATGCCATTTTGGGAAAGCTTCAAGGAAGAGAAGAAGAAGGAGAGAAGAGGAAGAAAAGGAGGAGTAAGCCTGTCTTTCGATGTTACTGCCTTCCTAGGTTATCCTATCTAAGTTTCTTTCTCCTTTCCATCTTTATTTTGGTTCATTTAACGTATGTGATGATGATGGATTGTATGATGATTGATCTTGGATTGTTGACGATGTTCTAACTTTTCCTTTGGGATTTTACCTTGATTCAATGTTAATATAGTAATTTTGTGTTATTTTGATTGGTTGTTGTAATTAACTGCAGAACTTGTATATTTCGATAATAAACTGAGATGGTGAATGATCGAGTGTTTGTTGTGTGTAAGTTTTAATTATTTACCTCTAATAATCCGCACGTGCACAGTTCATTAGCTTAATACCAAAGGTGTCAATCCCACGAGGAGGGATAATCTAATCCTAAAATATAAGGCCATAAACAAATACAAAAAATTTCAAGATGCAACTACTAAAATAAAAATTCAATTCAATCAATCATAAAAATACTAATTACTAAGCAATTGCAACACACCTAAGAATCAAACTAAGGGAATTACCAATTGATAGAAAGGAAATTTTACTTATCTTTAATGTTAACCTAACTGATTATGAACAATTGGATTATTGGTTTTAAACGATCCAAGGGTTGATTACTCTCTCTCGAGTTATAACCATCAACCCTAAATCATAAACCCTAATCAGATTATGGAGGTCACAATCTCTCAGTTTACAACCTATCCAAAACTCTAATTAATTTTGAAGTTCTCTAATAAATAAGCAAGTTCTCTCTTCGCACCATTTACCGATTTGATTTAATTTTAATTTCTATTAAATCACCTAACTCTCGTTAGCCTAATTTGATCATTTTTCATTCGATTCACCCTCTCAGTTTTTTATTGAATTATGCAATCGTAGAATTAAATCACAACAAATCGAATAAACATATAAATAATCAGATTTCATTAATTCAAAAGGAAAATTCCAAAGGTGAGTTTAGAACATCATCAACATTCTAGATCTTATCATCAACTATTTATTCCAATTCCATACAATAGTAAAAAAGAAATTAAATAGGAAATACAGTCTAAACAGATGATGGGAGGCAGGAACATCAGGAAACTCCTTATCTGGGAAATACATCAAGTCAACTTCTTCTCCTCTTCTCTCTTCCTCTATATCTCGATGAATTATAGGTTTTCTCAGGGTCGCTAATGCAAAAGATCCTCTCTTTCTTGTTGTTCTCTAAGTAGTCTCTTATGTTATAGGTAACCCTAGTGTTTTTTGGGGTCCGAAAGGTCCAAAAAGTCCCTCAAAATATGAAGTTCATAAGTGTCTATGTGTCTACCGGACATAGCCATGATCGTGGCTCACATCTGAGCCTTTTGTCACGACCGTGGCATATAAGGCACAATTGTGGCCTGATAAGCCATGATTATGGGCCATTGTTTTGACCTAAATGTGGCCACGATTATGGGCCATTGTTTCGACTCGAATGTTTCTAAAACTCCTCCATTCTTCGATGTTGATCCTGAAACATTAGCAAACGCATCAAACTACATCAAAAACATAATATTTAAGCTCAAAAGCTTGTACTAAACCTTAAAACATAAATAATTAACAAAGTAACACAATTCGAACCTAAACACATACTAAATGATCAAATTCGCGGCTAAGCACATATCAAACTATGCCTTAAAACACGATGTAATTTACACTAATCACATACCCACAGTTAAACATTTGCTTGTCCTCAAGTTAAAAAAAAACCAAAAAAGTCAAGAAAACACAAAACATGCATATGCAATAATGAGACAATGGCTTCAAATTAGTGAAACAAATTTAACTATAAACTCAATCCTTCAAGTCATTCTATCTTATTAACAAGCCAAATCCACGTCTAAACATCTTGGAATAAATATACAAACTAACCAAAATTTTAATGTTGAGTCAATTCACTTCTATCACTTGCATACACACATTGATAATCATTTAGTGAAAACAAAAGTGTAGTTATTCGTCAATAGGTTTTCATGAAAAATCAAGCTACGAATTACTTTGGTAGGTTTTTTTATTTGAAAACATTATTCTTATTGATTTTTCTTTAAGGATAGGAAACTAATGTTTTACACGGAGGCAAACATTTGTGATGAATGTCAATTCGGTTACTCAATAAGTCATATTGTTATTAAGCTACTTCGTTGGAATGTCATTATTACCTTTTTACACAAAGGCACACATTTGTGCTGAGTGTTAATCCGATTACTTAGCTAGATCACATTTTTCACTGGATACTAGCTCTATTCATAACCCAAAGGCCAGTGGAATGATTATTTTAGTTAAAATTATACAACCTTTTTTTTAACATAACATTTTGCCTACCTTATTGCTTTAGCTAATCATTCTCATGAAAATGTACTAAGAATGCCACTTATTTGATTGGCTTAAAATTATAAATGAGTATAACAAATTAGGTCACCCATTAAGTCCTAGCCATTGACATATTCACCCAATTCACTTCATGCAACCTAAACAAACTATCATACGATATGCAAAATTCACACTTAAGGTAAAAACACACAACCCTCCCTACACTTTAACAACACATTGTCCTCAATGTTATGAGGGTACACAAACACACCAGGGCAAATAAAACACAATATACAAAAAATATAAGAAGAAAATACTAAAAAAATGAAAAGAAAAAGGTTAGAACATAAAACCGCTTATGGTGATGAAGGTGGAGGTGGTGATGGCAATAATGTTGAGACCAAAGCTGCTTAACATTGAGAGTGTTTCCCAATCTTATAAGTGATTCAAGAGAGTAAAAGAATTAACAATCCAAACCATTTCAAATCATTCAAAACTTATTTTAGAATTTAAAACAAACCTAACTACACAACAATTTAAATCTATCTACTAAACATGCTAATTTAAGGTCATTAGCTTGACCTTACATCCTTGGAAGCTTAACCTGGATCAATTATGAGTGGCTTGCTTCCGCCGTTCTCGTTCAACATCAATTTGTTAGCCTATGAATAAGCTACAAATTGCAAAATGATCAGAAGGACAATATTGATAAAGTTGAGAAAACCAACTAATTTTAGTAATGTCCTTTTCAATAACAAACTGTAAAAAGAATAGGAAATAACAAAACTCCCTGAATCTTCTATTAAGTCTAGAAATTTGTTTGGTAAAAGGTTGAGCTGTTCTTATTCCTCCTAGTATTGAGTGAAAAGAAGGGCAATGGATGTAAATAATGCTTTAATACTGAGAAAGTAGTGAAGGGCGATAAGGTCTTTGGTAGTAAAGGTCACGATAGGTAGTCTGAATAAATTCATTTAAAGAACTTGAAACTAAGATATAATCCATTAAACAAGAAGAAAGGTATTATGAGATGAGATGGGGTCAATAAAGAGGGAAGTATCTACTTTGGATAAAGATAAAACAAATTTTAGTAAATTTATGACTTAATCTATGAAGCCAGGCCTTTGGAGCCTATTTGAGACCAAAATGAGCCTTACGAAGGCAACACACATAGTAAGGATGATAATGATCAACAAAAACGAAGGGTTAATGTATGAACAAAATTTCTTGAAGATTTATATGTAGAAAGGAATTGGTGAAATCAAGCTGATGAATTGGCCAATTTTGAGCTAAATTAGTAGTAAGAATAAGTTGAATGATAGTTGGTTTAATAACTAGACTAAGATTATCAGTGTAATTAAGACCACAAGATTAATAATGCTCTTTAGTAATAAGACAAGCTTTGTAATGATCAAGAGATTCATCAAGTTTAAGTTTGGTATAAAAAGTCTACAATTCATAATATTTGCACTTACAAGAGGATGAATAAATAAACAACTGTTATTGTGATGGAGAGTCTTGAACTCATCTAGCATGGTTTGATTTTAATTAGAAGTTTTGTTTACATATGTAAATAAAGTGGGTTTAAGATTAGGAGATGACTGGATGACAGTGTTATAAGTAATATGATTAGGAAAAGTTTTGAGTTTGTGAGTGCAATCACAAGTCTATGTAACCATTAGATGGGAGGGTGGTGGTGGTTATTGAGGTATTGGTGGTAAAGATTAAGGAGATGGTACAAAAGTAACAAATGATTCTAAAGTTATAGAAATAGAAGGCAATGAAGGATTAGGATACATTAGGAGAGAAAATATTAAATTGAAATGAAATGATGAATAAGGGAATGAGAATAAGAAAAGGAGGAGATGGTCCTGAGATGATGAAATTAAGTTTCGATGAAATAAATATGATGAGAAATATAGATCATATTAGTTGAAGAATGAAGACAATGATATCTTTTATAGTTAGGAGCATAACTAAAGAAAACAAAGGGAATAGATTTTGGTGTGGGTTTATCAGTTCTAGTTGGACCAACAAAAAGAAAAAATATACAACCAAAATCATGAAGATGAACAAGTTTAGGAAGAGAACTATAAATGAATACTTAATTCTTGTTTTAGTGATGTTATGAATTTTTCATTCAACAACATCATTGTTTTGTGGTACAAGGACAAGATATGTAAAAGACATTAAAACATTTTAATTTTGGTAAAAAAAATCAAGTTTCCAACAATGACTTAGAAAAGTTGAAATTTTTTTATTACTTAAGACTTATTTTTAGATGAAAACTCTTGGTATATCGAATAAAATCATCAACAAAAATTATAAAATAATGTGAATCAGATAGAGATAGAAAGAGATAAGGTCCTAAAATGTTACAATGAATAAACTCAAGAGCTTTTGTACAAACTCTAGTACAACAATAACACCCAGTATGAATCCCACTAATATACGGGGTCTAGGTTTGTACAGACTCTAGTAGATGAAGTAAAAGGAAGATGATAAATTTTACCATAAACATATGATGCACACCAACACTAGATACTTTGAGCGACTAATATAATTTAGAAAAAGTTTTACTGTATAGATGACTGACATAATAATAATCTAGTGAAAGTCCTATTAATATGCGGAGTCTGTAGAGCAGTAGTATACGACCTTATCCCTATCCGGTAGAGATGATGTTTTCGAAAAACCCACATGAAGAAAATATATATATATATATATATATATATATATATATCTAAATATGCATGTATATATTAAAATAATAAAATAATAAGAATTAAATTAGCATAAAATAAAATAAACATAAAAGATAATGATAATGATAATAATAATAAAATATAAATAAATAAATACATAATAAATAAAATATAAATAAGTAATATGATAAAATAAAACAACATAAAGATTAAAAATAAAAATAAGGAAAATAAGCAAATAAATACACACACAAGAAAGAAGACAAGAAAGTAAATAAGTCAAACAAGTCATCACCAAAAAATATTTAGGATAAGGAAATGCTTAGGCTAAATCTTTAAGAGGGAAGTGCTATTTATTTTAAGTTCTAGGCTAAATACAAAAGGAAAATGTAAAAAAAAAACTATGAGAACAACAAGGATCTCTTTATGTGAGATTTTTTATGCATATCGTAGTACATTAAAGTTTTCTATTGAGAGTCATGTCCTCAGTAAGTTTCAGTAGAGCTATATCTTTCTTGATCACCTTCTCCTAATTCTTCTTATGTCTTATTTTTTTTCTTCTTATAGTCTCTAACTACAATCTTCTCGCATCCAGGTCTCCTCTTAATATGCTCGAATCACTTAGGCCTTGTTTCTTATAATTTTTCATCAATATTAGTCACCTTTAATTTTTCTCTTGCCATTACATTCCTGACCTTATCTCTTCTAGTAAGGTTGCACATCTAATAGAGCATCCTCATCTCTGCCAAGATTAGCTTACTGTTTGATGGGCCAACACTTCGTCCTATAAAATTTGGCTAACCAAATTGCTAAATGATAGAATTTACTTTTAAGCTTGAGTGGTATCTTCTTATCACATAAAACTCCTAATGTACCTCTTCGTTAAAGCCACTCTGATATGATATAATGAACTATCTTCATCAAATTACTTTGGATGATAGATCTTAGATACTTAAGACACTCTTTTTTGGTATAACTTTGGTCCAATCTTTACCTCAACATCAATAGCCACCTTACGGCTCGAAAAGTTACACTCAACATACTCAATCTTAGTCTTGCTCAATTTAAAGCCTTTTAACTCTAACGTATCCCTTCAAAGTTGTAGCTTAATGTTGACACCTTCATTTCTTTCATCTACTAAAATAATGTCATCAACAAATAGCATACACCAATGCCAATCCTCTTAGATATTCTTAGTGAGCTTATCAATCACTATTGAAAATTAATAAAAAATGCTTAACTTCTAAACACTTCTACATGATTTCCCTAGGTACCCTATCATATGCCTTCTCTAAATTAATAAAAACCATGTGTAGTTTATGTTGTCTTTCCTTGTAATATTCCATTAATCTTCTAAGGAGATGTAAAGGTTCTGTTGTGGACCTTCCTAACATAAAGCTAATCTGGTTCTCCAAGATAGAAGCATCTTTGCTCACTTTCTTCTCAATGACCTTCTCCCATAATTTCATGGTGTGACTAAGTAGTTTTATGTCTCTATAATTATTATAGCTTTGGATGTCCCTTTTATTCTTAAATAGAAGAATTAGTATACTAAGTCTCCACTAATCTAGAACTTTGGTAGACTTAAAGATCACATTAAAAAGTTTAGCTAAATTTTGGTATAGAGATTGTGTTATGGATCTTCCTAACATGAGGCCAATATGGTTCTCCAAGATAGAAGCATCTTTACTCACTCTCTTCTCAATCACCTTCTCCTATAATTTCATAGGGTGACTAAGTAGTTTATGTCTCTATAGTTGTTACAACTTTAGATGTCCCTTTTGTTTTTATATAAAGGAATTAGTATACTAAGTCTCCACTCGTCTGGAATTTTGGTGGACTTAAGGATCACATTAAAAAGTTTAGCTAGCTAGGTTAGACCCTCTTCGTTTAGGCTCTTCTACACTATTATGGTTATCCCATAAAGCCATATTGCCCTTCCAATCTTTATCCCCCTCAAAGCTTTTTTAATTTCTTCCCTTGATATTTACTAATAGTAAGTAAAGTTACGATACCTCTAGAAAGTTCTAAGATCACCTAAAGAGAAGTTGTCCTCTATGCCTTTATTAAAAGGGTTATACAAGTACCTCTGTCATCATCTTTTGATGTCATTTTTAGCCAAGAAATCCTACCCTATTTCATCTTCTATATAACAAACTTGATCCAAATCTCTCGATTTTTATTTCCTAGCTCTCAATAACTTAAAAATATCCCTTTCTCCATCTTTAGTTTCCAATCATTGTTATAATTTCTTATAAGCTCTAATTTTAGCTTCTAAGATTATCTTCTTCACCTGTTTCTTTATTAGTTTATAACTTTCTCTATTAAATTCTCTCTCTACCTTTAAACCTTTTCATATACATCTTTAGACCACCACTAAGACTCCATCTTACTACCCCGAAGCCCTTTATAAATACCTAAAGTCTCTATAGTGATATTATTTAAAAAAGTTGCTACTCTCTTCCACATCTAGTTAACATCTCTTTTCAATTTCCATTCTTCTCCATATATTAATATATCCCTAAATTTTTCCATTGTATCCCCTTTCAAATTCCATCATTTGACTATAGTATACCTCTTGGAACTTCTCTTCTTCCTCTAACCCTTAATTATAAGATCAAAAATTAACAATCTATACTGAGATGACAAGTAAGCAATAGGAATCACATTGTAATTCTTACAACTAGGTCAATCACTTCACCTTCTAAGGAAGTAGTCAATTTAAGCTCTTGAGGTTGTGCTCTTTAATGTCACTAAGTTCTTCTCATCTTTCTTGAAAAGAGAGTTATTCACTAATTCAATCTCTATTGCAAGATCCAGCAAAGTAGTCACACTAACTTTCTTATCAGAATACTCGAAACCCCCATAAATCCATGAATATCCATCCAAGTTTGCTCTTATATGACCATTAAAGTCTCCTCTCAGAATAATTCTATCGTCAGGAGGTATTTGTTGAATCACCTCATCTAACTCTTCCTAAAATTGACACTTAAGTTGTTCGTCCAACCTTACTTAAGGTGCACAAGCATATACCACATTGAAAACAACACCCTTCATAATAATGTTTAAGGACAAAATCATATCATTAGTCCTCTTTACCCTTACACGTGATGTATGAGTTCCTTGACAACCAAGATACTTACCTCATTCTATCATCTCAAACACCTTGAATACCAAAGTTTAAACCCATTAAGCTCTTTCTCTTTATCTCCTGTCCAGCTTTTCTCCTAGATGTATGCTATATGAATCTTATATTTGTCTAAAATCTCCACTAATTCTAAAGTCTTCCTTGTAAGGGTCCTGATCTTCTAAGAACCTATTCGTGATCTAATTCAGCTGAAAATGTGTTTTGAGTGCAAATGGCTTTAAGTGTATAGGTTTTGTGCTTTTTGTGTTTTGATGTTAATTGTGGACTGTTAGGAGTGAAATTGGTTCAAGTGATCTTCTGGAAAGTTGTAGAGGATTGTTGTAGCTTTCTAATGAGGTATAATATGTTAATTGTGGATATAAGGATTGTAAGTTATGCATTTTTAAAGTTTGAACATGGTTTAGGTGAAATGGTTGCTTAATAGGCTTTAACAGGACAGCCACATTTATGGGTGAATTTGAACTGGTTAGTGATGGAATTTGTTTCTGAGTACTTTATGAGAAATGTAGCTTGTTTTCTTATCTTTTCAGTTATATATAGCATGTAATTTTTCGACAATGGGTTAGAAAGTTATGAATTTTGGAAGAGTGTGTTACAATTGAGGATGACTTATATAGGCAGAAACTTGGATTGAGAAATTGATTTGGCTAGAGATGGAATTGGCTTTAAAGTTGTTCATGAAAGTTGTAGCATTTGTTTTTCTCTTTTGATTGATATGAATTTTGAAATTTTTTGCAAAACGAATGGAAAGTTATGATTTTTACAAAATGGTATACTATTTTGTGAAACATTATTCGGGCAGTAACTTTGGTTGCATTTTTGACACCCTTATCGATTAAATTGGTTTTTGTGTCCTTCATGAAACTTGTAGAGCTCTCTTTTATCTTGAACTTGATACCAAGTTTGTCTAATTTGGAGTTCGGAGTAAAGAGTTATGACTTCTGAAAGTTGGGATGTCGACAGAAGAAAGAAAAAAAAAGGCTTCCAGTCAGTCACTGTAGTCGACTACAACCTCCGACTAGTCGACTAGGACATGTATTTTTCCTGGACTAGTCGACTACAACCTCAGACTAGTCGACTAGGACATGTATTTTCCTGAACTGCCCTCTCTCCACTCTATTGTGAATAACTTTTCCGTCCGACCTCCTATTGACCTGATTCTTGAGGCATCGAATTCGTGAGACTTTTAAGTTCATTTCTATGGGAAATTGTGAATTTTTTGAAATAAAATTGGCGTGGATTGATTAGGTCAAAGATAGGGGACCGAGTAAATATTTTTTTGGTCCTTTTTTATTAATAATCGGACCTATAGAGGTCCAAATTGAGTGATTTTAGTGTCTATGGCTTTCAAATTTTTAGAGGAAATTTTTGTGACGGGAAATTGTGAAATAGTGCCGGGAATGTCACGAACATGCATTATACACATTTAATTGCTACATGTGCATTATTAAATAGTCCTGATTGTGCATTTGGTAATAGTTGTATATTTTGAATGTTATAGAGGCGCATTTGAAACGTCGTTCCACAGATGTTGCAGAGACTTCCAGGCATCAGCTCGGAAGCCATAGGTGAGTGACCTAGATGGTTTCTTACTTATCATTGGCTTATGATTATTCGATTTTGACTCTGTGGAGGATAATGGTGGGATATTGTTTGATTGTGAATTCCGGACAGAGGGTCCGGAGTATTTGGAAAGATATGATATAGAAGTGTTATGGGTACGTGAATTTGTGATCTACTTGCCTATGATATGACTGATTTGGATTCATGTGATTGATTTTGATACATAAATGTATATTGTGGCATTCATAGGCTAATTGAGTGTGAAATATGAATACGTGCATAAAAAGGTGATGAATTGTAACATATGCAGTTCTTACATGAATGCTTGAACAGGAAATGACAGTTGTGACCGGAGCAGCCACCGATCAGAGCTTTTAGCTCAACGTTTATATTTGGGCCTCGAGCCCCACAGTGATTCAGAGCCTCTGGCTCAATGATTAATGTGCCCTTAATGGGACAGTTTCAGAGCCTCTGGCTTAACGAATAATGCGCCCTTAATGGGACAGTTTCAGAGCCTATGGCTCAACGATTAATGCGCCCTTAAAGGGACAGTTTCAGAGCCTCTAGCTCAACGATTAATGTGCCCCTAGCGGGACAGTTTCAGAGCCTTTGGCTCAACGATTAATGTGCCCCTAGCGGGACAGTTTCAGAGCCTCTGGCTCAACGAATAATGTGCCCTTATAGGGACAGTTCAGGCGCCCGGTCACAACACCGAATTAAATTGGAAAAGTGTTACATGTTGCATTTGATTAAATCTATTTGATTGAATGAAAGGCAAAATGCCTTATACTGATGTGACAACAATCATGAGTATGACTAAATGTGAGATTATGAAATAAATGAGATATGCCTGAGTGTTGCATGAAATATTTTGTCTGTTGACCAGAGTCGCCACCGATCAGAGCTTTCAGCTTAATGTGTGAAAATGAGCTTCGAGCTCATAAGTGAATCAGAGCCTCAGGCTCAACGTATAATGAGCCCTATATCCATCAACGGAATAGGGACAGATATTAATGAGCCCTACAAAGGGACAGTTTAGGCACTCGGTCACAGCAAAATAATAAAAAAGGGAAGTGAGTCTCATATGTGTGTATCAGTATGAAAAATATGAATGTGAATTTTTGTAAATGTGTGAATGTGAAATCTTGTGAAAGTGCTTTATGAAATAAAGTTCGATTTATGTAAATTGTGAAATATGATCAAATATGCAACAACGCGAAAATATGATATGTAAATTGATGTTGTTGCATGGATTGAGTGGACCATCGATGATGGTTACCTCATTGAGTTCGCAAAACTCACCCAAAATTTGTAATTATTTTTCAGGACTCAGAAGAATACTCCGTTAGGCAACGGGGGTATAGCGACTGCCGATGAGCGATAGAAGAGGTCGGGATCAGTTGCGTTTGCGCTAGTGTCTGTAAAAAAAATTCTGTATAAATGATTCGGTCAATTTGTAATGACACCGATTTAATTATTGTGTAATTGTAGAAGACCTTCGGGGTCATCGTTAATTTCTGGCTTACTATGAGAATTGTTTCCGCACTATCTTTTTAATGTATGTGTGTTTGTTAAGTTACTGAAATTTGACAGAGTGTTGTAGCACGCCACCCTCACAGAGCACGAACTCGGATATCACCATCGATATCGGGTTCGGGTCTTACGGGAGTGGGGAGTGTTACAAAAAATGTACCCTGACTGCGATCTACTATCGTCTTGATCTGACTGAAAACTGGCATCCGAATAACCCTGATCTCTCAATTCAACTCCTCCATAGACTAGAAAAATATCTTTAGTCCTTCTTAAGTACTTCAAGATGTTTTTCACAGTCGTCCAGTGACCTTCACCAGAATTAGTTTGATGTCGGCTTGTTATACTCAAAGCATGAGCAACATCTGGTCTGGTACATAGCATCGCATACATGATTGATCCAATTGCCGAAGCATATTCAATACAATCCATTTTTTCTCTCTCCTTATGTGTTTGTAGACACATACTCTTTGAGAGAGAAATCCCATGCAGCATAGGTAATTCTCCATGCTAAACCTTTTTAACACTTTATCTATGTATGTGGATTGAGATAATCCAAGCAACCTTTTTGATCTATCTCGATAGATCTTTATACCTAGTATATAAGCTGCTACTCCCATATCCTTCATGGAAAAGTTCTTAGATAACCATATCTTAACAAACTAGAGCATTGAAATGTCATTTTCTATTAGCAATATGTCATCCACATAAAGTACTAAGAAAATGACTGCACTCCCACTTATCTTCTTGTAAATTTGTATATAAATTTATAGATTTAAAAATTATAGTTTTAATGCATTATCTATTTAAACAAATTTATAAAAAAAGAAAATGAAAAATATGAAAAATCATATATAAATGTCAATTATAATTAACCTTTGGATTGTTAAGCACATTTAGCTTTAAAAAAATTATCTTTTTAATATAATTAATTTTTAAATATTTAATATTAACTTTTGATGACGATTTTAAATTTTTGTCACCAAAAGTCCAACTTTTGAGGACAGGCGATAAATTTATGCGTGACGCGAAATAAAAATATAGACTTTTAGCGACAAATTTGTTACTTTGGTGCCAAAGACTCGACATTTGACAACAAAATACATAATCCGTCACAAAATGTCTCGGTGAATTGTCGCAAAAGCCTTGACTTTTGCACGAATTTATAAATCGACGTCAAAAGCTGACTTCTAGCAGTGATTTTCAAATCATAACTAACAATGGCGTAGCCAAATGTCTGTTTTATCGTAGAGTATTGATTCAACATTATATTTTTCTCCCTATTTGAACTCAAATAGAAGTTTCTTATAAGAAAAATCAATTATTAATGACCTTGGCATGGGTGAATCTAACTTA
>JAOTIZ010000203.1:23840206-23857860 GCA_027123425.1 Erythroxylum panamense
GTTTTTGCTTATTTCTTAATTATTAAGCTGTTACCCACTGAGCCGTCGAGCTCACACCCCTTTTCCCCTCCACAGGTGACGAGCGGGAACCCGAGTTACAGTATTGGGATTGAGGCATCACTCCGATGTTTTTACTCTAAAAGTCATTTTTGGAAACAAAGCATTAGGTTGCATTTTGGAGAATTGATTTACTTTGTACTTTGACATTTTGGATTGTAATCGGGCTAGATGCCCTCTAAAGCTTTGTAATAACTCATATTGTTCATGTAAATGCAAGAGTTTTAAGAGTTAAGGTACTTTGTGCAAATTGCATATGATTTGTATATCAAGGTATTGTTGTATGGTTTGATTTTGACAAAAGAGGAAAATTGTGTTTGCTGCCATTTTTGAGTTAGATCATTGGTTTATATGGATTGGTTGATGATATGGGAGATTGAAGATTGTGTAGATTGAGGTTTTATGCAGATACTTGAGTTTGGATTGAAAAGTTGACGATTTTGGTTAGTTGTCTTTTAAGGGAAGTGTTGTCAATTTTTGTAAAAATTTGACAGCAACTTTGCTTGTGATTTTGACTCTCTTAATGTTTGAATTGGATTGGGAGGTCTTCTTGAAGATTGTAGCATATGTTTAGAGCTTTCTAATGGTGTATAATGTGCCTTATTTGGAATTAGGAGTAAAAACTTATGGGGATTAAACCTAGTTCAGTTACTATTCATGTGGCTCTATTCACTGTTTCATTGGTCATTACAGGAGTACCTTTGAGTGAGTTTCTACCTCCTTTAATGATGGAATTGACTTTTTCAGCCTGCATGAAATTTGTAAATCATTTTGTTAACTTTCCATTGAGGTATTATATGCAAGTATTAGGGTTAGGAGTAAAAAGTTATGGGAATCAGAAGATAACAGTTATTGTTCATTATGCTAATTATATGGTTTGTGTTTATGATAACTTTGATGATAAATGTTTGGCATTGGTAGTTTTGATAAACCAATTAAGTTGGAATTTGAGAATATGGTAAGTTGAACTTCGAGTTTGTTGTGTTATGAAGTGTTTAGGCTTTAGAATGAGTGAATTTGGGAAATGTGAAAATTTGAGAATATGGTAGGTTGAAGATTGGAGGCTTGGAAGAGGCATTGGGGGCTTTGGGGAGAACCTATGTCCATTAAACGGAATTGGATGTCCATTAAATGGGCATTCTCGGGTGTAAAAACACCCCTTGACCAGTCAATGTCCGTTAAACGGACATGCATGTTCGTTTAACAGACTTTCTCGGGTCATTTGGCATCCTGCACTCGATTCATGTCCGTTAAATGGACATGGATGTCCGTTTAACTGACATCTACTGGAAAGATGGTGATTTTTGACATAATTAGGGGCTGAATCGCCTTTTGTGGTATTCATGAGAATTTTAGGTCTAGATGTATTCTTCCAAATGGTCTACCCCCTAACTCAATCCTACATCTAGATTAAGGGTTATGGAAATCGCGCCAAAAGAGGTTCAATTTGTTTTTGGGTGTGAACATAGTCTATTATTTTGGGTATAACTCCCGCATCCGACCTCCAATTAAGATGATTCTTAGACCAATAGGTTCCTAAGACATATATATTCCTCTCCGTAAAAATTTGTACCTTTTGGAGTTGAATTGAGGAAGTATACATTAAAGTGAGTGAGAGGTCGGTTAGGAGAGCATGTTTTAGATATGAGACCTTTTAGGCTTTTTAAGCATATCTTAAGTTATATAACTCCGTTTGAGGTGATTCTTGCTATAAAACAAACTTGAGACTTAAAGCTACTTTTGGTATGAATAAGTTAACGTATGCTTTTTGTGTTTAAGTAGTGTGCGCTTACCACCATTGTGAAGTGACAGCTAACGACCTCGCAAGGTGATAGCGAATGACCTACAAGGTAATAAGCACAAGGCTTTAGGACTCCAGAAGTTAGACTCTGGGAAAGGGGTCCAACATTTCTCTTCCCTTATTATTCTTTAAATAGTCTTTTATGTGTTGGATAACCCTAGGGTTTTTCTGGGATTCGAAGGGTCCAAAAAGTCCCTCGAAATGTGAAGTTTGTAAGCATCTGTATGTCTGCCGAATTTAAGCCACGACTGTGGCCCTATAAGCAACGATTGTGGCCCACATCTAAGTCGTCTATCATGACCATGACATGCAAGCCATGATTGTAGGCCATTCTTGGAGCTTTTGTCACGATCGTGGCCTAAACCTGGTGCTTTTATCATGATCGTGGCCTACCTGCCACAATCGTGGGCTTATATTTAACCTAAAACACTAGCAAAAAACTCAAGCAAAAACTTGTACTAACCCATAAAACACTTCAAACACAAATAATTAACAAACTAAGACAATTCTAACTACACATACTAAATGATCGAATTAAAGGCTAAACATATATCAAAATATGACCTAAAACTCGATGCAATTTACACATATCACATCCCCATACTTAAATATTTGCTTATCCTCAAACAAAACAACAAACAACATAAAAATGATAAAGCACACAATGAAATAATGAGGAAATGGCTTTAACTTCATGAAACAAATTCAACTCTAAACACAATCAATCAAGTTTTTTTAAATTATTAACATGCAAAATCCGCATCTAGGAAGTCTGAACTAAATATACATATTAATCAAAACTTAAATGTCAAGTTTAGTCACCCCTTTCAATTGTATACACGCATTAATAATTATTTATTCATTGAAATTTTGTAACTAATCCTAAGTATGTTTTCATGAAAAGTTAAGCTACTTACAAGTTCGGTAGGTTTTTATTAGAAAACATGCTTTTTTGTTACTTTTTGTGGACATGAACCTAGTCCTTTTACACGAAGGCAAACATTGGCGGTGAATATTGATTCAGTTACTTAACTAAGACAAGTTTTTAGTAAGTTGCTTGGTTGGAACGTCATTATAGCATTTTGATGCGAAGATAAACATTTGTGAAGCATGTTGATCTGGTTACTTGACTACATCACGTTCTCAACTGACGACTAGCTCTATTCGTAACCCGAAGGCCAGCAGAATAGTTATTTATTTAAAATTTTCAAACACTTTTTTTTGGCTACCTTGTTGCTTTAGCTATTAGTTTTCATTAAAAAAATACTAGTAAAGCTACTTAATCAAAAGACATAAAATTATGAATGAATGTGACAACTTATAGGATAAACTAACACTGAATCCTAATTAACTTGCATCTTTTAACCAAAGAAAAAAGATCACTAATTTCGTAAGCTAATCACTCTTCACAACCTAATAGATTATGTTCAACATTAAATCTATTTTGTTCCATCTAAACCATCGATACATTCACATAACTCACAATATGCAACCTAAACACACTAATATAACAATATGCAAAATTCACACTCAAAGCAAAACTCACAACCCTCCCTGCACTTGAATAACACATTGTACTTAATGTGAGAAGGGGATAATCAAAAGCACATGAAAGGAAATAACATAAAATAAAATAAAAAATAAAGACTAAACTTAAAAGAAAAATGCTAGAAACAAAACCTTACGACAATGGAGGCGATGATGGTGAGGTGTTGAGACCAAATTTGCTTGATGCTCGAGATTGTTGTCTTATCTTAGGATTGTTTAAGAGAGTAATAGAATTAGTAATCCCAGATAATTTCAAATCATTCAAATTTTATTTAAAATTAAAAAATCTAACTAAACACAACAATTTAAATCTAAGTACTGAACATGCTAATTTGTAGTCATTAGTTTGACCTTATATCATTGGAGACTCAGTTGGGATCAATTTTTAGTGACTTGCTTCCACCCTTTCCATTCAACATTAGTTTATGTAGCCTGTAAGTAAGCTACAAATTGCAAAATGGTCAAAAGGGCAATATTGATAAAATTGTGAAAACCAATTAACTTCAGTAATGTCCTTTTTTTTGCGAACTGTTAACAAAAAAAAACCAAAACTCCCTAAATCTTCTATGGAATCCAACAATTTTCCTAGTAAAAGGGTGAGTTGTTCTCTTATTGATTCTTCCTAATTCACCCTCATATCCTCTTCTTCTTTAGCTTTTTGAACAAAGACATTCATAGCTTCTTCAAACTTGATGCTTGTTGTCAACTGTTCTTCATCCTCTCATTCCTTCAAAGATTCGAGCACATCAATTTTTTGAATGAGTTACCCTCCTCCAGATTATTTAATACATCATTAATGTTGAACATTACTTGGTCATCACTAATTTGAATGATGAGGTTCTCTTCATAGACATCTACCTAATTTTTTCGATGTTCAAACGTGGTATACAAAGATCTAGGGAATAATAAGGAGGTTGTCATTCTTTTCTCCATCCACTTGCTTTATCTCTTGGTCTTCTATAAGATAGGGTTCAACTTGATTTCCCAGTGGCTTTTCTTGCTCTTCCTCTTTCTAAAGTGTGATAGCCTCATATTTCTCTTTTTGATGTATTAGCAAATTTCTCTGAGAGTCTTCCACAATTCTCTTACAAAATTCATGGGAAAGTTGTCTCACTTAAATCTTCAGGTTATGAATAAAAGAAGCATGATTTTTTTTTACTTATTCAATTTTCTCTTCTAGTCTCTTCTAGCCTTCTTCCATGTTCATGAGCTTATCCATGATTTTGTCCAATTTGGAATCCCATGAATTGGACTGATCTTGCTAAAATCCTACTAGATCTTGATGTCCTATGGCAATCCTTATATTGTAAGACCAACTGAAATCTAGGTGGTTCTGCCACCCCGAAGTGTATGTGTTCAATAGAGATGACAATTTACCCAACTACATTGAGGCTCATAGAATCCAAAAGTCCTTTTCTCCTTATAATATATATCACCTGTGATTGTTCATTTAATATCATCTTAATATCTAATTTTCTAGATTCTTCATTGCTAATTTGTAATGTCCAAATCAATGTGTTTTCGACTTTTTGCCCAAACTTCCTACTCTTTTTTCTTGTGATTGGGTATTATAATCACAAAAGATAGTGAAACGCCTTAGACTACAAGAATTAAACTAATTCTACACCTCCCTGACAATGGTGCCAAAAAATTGATCATGTTGTTCAAACTTTAAAATTTATAAGCTCTCAAATATAACAAGCTAATGGGTTGCAACTGTAGTACAAGAGGTGTCGATCCCACAAAGAGGGGGGACTAATCTAATTTTATGTTATCTAAGGTTAAAGAAATTGAAATAAAGTTTCACAAGACAAGTAAATTTGATAAATTGATTGGTAAGAGAAGTAATTCAGAAATTAACACAAAAAAATTAAAATTTTAACAATGCAGAAGCACAATGGAAATCAATCAAGAGAAATTAATCAAGTAATAATAAAGGGAATTTTCCCTATCGTTAATGCCAACCTAGTCAATTTTGTGTTAATCGGGCGTCGATTCTAAAAGATCCTGGAGTTGATTACTCTCTTTCGAATTATAACCACTAAACCCTAAATTATAAACCCTAACTGGATTATGAAATTTGTAATCTCTCAGTTAACAAAAGACTCATAATCCTAATTAGATCTAAAGCACTCTTATAAACTATCAGGTCTTATAAGGGATCTTCATCCATATAATTACTGATCTGATTAGTTATAGGTTTTATTGAATCATGTAACTCTCATTAATCCTATCCAATCGTCTTTTTATTCGGTTCACCCTCTCAGTTTATTACCAAATTATGCAAGAAACACAACAAATCATAATACCCAATTTAAATAACACAAAATCATCTAAGATAACATTGAACTAAAATAAAATCCCGAAGGAGAGTTTAGAAGAACATCAATATTCTAAATCCTATCATCATACTATCCATCTCAATTCTATGCATAAAATCGAAACTAAAAGGAAATAATGACTTGTAATAGATGATGGAACATAGAGATGTTGTAAAATCTCCTAATTTAGGAAGCACATCGAGTCAGCTTGATCTTCCTCTTCTTCCTCTTCCACCTTCTTCTTTCTCTCTCTTGGTATTCTCTCTCTTGGTATTCTCTCTTTAGGGTTCAAGTGTGGTTGCACAAAAAGCTCTCCATTTTCTCTTCACTTGTTGTTCTTTAAATAGTCTTTTATGTTTTGGGTAACCCTAGAGTTTTTCCAGGGTCCGAAAGGTCAAAAAAGCTCCTCGAAACATGAAGTCCGTAAGCGCTACATATGAATTTCAAATATTACAATTACGAATTATATTGAAATTATAGCAATGGGTTTTTAAATAAACAATCTAATGAACACATTTAAATCATCTTTTCATAATATCCAATAGGCTCATACACAAATATCAAATGATAACAAGAATACGATTATCCATCCATAAAACCTAAATAAATTAACATAGGATAACACAATCAATTTTTAAAGAGAGAAAGAAATAACAAAAGTAAAGAAAGAGTGCTTAATCGGGTTGTTAGCATCGATGTTGTCCCTGAATCGATGTCGAGAAGTCTAGCCCTCCATAGGTCTCTCCTGGCTAAGAGCTTTATGCCTCATCTTCATTAAAATCAAGAGTTACCAAAACTAATTACTTCAGCCCCAAGAAATTGTCCAGCTGAAGACCCCCTGTCCACTCTCCCTAATGCTTCCTGCTTTCTATCTTATTTTTTATCTCTCTTTTATTTCTTCAAACCTCCTCTTTAACCCTTGTTGCTTCTCCTTTTTATCTTTTTCCACTGTGGGTTTTTACCTTTGGATATATGTCTACCTTTTATGGACAACATCTACATGATTCCAACCGCTGCATTTTGTTCATTCTTCTAGCAACCTCTTGCACATTGTTTTGGGTCTCCTTGTTATGCATTTTTTTGTTGGTGTTCACTTCCTCTTTTGGCGTTGATCTTCTTAACGTCTGTTACGTTTTCATCACATTACATAGGCTATCACATGAAATTTTCATGCACAACTTCTGTAATTCTTTTCTGTAAGCAACTTTGATTTTTCTTGTTTGCGATTTCATTTCTTTCTTGTCTTCATCTTGTCTTTTAATTTTCTTCTTCTTGATCTATGAAGATAAGCAAAAATTAATGTTCAAAAAATGGACCAAATATCATGCTTTCAACTAACTTTAACTTCTTTGCTTTGGAATTGTGCCTAAAATCACATATGAGTTAATGTGAGTATATAAAACAATTTCATGTCAGTAATCGCTAAGTGTTATGAAATAATTAAACAATCAATTAAGCACAGATCATCCTCCTAAATTTGTATTGAATGGGTTATTAGAGTACGTAGGTAGAAGTTTGCTTAGAAGGTTCACTCTTTGTGTTTTCAATGTATTGTCATCAAATGTATGAGTGATCCCTTTGGATTGGTTATGCTAAGGTGGTTTGTATGAGAGCTTGAATTTGAGTTGTGAAACATCGTTTTTGCATTCATCATAGTTGATGTACACAATTATGAGTGAATGTTGATTTCTTCACTTGATAGTATATTCTGTTACTTTTGTTTCACTAGCATTGATGGATTTCATGCTACTTTACCCAAATACATCTCACATTACCTTTACCCATAATACAACATTAAAAAGTCCTTTGATCCATGATTTTGCATGTGAACCTTAGTGGTGGAGAAATGAAATGAGGTGCAAAGTTGTTGACTATCTTGATTGTGAATGGTATTTGAGTGTACCAATGAACATATCTTGTTTAAACAAAATTTACAAGTCTACCATTAGATTGCTCAGCTTTTAAAGATATTGAATATTGATTGACCTTGAGTCAAAGCTTGGAATGTTAAGTTCTTGATTTTTGAAAGTCATTCCTCTTTCTTTATGATTATGTATTCGTGGAACATATGGGAGTTGAGTAAAAGTTTTTGCAGCTTTGAGCTTAATTTTGATGTTTTGCCTAAGGACGGTCAAAAGCTAAGTGTAAGAGAAATTACATGTGCTTAGTTGATTGTATAATTATTCCATAAAATTTAGCGATTGATGATATGAAATTGCTTAAGATACTCACTTTAACTCATATGTGATTTTGGGCAAAATTCCGAAGTAAAGAAGTTAAAGTGAGTTGAAAGCATGATATTTGGGCCATTTTTTGAAAATTAATTTTCACTTGCGTTTATGGAGCAAGAATGATAAATATTCGAACAAGACACAAAAATTAAGATGATGAAGCAATAAAATGTCTCACGACCATGCTAGAACAATTGCAAAACCATGAGTGTGTGTGTCACGACTGCGCAATAAGATGCAGGGGTGTGAGTTATTCCTCATGCCCATGTAAGATATTAATTTATATTGGGTCGAAGATGGAGCAAGGCATGCAGCAGCTGGAAGCATTAAATAGAAGACAGCAACACATGTATCTTTTTGCATGCAAGAGTTGTGGAGTATGAAACACAAATAGCCAGGAGAAAACATTGTTGTTAGGAGTATGAGCAAGAGATAATAGGCAGACCTGAGAAGTGTTGGTTTTAAAAATAAAAGATGAGCACAGTAGTAGGTGTTGCATTTTGAAAAATAGAAGAGAGGATTTTGCATAGGTTTGTCATATCACAGGTGTGACATAATGAAAGCTCACCCCCTAATTTTCACTATAAAATCTTCGTTTTTATGATGGCACAAGTTATAAAAGAATAGGTTTTGAGAATAACAAATCAACAAAA
The DNA here is from genome assembly GCA_027123425.1 of Erythroxylum panamense. NCBI lineage: Eukaryota > Viridiplantae > Streptophyta > Magnoliopsida > Malpighiales > Erythroxylaceae > Erythroxylum > Erythroxylum panamense. The sequence goes on from JAOTIZ010000203.1 coordinate 23,848,818, forward strand.
TATGTTTAATTGGGGTGTAAGCTGAGATAGAACCAAAGAATTGGATTCCTAACAAATTCACCACTTTCATCACTTTGCATGTTTTCTTTAATTTGTTTTTCTTAGTTTAGTTTCATTTTATTTTCTTATTTCAAACCAAACAACCCCACTAAAACCTAAACACTGATTAATTTCATTTTAAGAACTTTACACATACTCTCTGTGGGATCAACCTAGACTCACCACTACTATAGTAGTAGTCTATTTTTTATTTTGAGTAACGTTATGAAGTGATGTCAATGAGATCGATTAGACAAGTCAACAATTTTTCGATCAAACTAAGCGTCATTCAAATTGTGCAACATTTAATCCAATTTGATAGACTCTGGGATGAAGATTCTAATGTGTACATCTCTAACTTATTAGAGATTTACGATACTTTTAAAATATATGGAGTAAACGATGATGTCATTAGACTACATCTTTTTCCTTTCTATTTCAGAGGCAAAGCAAAGTAGTGGCTTAATACTATACCACATTCATCACTGACCATCTGGGATCAAGTGGTGGAAATTTTTTTCCTGAAGCATTTTCCTCTTGCAAAGACTACGAAGTTAAGGAATGACATCTCTTCATACTCCCAAATTGAACAAAAATCATTATAAAAAATTTGGAAGAGGATTAAAGAGATGCTTCAACAATGCCCACACCATGGAATACATATGTGGATGTAAATTCAAACTTTCTATAATGGGATAAATCAAAATACTAGGTATTCAATTGACACATTAGCTGGAGGGACACTAAACAATAAGACACCTGAAGCGACCGAAGAGTTAATATGTCGCCATGAATAACTATCAGTGGTGCTCAGCTAGAGCACAAACCGTCAATAGGCTATCTAGAGTTTATGAAGAAAACACAGTAACAAGAATAGTGAGTCAAGTGGTGACCCTAAGCAAGAAGATAAACATCATTACTATGGCTGCACAGGGAAGACTGATGTAGTACAAATTGTGTGGGTTAGATTACCCAAGACAAGATTCTCAATTTGATCAACCAAAACATGTAAGACTATTTAGGGAATGCTCCAAGACCCCAAAATAATTCGTACAGTAATACATACAAACCTAGATGGAGGAGTCACCCTAACTTCTCATGGGGTAACTAAGGTCAAGAACGAAACAACCCTCCACCTGAACTTCAAGCACAAACATCACAACCAAAGAAACTGAGTATAAATGAGATGATACTATAACTTATTTAAAATTCAAAGGCAAAGCATCCATGCAAAACTTGGAAACAAAATTTGAACAACTAGCCAAATCAATGGTGGAGAGACCTAAAGGGAGTTTGTTGAGCATAACTGAAACAAATTTGAATGAGAGGACAATAGCTGTTAGGCCTGGGTCCCGAATCCTATCCTGAGGTGGCCCTTCGGGGTTGTCGAGTAAGGGGCGCGAAGGAGGAATCAAAAACATTCCAAAATAAAGGGAACAACAGTGGAAAGAGGAGACCTCACCGCGGCAACAGAATGCTCGCCGCGACGAACGTCTCATCGAACTGGTTCGCCGCGGTGGACTCGCGAACACACGCCGCGATGAGCGACCAGCATCACGCCGCGGCGATCGACCACGGGCTACGCCGCGGCGAAGATTGGCTCGCCGCGACGAGCTCCCCAAAATTTGGACCTGATCCCAACATCTATACAAATTTGAATTCACACATACATTTTTCATACATTCTATCGTATACATATACAATCTAGCTATAACTTTAAACATGCCCATAAACAAAGGAACTTCATGACATTACAAATCGAGGAAATTTAAACAAGAATTCTTAACATGGCACAATACATATCGAGATATAAATCCAGAATACATAAGGATGCTCCATGATGACATGCTTGGAAGCTAACCAAAAATACTAACTTAAAACAAAGCTTCTAACTATCTTGGAGTTTTCGATGCCTTGCAAGGATCAACGATCTTCTCGTTCTGCACCTGGGGAGTGGGAGATAATAGGGTGAGCTGCGAAGCTCAGTGGCATATACATTTATAGCCATTGGCAACGAGCCATACATTCAAGCATATGCATATATTTATATACACAAGCAATAAGCAATTCAACACTTAGCAATGCAGAATCATCACAATTATGTCATGCTATTTTTTAGTTCACCATATAGCAATTCATTATGCATCATACCTAACAAATCAATGATGCAATGCACACAAATGGATCGAGAGTTCCGTGGAACAAAATGGATAAACCGAAGTTTAAACCGTGAACAAAACGAGTCCGATTTCTCAGGATCTCGTGGCCTCAAGCGGGCAGCCTGGAGAAGGCTATACGTCGACCTGCACGTGACTAACGAAACGTTCCTCTCTCGCCCAAACAAAGCACATATTCATTCGTTTCATGCTCAATTCATTTTATCAAAAGCTTTCATACTTTTCATTCATGCAAAATACCATAATGTTTCATAGCCAATGCATGATCACAATCACAATGCATTTTCAGACATACATGCAAGCAAGCAGGACAAATTGCCCATACACACAACAACCATAAATATATTACCCACCTAATATCGCTTGATAATCCAAGCTCACTGTTGTCCTTCCTCTTGCGATTGGATCAGGTCGGCTTGGTTTCCTATAACAAACCAAGTTCCCATTCAAACAACATTCAAAGGAAATATTCAATAAGCCTGAAAATCAAAAGTACTAACACTAAAAATCTACACTCGACTTCCATCCAAATTTTCAGATCTTTAGAGACTAATTCCCAACTTCCATCCTTCATAAAACTTGTAGCCTTATGGCTCTATTTCACAACGAATCTAGAATAACCTCATTTGGACATCTACAGCCAAATTTATGCCCAAAATACCAAAATGTAACTGTTCTGGAAGCTGGAGCTCGCTGCGGCGAACGGCCTGTGCGCGCCGCGCTTGGTCGTGGCGTGCACGCATGCGTGCGCCGCGGCGTACACTGCTCTCGCACGCCGTGGCGTGCACCTTTATGTGCACATGGGGTGCGCACACCTTTGCACGCGGCGGCGTGCGGGTCGGGGAACGCCTCTCGAACCCGATCTTCCTGCCTTTTCGTCCACAAATCTTTCCATTTTTGCAAAATGCAACACATCTAAACCTTGATTCAAGTCTTATACTTCATTTCTAACCCATTACAACCTTCAAATCAGCCACAAACACACCAAGATCATCAACCCAAAGAGATTTACCTATTTTTCCAAAAACCTCTAAACAACCGATTCCAACTCCTACCATGCTATTTGAGGGTTTAATCTACCAAAACAAGATGAAAAGAAGTTAAACTTACCAGGAATTTGCTCCAAATGTATCGAAACCTCACGAATTGCAAAGCCCTAATTCTCTTCTTCTTCCTCTTCCTCACCAATGACTCTCTCCTCTTCTTTCTTCTATCTTTTCCTTTCTTTTCCTTTCTTATTTCTTTCCTTAAGCCTACATGGAATGGGCAAAGACCAAAATATCCCTCCTAGCTAAGCCTTAACCTCTCCAACTTAAGGGATCTTCCCATTTTACCCTCAAACATTTCTACTCTTTCATTCCTATATATACCACTCATACTCACTTAATCTAAATTATCCACTAATACTTCCAATTTAATCCAATTAAGCCATAAATCACACAATTAACACAATTAATGCTTATTAACATCAATTAGAAAAATTTTGGAGCCCAACAAGTTATATTATAAGGAAGTTGATTTGTTATATCTCAAGTGTGTTCATTTTTTTTCAATTTATTTAAATCACTTGAGTTTATTTATTTTGTTTCGTTATCATTAAACATTATTTGAGAAATTCCTATTTGAGGTTAGTATGAGGCGGCCGTACTATTAGGTGTGAAATTCTTTCACAGGTTGTGAGGATGAGAGATAGTGTCAAAGGTTAAGTGGTATCGACTCAGTAAAGCCTTGAATAAAACTACTATCGTTAGTGAAAGAATTAAGTTGCGTGAGAACCCTACAGACATAGGCAAAGTGTGTTGAACTACATTAACAAATATTGGTGTTGATTTGTTTAATTTCGTATTTATTTTTTTGTTTTTTTTTTTAAAAAAATAACAATTACTGATATACTTACTTTATATCAAGTAATCGACATATACAATTACAAGCAATTGCAGTCAAATCGAAGATTTTTGCAAAACTACTGTTAGGTCTTTCGAGATTTACAATTGGTATCAGAAAGGATCACTGAATCAAAACTTGGTATATCAAGCCAGTGTAGATCTGTGTTTCGCAATTACGATTATAAAAGAAGGGACATTAATTATCAGGTCACCATTGTCAGATGGTTTAAGTTATCCTACATAGAAATCAAGGATGAGAGTATTCATTCAGGCATAAGGAACAAAAGCATGGAGCTCGATTTTAATGGCTGGATACATCCAGTGACAACTAATGAAAAGGGAGAAGCAATGCTTAAAGATGCATCTTAATGGACAAAGGCTAAAGAAGAGAAAGCGTTTGGAAATTCTCAAGTGTAGTTGATGAAGGTCGCTTTGCTATGATATCAGCTTGTGAATTGACGAAAGAAGCGTGAGACACTTTACAAACTATACATGAGGGATCGAAATATATAATAGCTTCGAAACTTCAGATGTTAGCTGTAAGATTTGAAGAGTTGGGGATGGAAGAAAGTGAAACTATTGGAGACTTCTATGAGAGACTGCGTGATATAGCAAATCAAGTACATCAACTTGGAAAGAAATACTCTAACCTAAAACTGGTTAAGAAGACATTTAGATCGTTGCTTCCGATGTTCATACCAAAAATTACAGCAATCGAGGAAGCTCATGATATCAATGAATTGTTATTGGATAAGGTAATTGGAATTTTTATCAATTTTGAGATGAATTTGTTAAGGGACAAACAAGAGAGGAACACAGGATTGGCATTGCAAGCTGAGATTAGTAAAGTCATTAATGACTTCGAAGATCAATTCAATGAGAATGAGGATATGAAGTTATTGACAAGAAATTTCAATAAGTGGTTAAAGAAAGTGAAGAAGGATAGATTCGATTTTAGGCAAAACGGTAGGTGCTCATCAAATAATAATTTCAAACAATAATGGAAAACTCAAAAGAGTCAGAGGAAAGTGAAGAAAATTCAATATCATAAGTGTCAAGGCTTCGGACATGTACAAATAGGATGTGCTAACACCTTGAAGAAGAGAAAAGGGAAATCTTATATGAGCACTTGGAGTGAGAATGAATCCAAAATTGAATATGGTAGTAAAGAAAAAGGTGTAAATAGTGCTATGTTAGTTATTGTATACAACAAAAGTCCTGTTGCTTACTTAACAACAACCAAGAAGGAAGTATCTGATGACAAAAATGTGAGAAAATTAGAAAATTTTGGGAAACAGAGACAAATCAACCCAAAGCTAAATTTCAGATTACGACAGTGATGACAGTGGTTCAAATGACAAAAACCAGGATATCTACAAAGCCTATGAATTAATGTATGCAAAATGGGTGCAAACATGCAAGAAAAATGAAAAGCTAAAGAAGGAAAACCTCTCTATGAAGAACATCATTCAAGATCTAGAGAAGAAGTTGTTGTCTACATTAGATGAGCTTGGTGAAACAAATTAAAGTTGGTTAGAACAGAAAAAGTAATAAGAATGCTAAATGGAGGTACAAAAAAATTAGAACAATTACTGGAAAGTGGTAAGATTAAAGGGGATTTTCAAGACATTGGCTACAAAGGTGAATGCTCTAAGATAAATGATGGGAAAAATAATGCAATCAAATCTGTCTAGGAAGAAACCTTAAGGAAAAATCGTAAGTTTATACCTATATGTCATTTTTGTGGGGTTATCGAACACATAAGACCGAAATGTTACACGTTGTTACAAATGATGTTTAAAAGGGGTCAAAAATTTAAAAAAAAAACCATACACTCTCCATTAAATTTCTAACATTAACCTATGTTACCAAAACATGTCAATTACAAGCACAAAGACGTAGCGAAAGAAAAATAAGAAATTGTTCAGATTCACAATTAGTTGTTGCTTTTGAAGAAATTGTTCTGATTGGGGATAAGTAAGTTGCTTTAGAAGAAGAAATCAACTAGACATTTGTTGACAAAAATAATGTGACAAGTAATAAGACTAGGTTTGAATTTTTTTTTAGGGGCACAGGGACTGTGGACTTTAAATTTTGTATATTGATGTTTTTGATTAAATAAAGGAGGTTCGAAGGAGTTATCATCTAGGTTTTCTTAGTTTTTATTTATGGGTATTTTAAGGATTCAGTTGATTGGTGTGTGTTTACATTTTTCTTTACTTGTTGAATAGTAAATTTGAAGTGAATGAGGCTCTCCTTGATAATTTGAAAGTTTTGCTTTTGTATTTTGATTAACGAAGTTATGTCAAGAATATGCTGATGCTTGATTGGAGACCTGTAGGAAGTTTAAGATTTTTTAAGATTTAGGTTTCTTAAGTTTTATCTTGGTTTCTCTCTATATCTTGGCCTATATGAATTTGGGCAATTTGCGTTCGTATGGTTTATGTGACGAAGAGATTGATTAAGTTTAATTATGATTCTTTGAATGAATTTTGGGGGGTTTCTGAATTTAATTAGTCGTATGTGGATGACTTTGATGTGAGCAGTGACGAAGCCAGGAATTTAAGATAAGAAAGCTCAAATATTTAATTTTTTAAAATTTTGGGCCGCCCAGTACACCACTGGCCTCCAAATAACTCTGTCCTTATATATATAAGATAGGAAGGCTCAAATATTTACTTTTTTAAAATTTTGAGCCGCCCAGTGTACCACTGGCCTCTAAATAACTATGTCCTTTATATATATATATATATTAAAAATAAAAAAATATTTAATTTTTTAAAAACTTAGGCACTGGGCCCTATGTACCTCCATCCCTAGATGTGAGTAATGATACTTTGGCTAGTGTTTTGAATGGTGATAAATTGTCATCTTGGCGTGCTATGATTCTTCTGCCGCACCTACTACTAATTTTTATACTTCTTTATTCGCTGAGATTGATCGCATTAAAGGCATTCTTGTTTTGACATTGTTTTATCCTAAAGGAGAGACATTATATTGTTTTTGGTGATTGTTCAATTCAAATAGATATTTTAAGATATCTACGTGACCATCAGTCTTGCTTTTGGGCATCTTTTTGTCCCAAGTGGGAGAAATTTGGATGATTAAATGATTGGTTAATTGTTCATTATTGTTTCTTTAGATTTTTCTTGAACTTGAAGAATTTTATAGATGTTCTTTAGAACTTGATTTTGAATTAAGGGAGAGCTCTTTTCTCATGTGGATTATATGTTCAATTATTTTATTTAGAGGGAGTTTCATATTTGTGACAAGTAATATCAAAAAGGAAGATATTGTTAAAATATATGGTATACATCTTATTATTTAATTTTGACATTTTTTATAATCAGATCTTCAAGATATTGAAAGACTTCAAATTCAAATCAAGATAAGGTAGAAGATACATTGGGTTTGACTTGGATAAAGCAAAATCTTCTAAAAGATATGGATGTGCCTATAGTTGTGAATATGAAGAATTATATAATGAGAAGACTACTTGCATGATGTGAGTATCTTGTTCTTGGGTGTACCTACGATGGTGTACCGTTACTGTTCCTTCTTGTCAATTGTCGAAAACTTGTGTGGTGGGCTAACGTCCAATTGAGTTTTTGATGTTACCTGGATCTTTAATCTTGAAAGGGGTCGTCTCATGTTTTGCCACGGTGATGAGTGGTAAGAGACGAAGTTGATTTGCAGTAGGTGGCGTGTTTCTTCTTTGTGGTTTTCTTGTTGATGATCAGTAAATTGATTGGTGTTGATTTCAATTGGAGCTTCAAGCGATCTGGGTAGTAGATTAAAGCTTTTTTATTGGAGAACATTTTTCAGATTCGCCTTGAAAGGAGTTAAATTATAGGGAAGTTGTTTCATTATATCTCAAGCGTTTTCATTTTTGTTCCAATTTATTTTAATCACTTGAGTTGCTTATTTTATTTCGTTATCATTAAATATTGCTTATCGTCTATTGAAGTTAATATGAGGCAGTCATACTATTGGTTGTAAAATTATTTCACAGGTTATGAGGACGAGAGATAGTGTCAAGGGTTGAGTGGCGTCGGCTCAGTAAAGCCTTGTATAAAACTATTGTTATTAGTGAAAGTATTAAGTTTGGTGAGGACTCCATAAGTGTAGATAAAGTGTATCGAACTGCGTTAACAAATATCAATATTGATATGTTTAATTTTGTTTTTGTTTTTCTCTTTCGTTTGTGCTGAAAAGATAACAGTAGTTACTGATACAGTTGTTTTATATCAAATAATCGACAAATACAATTACAAGCAGCTGCGGTCAAATTGGAAATTTTTGTGAAACTAATAATAGGTCCTTCGAGATTTACAACAAGGACAGAATGATCCATACTTGGCTTCATCACAAGCCATCATTTCACAATTTGGGAGCAATCCACTCGCGCTGTCGTATTGTTGGTTGCCAACTTTCTCTGCGGCAGATAGAAGAAGGTGGACTCTCCACGCTCTTTGTATGTTCTTCAGAAAGGCTACTGAGAGTTTACTCGAAAGGGTGCTGAACTGTGGAGAAATCGCCATTATTATGATGAGCAAATCATATTTTACCTTGCTCCAGCAATCCTCATGATCTCTTTTGTTGAAAATCTATAGTGGCTTCCTGTTCCTAAACTTGTTACAATATTGCTAACTTTCAATTTCTGCGGTTCCATCATTCGGGACTTGTTCCTGTAATTACTAACTGTAGAGATGATGGAATCACTGAATTTGGTAATGATTCCCTGTTATGAATGAGCCAATGAATCGATAAGGCCAGTTATGAATGAGCCCATGGGGTCGGTTTTACACAACATTAGCACAAGATATATACGAGGAATCGCAAAAAGAAAAGGGCATGAAAATGGTTATGCAGATTCTCTCTCTTTCTCATCTCAATTCTCTATGTTTCCTCTTCTCATCCCTTTCTAGTTAATCTTTCTCT
>JAOTIZ010000203.1:23859656-23870553 GCA_027123425.1 Erythroxylum panamense
GGCTATAATTATATTAGCCACTGAGCTGTGTAGCTCAACCCATTATTTCTCCCTCCTCAGGTGCAACTCAGGACCTCGGTTGATCCTTGCCAGGCATCGAAGAACTCCGCAGTAGTTAAAGACCATTTCATTAAGTTAGTATATTTTAGTTGGCCCGCTGAGCATGACAACATGGAGCATATTTCATGTATTTTGGATTTCGACTTATTTGTATTATGTATGACCGAGAATACTTGTTGAATTTCATTTTGGATTGTTATGACATGTAGCCCCGGGTTTTGGGGTGTTTAATTCATGTGTATGATTTTGCGTATTAATTGCATGTGCGAATCGAATTTGGTTTGGATGTTGGGATCGGGTCTGACGGTTTGGGCCGCTCGACCCAGGTGCAGCCTGAGGGGCCACCTCGGGAATGGGGAACTGGAGCCCGGGCAAAACATTTAATCTCAACTTAAACTCAATTATCCGATACTATGCCCAATTTAATCCAAACTAAGCCTTAAACACATAATTAACACAATCATGCTTAATAACATCAATAATAGATCATAAAAAAAATTCGGGGTCCAACAATAACTCTCCATTGGTGATGGGGGTTATGGAAGCTCAAATGGTGTAGAAAATAGAGATGATTTTCGTACATCTTGTGTAAGACAAAAGAGAAAGAGGGGTTCTTTCTTACACACACACTCTTTTTCTCTCTAACTCTTACAAGAGTTCATATTTTTGCTAGCACAAAGAAAGAAATTTTGCTATCTCCTGGTGAGGTTTCATCCTTCTATCTTTGTGTGTACTTTCATTAGAGACAGTCCACGTTGATCATTGTGGTTTACGACAACTCACAATGGAGAAGATTAAAGAACGAAGGAGATAGAAGGAAATGCATGTAAACATCTTACATTTCATTTTTTTCTATATCTATATGCATAAGTAAATCTGGTTTTTTAGGTTCTTTTTATTTTGAACTTCATATATTTGATATATATTATGTGTGATACGCATGATAGAAACCTTACAATGGTATCAGAGCCATCTTGTGCCTTGTTAGATGTAGAATACATGACATATGAAAACTATTTTCATGGTTATGACAGCTTAGGGTCTTGTAATGTTTTGTTGGAAATTAATTATAGAAAAATATTTTTCAAAATTTCTTTCACCAATCTATTCATAAGATGTAATTGAATGATTCAGTGTGATTGAAAATGTTTTTAATGTGATTAAAATATTTAATTTCGAATTTACAAGAATATGCATGAAATTTATCTTTCTACTGGGCATGAGATGTCTATTGGATAAACTGATGAGGTTAAACATGATTTTCGTGGAATTTGATTCTTAAAAAAGTATGTAAACATTTTTGGGATGTGTTTACGCCTTTGTAATTTTTGTAGAATTATTAAAAATGTTTTAATAATTGTATCAAATAATTTTCAAATCTGGATAGTTTTCTAGAAATTGTAGGATCTATCTTGTTTGATTTTTTGTATGTTTATGTTTTGGTTACATAACTTTAAAAGTATTTTTGCTTGACAAAAATGTATTAATTTGATGTTTGATGCATGCCTAAATGATTTTGCTTAAAATTTGATTTCCAGAAAAAAAATTTTAGAAGTCATATTTGTCGTTTTTGATATCTTATCAATGTTTCGGTGATCATAATAATTTTTGGGTGATTCCTAAATTATTTTGATCATCATGAAATGACCTATAGATGCTTAGAATGTTTATTTGATGTTTTTCAAATTTTATGAAATTATAGAAATTAATTTTGAATTAATTTTAGTAAAGCAATAGATTTTCTAGTAAGACTAGAAAAATTAGCATATGTGACAAAATTAAAGTTGTGTTAATTTTGGACATCAAATAATTATTTTAAGGTAAATTAATTAAGAATTAATTTTTTGAATTAATGATTCATGTTAACTAGATTAATATTAATTCCAATCGAAATAACATACAATAGTAATTTTAGCCAAGTTAGTAAAACGAAGATAGTAAAACTAAGTGTTGGATTGGGCTTACATCCAAGCGTCGGATTAGGCCTTTCATGTTAGAATCCATAAGATGTCATAACCAAAATGATGTGCTTCCATATATGCATTAGAGAATGTAGGGTCAGGAGAATGTGTGGGCTTGCATGATGGATGGTTATAAGCTTATGCCCAATTTGATTGGGTATCCATATCATGCCATATAGTTATAGTAAATATATGTATATATATATATATATTCAAAAGAACCTCGTAATTGTAAGAAAAGTTTTCTAATCGAATTGATGTGTATTATAATATTATAAATTGATAAATGAATTTTTTAATCAGAAATTAATAATTTATAATAATTTAATCAAAAATTCTTAATAAGAGGGAATACTTATTTATTAGAATATATATATATATATTCTAATAATATATATATATATATATATGAGTTATATGTATAAGACCATTTAAGTTAGATGAGATCGTAGTCAAACCCATTACTTAGAATATCAAAACTAACGCCTTCCTCTAATATGGCGAAAAATAGAGTCCTTTTAAAGTTAGGTTTGTTGGGCAAAACTTTTCATATATTTTCAAACCATAAAAATAGGATTTGCAGATTAATGGGTCAATTTTAACTAAAAGCGTTGGTTTTTTGGGCAAACCTAAGATCAACATAGACAAAGGCAAAGTTAGGTAGTGTACATTAGATGTACACATGTCAAGAGTTGATAGCCCAATGAGGGTGCACACATCAACAGTTGATAGCACTAGATTTGATAGCTGCATTGGAGATGCAATTGGTATGATTGATGCCTACCGGTTGAACTAAGGTGACTTGTTGGGCAAACTGAAGATCATTCTGAGGGATTTTGGATATCGACCTACTAGGAGAATTTCTCTACGAGTTCTCTCGAATTTATATTGAGGGTTATTAATTCGTGAAAAATAGTGGGAGCCATAATTCGTTTATTAAAGCCCTTATAGACATGCAGTTAAGTACATTCTAATTTTTCTTTCTTTGACAATAGGTTGCTATTGCTCGAGTCAACCACCATAAGTACTAGTGTGAATCTAAGATCATTGATGGAAGTTAACAAGTTGACTGGACTAAACTTCCTTGACTGGCTCAGGAACTTGAGAATAGTTCTTAAGTCCAAGAAGCTTGGTTATGTCTTGAAAGAAGCACTCCCTGATCCACCTACTGTTGTTGTATCTAATGATGATAGGGGGATATATAGGAAGCATCTTGATGATAGCAAGATGGCTAGTTATATTATGCTAGCCACTATGTCACCGATGTTGTAAAAGCAGCACGAAGCTATTGATGCTCATACTATAGTCTACCATCTTAGGGAGCTCTTTAATAAGCAAGCAAGATCCAAAAGGTTCGAGAATTTGCGATTGCTCTTCCACTCCAAGATGGTTAAGGGGACATCTCCAATGTAGTATGCACTAAAGATGAAATGCTTCATCGAGCAGTTGGCCTCTTTGGGTTTTATTCTGGATCATGAATTAAGTATTAACTTAATTCTGACGGGTTTAACTGATAATTAGTCATAATTTGTGCTTAACTATCAGATGAACAATATATCCAGCACAATTCCTAAGATGGTCAATATACTCAAGGCAGTTGAGCCATCTGTCTGTGAGGACAAGGTTATGATTTTAGTGGACTCTTCTGGTTCGAAGAAAAAGAGCCAAAAGAAGAATTTTGTAGGGCCTAAAGGAGATGTCAAAAAAGCAAAGAAGACTACCTTGAAGGGAACTTGCTTCCACTTTAGCAAGGATGGCCACTGGAAGAGAAACTATAAGGCCTATATCTGGAGTCCTTGAAGTAGAAGAAGGCATCTGATTACTTTTATACCTATTACATACTAATGTATGTGGTTCGATGTCCATACATGTCAAAGGTGGTTTTGTATACTTCATCACCTTTATCGATGATCATTCTCGACATGGGTATGTGTATCTTAGGAGAAACAAGTCTGAAGCCTTTGAAAGGTTCAAAGAATTCAAAAATGAAGTTAAGAAACAACTTGGGGGAAGTATTAAGTCACATAGATAGGATCGAGGTGGTGAATACTTAAGTCAAGAGTTTTTGGATTATCTTAGGGATAATGGAATATTATCCCAATAGACTCCACCTTACAGGCCACAACACAATGGTATGGCTGAGAGGAGAAACAAAACCTTGTTAGACATGGTGAGGTCTATGTTGGGTTTAGCAAATTTACCAAAATCGTTTTGGGCCATGCCTCAAAACTTTTATTTATGTATTAAAAAGAGTCTCATCCAAGTCAGATGATGTTACTCCATATGAGATATGGACTAACAAGAAACCCTATCTTTCTTATATGAAAGTTTGGGGTTGTCCTACTTATATGAAACAGATTCAGTAAGATAAGTTTGAAGCTAAATTTGACAAGTGTTTGTTTGTAGGATATACTAAGGAAACTATACGATATCAGTTCTACCATGTTTCAAAAAAAAAGGTGTTTGTTTCAAAACATAATGTCTTTTTTTAAAAAGAGTTTCTTCTAAGAGAAGACAGTGGGAGCAAAATTGAAGTTATGGAAGTTCAAGATGCTCAAATAGATGCAGATCATCTGTTTGGACCTGAGATTATTGTTCATGAAGATGAAACAATAGTTCAACCTTCTGACACATAAGAAGTTTTTAGGTCAGGTAGGATACGCCATGTCCTCGAGAGATACGAATTTCTCATAAGTGAATTTAACAACGTATTGCTCCTCGAAGAAGATGAGCCTACTACAAATGAAGAGGTTCTGAAGAGTTCAGAATCTAACAAATGGGATCAAGCTTTGAAATCCAAAATGGATTCCATGTATGAAAACCAAGTATAAACTTTGGTTGACCCACCCAAAGGGATAAAACCCATAGGGTACAAATGGGTTTTCAAGAAGAAAACTCACATGGAGGGTAATGTAGTTACCCATAAAGCTAGGCTTGTAGCTAAATGTTATCGTTAAAAGCAAGATGTTGACTATGACGAAACTTTTAGCCTAGTAGCTATGCTTAAATCCATTAGAATACTCCTATCCATTGCCGCTCATTAAGATTATGAGATATGAAAAATGGATGTGAAGACAACTTTCTTTAATGGAAACCTAACTGAGGATGTGTATATGACATAACCCAATGGTTTCATATCCATAAATGGAGAAAAGGTAAACAAGATTCATAAATCCATCTATAAATTGAAGCAAGCATCCAGGAGTTGAAATATTCGATTTGATGAGACAATCAAAGAGTTTGGTTTCTCATAAAATTTGGACGAGTCGTGTGTGTATAAAAAGGTTAGTAGGAGTGCAATTGTGTTTCTTGTACTATATGTAGATAACATATTACTAATAGGAAACAATGTCTTAGCTTTGTAATTAGTCAAATTTTGGTTAGCTAAGAACTTCTCTATAAAAGACCTTAGAGAAGCAACTTATATTTTGGGGATAAGGATCTATAGAGATAGATCTAAGAGGTTGTTTAGTCTTTCTAAGTCTACATATATAGATAAGATGTTAAAGAGGTTTACCATGGAGTAGTCCAAGAGAGGTTATCTTATCGTGGTACATAGGATTACACTCTCTAAATTTATGACAGAGGCGGAGTACATTGCAGCTTTAGAAGTGGCAAAGGAAGCGGTTTGGATCAAGAAGTTCATTGTAGAACTTGGTGTCGTTCTGAGCATCACTAACCCAGTGCAGTTATATTGTGACAACAATGGGGCTATAGCATAGGCAAAGGAATTGAGGTCTCGTCAGAAGTCCAAACATGTACTCAGGCGCTACCATTTGATTAGAGAAAGAAAGAGTTCCCACCGATCATAATATAGCTAATCCGTTGACTAAACCTATTTCCTAAAATAGTTTTGTGTCACATGTACACACCTACGGTATTATATATCAAGGCGATTGGCTTTAGTGCAAGTGGGAGTTTGTTAGGAAAGTGCTTTAAAGGCAATCAACTTTAGCACTTATTGTACAAATCATTTTATGATTAATAAAGGCATTTTTCATTATTTCGATATTCATATGTTTATGGATTTGATGTTGATCTTAAATTAATTTAATGAAGTCTTTAATACAAAACATAAAATGGAGGAAATCATGATGAGATGATGATAATGAGATTCCTATAATATGTAATTATATTAGTATCTAAACTTTCCCTAGTCATAGGATTAATGAGATGGGATATCATTAATCAGATAGACTAGCACATGTTATACTCCTTGATTAGATCAAGCAGTAGATCTCATAAGCGGTAGACATGAGTTATTTAGAGTTAACATGTGGATGCTTACCAAGGGTAGTAAGTACATTAGATTGACCTACTATGAGGCAATCATAAGGTGGTGATTAGGTACATTATGAGGTATTTATAGGTAATTGAGTAGCCAATAAAGTATTCACCACTCCTGAGAGAAGAGATAATACCCATGGCCTCTTGTCGAGGTCAATACTCGGGAGTCTTTGGATAAAGCAGATATATGTCATGAAGAGAGTCTTCAATGATACATAGAGTAATGAGATCCTCAGGGAAAGATCTAATATCACTTGGACTAGATGTGATGTAGTCAATCTAGTGGGAGTTAACACTTTGACCATACTCTTAACCAAGTAGGGTATAGATGGTGAAAGGATGAATTGTATGGCAATATTACATATGGAAGCGTAGTCAAACCACTTACTTTCCAGTCAATTGGGGTTCATGACATGTTGCTAGATACCACTCTTAACTTACTTGAATTAAGTGTTAATTCAGATGGCCAACATACCCGAGAACCTAATGCGTCACTCATATAGGAGATTTGAAGGATGAGCAAAATGGTCTTGAATTATGATTCAAGATATGAGAGAGTGTTTCAAGATTGTATAATGATGTGACCGTGGTAGAAGACGTTGCATTGAATGGATTCGAAAAAATGTTGTTGGCTACCAATTTGGCCATTAACTTCCCAAACTTCCATTAATGCATGCTATTCATGGTCATTAAATTCCCATAACTTCCATTAATGCATGCTATTAATGATCATTAACTTCCCATAACTCTCCATTGGTGATGGGGATTATAGAAGACCAAACGATGTAAAAAATAGAGATAATTTTTGTGCATCTTATGTAAGACACAAGAGAAAGAAAAGTTCTTTCTTATACACACTCTTTTTCTCTTTAACTATCACAAAAGTTCTATCTTTGTTAGCAAAAAGAAAGAACTCTAGTCATCTCCTAGTGAGGTTTCATCCTTCTATCTTTTTGTGGACTTTTGTTAGAGACGGTCTACATTCATCATTGTAGTTTACGATAATCCAACGCGAAGAAGATTAAAGAACGAAGGAGATCATCGGAAAGGTATGTAAACATCTTACATTTCGTGTTTTTTTTTATATATCTATATGTATGAGTAAATCTAGTTTTTGAGGTTTTGTTTTATTTTTTGCTGAGTATATTTGATATAAATTATGTATGGAATGCATGGTTGGAACCTTACAATGATGATTCAGAGATACCCATTATCCTTGGGTAACCATTCTTAGTTACTGCCAAGTCTCTTGCAAACGTTGATGGAGGCGAGTTAGCTATGAGTGTAGGGGACGAGAGAGTTACATTTACAGTCTCTGATGGTAAGAAAAATCCTCTTGAATTTTTAGACCCTATTAAGATAGAGCAAAGTTGCAAAAAAGTTTTGTAGGACTCCATTCATAAGGATCCACCTGAGAAGCCACAAATTCAAAAGAGTAAAATAAAGGAGAAACGCAGTGGAAGCATATAAATGTAGTTTATTTGTAGGTTATAAAACTTATGATTAAGCTACAATCATATGATCCATTTGAGTCACCTTGAGTACAAAAGATAAATTGAGCTAATGAAATTAACCAAGCACTCTTTGGGAGGTAGCCTTAGATTTAGGATTTTCTTTTGTTATATTACTTTCATATATTTATTTTGTTATTTATTGTTTGATTATTTTCAATTATATTATTTTTATTGTTATCTCCTTTATTTCTTCTTATCCTTTTTTTTTTTACTTTTGCAAGAATAAGTTAATATTGGATGGATCAAAATCAAGAAATCGCCAACATCAGGAAAGTATCAAACAACCCTCTTGCTTTCATATTTAATTGTACTATATACATTAAGGACAATTTCAAATTTTAAGTGTGGGGATGGGTTGAGACTAAGTTTTTAACTAAATTACTCAAGTTTATTATAATCTGTCCATGAATACTATAGGTTGTTGTTAAATATCGACTTGAATTGGTGTAAAAGGTGGCTAGAATGCAATTAATTTTCTAATTCATGTTTTTTGATGCAATTAATTTTCTAATTCATGTTTTTTGTAATCATTGCAATTTTCAATCTAATGAAAATTGCATATTATTTACACACATATATACCTATTTTCTTTTTCTTGAGCTTTTGAGTCTAAAGAGCACATTGTCAAAAAAAAAAAGCTCTTGTTATTCTTTCATGTGTGTGATTTCATGTATAGTAGGTAATCCTCGAACTTGCTTTATTATGCATACTGAGACCATAATTGTGGAAATTAGAAGCATTAATATGATAAAGGCACTTAGATTTACCAATTTGTTTAAGCCTATTTCTTTGAAATTACCTTAACCTTAAATTGACTTTTAGGAATAACCAAGTTGAGCCTTAGTCTTTTTCATTGATTTTACCCACATTTTAACCTTATTCCTATTTTTCTTTGATGACTTATTTATCATTTTGAACCCTAAAGGTTATTTACTTTATTTATTTGTTTGCTGAGACTTGAATTTGATAAATGGTCCAATATCTATTGAATGGCCACCTTTGTGATTGATCTAGGGACTAAAAGAGGAGAAGAGAAGTGGAGGAGTTATAGGATGAGAACCCACGATCGTGGGATCATGGGATCCCTAACCTAAAGAGACACGCAGGTTTCACTTATTTTTACATTCTTATGACTATTTAAAGGCACAAATCCCTACGGTCGAATGGGGGTCATGAGAACTTGCGTCCTTGAGTTAAAAACAGATTTAGAGCTTAGAGATAGGTAGAGAATCAAGATTTCCATTCCCAATTGGGCAAAGAGCACACCAGCTCTAGATTTTCCATATTTGGGAAAAGAAATGGAGGAGCTTGCTTCATCTAGTTCTTATTTTGTTTTTCTATTCTAGCATCTTTATATGGATTTTTTGGTTGTTGGGGATGTTAATGACATTAGAAGTGGTTGAGTTATTTGTAGAGATTACTTTTGAATTACTTATTGAACTCTTACTTTGTTGATTTGAATGAATGATGCTTTTGATGAATGTATACCTTGCAATATATTGAGAAATTGAATTGGGTAAATTGTGTAGGGCTGTACAATGAGAATTAGCACTCTATAGACCTACATTCATCAAGTTAACTGATTAGTTAGAGAGAGATCTTGGATAATTGGTTGATTACCTATAGGATAACTTCATAAATAGTTGAATTAGTGGACTGATTCTATAGATTGAGAGATTACTTAATCATTTCCATTTAATTTGGCTAGGGAAAATAAATTACAATTTGAGAGAGTGTAGCTAATACATTAGGACATCTTAGGTAAGGCGTAATTCAACTAACAAGGTAGGAGGGAGGTAAGGTAGGGAAAAAGTGATCTTTAATAGTTAAATCTTAAATTCCAAGTTTCTATACTTTTGCTTTATCAATTGTTCATCTTTAGTTGTTTGATTTAGCTTAATTTTTCATTTTATATTTATTAAAATTCGTTCTCAAACAAAGTAGTCTAAATTAAGTAGCATCTAAACACAATCACTGAGGGATCGATATATGTTCTTTACTACAAGTTACACCACGTATACTTACGATTTTAAGTGTAAAACTAGTGAATTTGTTTTGCAATCAATGGTTACATTTGAAAAGGAAGTAAACAAGTCATGTAATATTTTTTGAGTAAATTTCCTTCACTTAAACCCCTTTTATCCTAATCATACCTTACCTAAGAACCATTACAACCTATATAAATACCTTTTGATTTTAATTTCTAGTTTGTACATAAATGGTGTAGATGTGATTTTACAATAAGCATATGGTAAGGATTCTACCATGCATGAATTAAAAGTCTTGATACTTTTCACCCTAAACACTTGAGTGCATTGAGTGAAATTTGGTGAGGGTGTAAAGATGTATGCTTCTGATTTCAATGTGATTGTTGATGTGATTATTGTTACTATTACTTAGGAAGTTAACTTAACGACAACTTGACTCTAATTGCATGTTAATTTGATTCAGTAGGATATGATGATGTATAATATGAATGGACAGGTTGAAATTAACAATGGATTGATGATAAAAATTTATAATTTTGGTTATGGTTTGCTTGAGGACAAGCAAAAACTTAAGTGTGGGATATTTGATAGATAGTTAATTAACCATATTTTAAACTCATATTTAATGTATTCTAGCTTGATATTTTATCCTTTTGTTACATATTTGGTACTTAATGGGCTTTAAGTGTGTTTACAGGTGATAATTCCCTTCATCAACTTAAAGGAGAAGAATTTAGGCGAAAATGCATAGTAAAACAAAAAATTAGTAATCTAGAAGAAGTGCACGATTGTGCACTTTTGCATGCCTGTGAACTTTTGTGATACTCGACGGATTATGATTATACATGGTCTAATGCACGATCATGCACAAGACCGTGCATAACCCAAAATTCTAGATTTTCATACAAATTTTGACATTTTATAGGCAAATCAAAAGAGGAAGTGTTGGACCCTGATTTTGAAGTAAAAATAAGAAATATTCAAAAGTGGATGAGTTGATTGAAATGAAATTAAATGGCAAGAACTAAAAAGAGAAAGTGTGAACATATGAAAAAAATTATAAAAAGTTTGACTTTTTGGCCTTTGA
>JAOTIZ010000203.1:23903195-23913471 GCA_027123425.1 Erythroxylum panamense
GCAGTATGCATAACTATAGCAACCATTCTAACATTACAGCGACCATGAAATTTTACATTAGCAAGTATAAATTTGGTTGCTAATAATTCTACCTTTATTGACCAATTTTAAATGGTTGTTAATAATGCATGTTTAGCGACCAACGTAATAACTCGTCACTGAGCACTTTTAGTAACAACCCTATAGTGACCACTTGTGACCAACCCGATTTTGGTCGCTATAACTTTTAACAACCATTTTTTGACTTTTAGCAACCATTAATAATAGTTGCTGAAACTAATTTTTCTTGTAGTGAGATCAAATCTTCTCCCTCTAATTTTACTAACTTGATCAAAGTTATCCATAGAAAAATACTCCAACATTTAGTTCAACATCTTTGTTGAAAGGAAGCCCACAAATTAGAATTAAACTATATTCCAACTTATTATGTCAAACCTAATCCCAAATAATTATACTCAAACTTAGACTCAAAAATTTCAAGCCCACCAAAATTACACAATAATATATTCCATAGCAAAAAAGGGTTAAAATTTAAAATATTTCAAACACAATATATGATATTTGAGAACATAGCCATACATTTTAATCAAAGGATCTACATCAAATAAATAAACTAATTTAGTGAAACTTTATTTCTTTAGCATTTTAGAAATATGTTACAAAAGGTAAGCATGTCAAATTTCTAAGTGTTCAATGAATATTAAACTTGAGAAGTTATCCGTTTTGTTTTGTTTTGTTTGGCATACAAAAATAGAATGCATAAATATTGCAATTTCCCCAGCTTTTTATTAGGAGTTTAATCGTACATGGCCTCACCTTTTTTTTTTTCATCATTGTGACATATAAAAATATATATCTATATATATATACCTGCCTTTTGGTTGCCTATTTCTTTGTTTATTGTATTGTACATTCTTCTTGGTTGAGGTGGACGCGTTTTATGTTGTTATTTGATGTACATTACTGTACTTGAAACCAATATAAGACAAACAGTAGAGGACAAACAAGACACAACAAGAACAGCTTTAAAACTAAAAGTATCACTAAATCATGTAGTGGGTTATTGCTGATGAATGTATATAATACAATAAAAAGCTGTCCAAGGTGTAAAGTTGCCCTAAAGTTATATACAAAGCTTTTGTTAACTGGGAATTGTAAAATTCCCACTATCATTATGCCCTAAACAGGAGACATCAAGTTCAATGGACGTAATGATTCCATTATCTAGATATTAGCAAGTGAACGGATTGAAAAGAACTGGATGCAATTGAACGGCTTATTGGTTATTCAATTTAATTTTAAAGGGATAGGGTAGAAGTGGCTGTACAACAAATAGTTCTATAAACTTAAATCCTAACTTGATTATTGCAACACAGCTTCTTTACCTTAATTTCTCTCTTATCAAAAGACTAAGCTAAAAGCCCAGTTTCATTGCTAACTGGCTCAGCAACAGATAGTGTCGAGTCATGTCCGTCATGGGGATCAACTTTCAGCCAATACAAGCCTAAAACTTTGGCTTTCCCATAGATTAATTGACAGCATAATGAAGATACAATCATTTCACCAGGAAGTAGTTGCATTCTTTTTAGTTTTGTAATTCGAATACGATCGTGATGTGAAGGTTGTTTTAAGGCCTAGAAGCTATGTCTCTATTTTAGATGCACGTTATAGCAGGCGGCGTAGCTAGATAGGGACCTTTAATGGTTATGTAAATAACTGAATTCACTGTTTTTTCACAAGTATCATGTTGGCATTGTATTATGGAGCTAGCATGGTGCATGGAAATAATGGATCCATGTCATTCTTTAGATTTGGAGGATCCTTGCATGGGTTGCTTACTCAATCAAGGACTAGATTAATTAAACAATTATACATATGGCTAATTGTGCCCGGTGTTGTGCTATGATGGAGAATTGAGTGTGATACTTGTGTTGGATTTTACTCTATTATATAAGAAATGGGCATGGCAGGTTTTAACAAATCATTACGTTTATCATATATATCAACATGATCACATGCCGGCCCCTTGAAAATGAAACAAAAGTTTTAATTAACTTGCATGAATCTTTTGTTCACCATTTTTTATATGGAGTTGAAACTAAAGCACCCTCTAATTATTTATATTCTAATTATTATAGAATATATAACCGTAATCAAAGTTCTAAATGCCAAACTACAACCGCAATAAGTTTCGCACTTCACGTTACAATTATCTGAGATTGTGTACGTAATATTAATTACTTACGATAGTTGGAATAACCCTAAATCAAAATATAATCTCAATTTTGTAATTTAAAATTTTGACATTAATAATAAAGTTGGAAATGTTTCTCATACAATAATTGAGCAGCCTACCATTTCTAACATAACGTGCGTGTTGCCCACTTGATAACTTCGGTTTTAATTGAAATCTGAAGTGACTAGTTATTTTACTACTATTATGGCATGCCAGATCCGTAAGAGTGTGATGATAGAGTAGTTTAAATGTGGATTCCACGTATTTACAATGTAGCTACAAAATATAGATGTCAACTTGTACAGGAAAAGTAGGAAAACATGTTCTAAGAAGCATCCAAGAAGATCCCAGTCCAAATGATCGAGCCAGATTTTGTTCCTTAATTGCGCCTCTGTCACTACGTCTTTGCGCACACTTTAAGCACTAGACATATATTATCTCATCTGATAAATAAAACAAACTGCTTTTAGCTTATGACATGACGGCATGAAAGTTCCATTGGCCTGAGTTATCGAAGTGCTAAGATGGTATGGCGCCGTTCACTAAGGAGAAGAGGTGAAGGATGAGACCAATGCAATTTTCGGGTACCCACTACAGAAAGTCTAAAAGCCAAAAGCTTCAGTTGCTTCCTACTATCTTTCCTCCGTGCAGATTACGACAAGCTGCCCCATTGAACAGTCGGTGTGAAAAACAATATTCCACACTCCTGATGTTAAATATATCATCATATATACATAGTTAGTTAGTTGTAAGAATAGGCTTAAGTGGTTTCTATACAGTTAATGGCCTTAGATGAGGTACAGACTGATTTCTAACTTGTAAACGATTTCTATATACACAGTCTACTCCCCGGATTCTTTCCCGCACGTTCTAAGTTTCTTAGAGATTACAAAGCCAATACAAGTGAATTTTTTATTAAATAGTAAAATAAATATTAATAAAAATTATAAACTTATTCAATAATTTAGAATAATTAAAAACAAATATTTATAAGATAATTGCTAGCAATTATAATAGAGTCTTAATAATAATTGAAATTTCAGAAAATATCTTTAAACATAACGAAAGACTATTAAAAAGATTTTTAAAAAACATGTAAAACAGTATTAAAAATATGATCAATATATACTGTAAGTTTTAAAACTTATCCCAAATAAAAACTTATTGTCATTTGAAATTGATATACATACGACTTACAAATCTTTTGATTAAACTTCTTATGTTCAACTCATTACAAACGTTTATAATAAGAGGAATTAAAATCTGAAAAGAGCACCTAATTAAAAGCAATACTTCAAATTTAATCACATTATAATGAACTCACTTAAGTATGTATGTATATTTTAAAACTAAAAGTAAACCGTATTTGACAACTTGAGAGAAACAGAACAACATATATACTTACAAACAAAACACAATCCAAGCAATAACAAAAAGAGAATAATAAATGACAGTATAGCAAAAAGGAGAATTTAAATCTCAAAGTTTTCATCATAATACAATTAGAACCCTAACATCCCAGAGTATTTAAGCTCAATTCAAAATAAGCCACCAGTAAAAGAAAAATTTAATGTGATAAATTTTTTATATTTGTTAAAATTCCACGGGGAAATCCCATTACTGTATATAGGCTACATCTGATCGCATGAACCCTATCAACATATCAAAAATGTAAATTATGCATATTTATTAACAGGAATGTATTAATTTAATTTTTGAAAAATTGTTGGTAGGATTCTGAATGCCATTATACCATACGGCCTATATATACATGACAATAGAATCAACTAAATTTTTTAAAAAAGATATATAAAAAATGTTAAATCATTGATGTGATGATGTAGCATATATAATTATGAAAATTTAAATTTAAACACATTAGATTTTCTTATTTTTAAAAAGTCTATTTCGAATATTTTAAAAATATTATCGTTAAATTTGAATATTCTAAAGTATTAAGGCTTAAGTTATGTAGTGATGAAAGTTTTGATATTTAAATTACACTTTTTGCATGCAGTCATAACAAATGGACCAAGTTATAATTTGCTCAAAAAGAAAAGAAAAAGACAGCAAAGCAATACTAAAGAGCAGCAGTGTTGAATGTAAAATAGAGATCGATTCCATTCCAACCGTTGTCTCTGTGACTAGCACAGCGGAGGAGCAAACATAAAGCTTTTGATCAAAGCTTTTATGTTGTAGTGAAGTATCTTGCCATCTTTTCTGCCGCATATGCTAACTCTACAAATTTGAGAGGTGATTCTTTAATTTTATTGAACAAGGAATAATACGGATAGGATAAAATCAGAGTCGATTTCCAGTCTATATCTATCCCGAAAGACTATTCCAAGTTATATACCCTAGCAATAGCCCTACCTTCATAGCTTTGTAACCTCGCAAGACTGGAAAGGGGTTTAGGTATGTCAAGGCAAATCTTGAGGAATATCGCATCAACAAATGATTTTTCCAAGTGCTTAAAAATTTGTAGTTGCATGTGCAACAAATCAGATTCTGAATATGAATTTCTACTTAAATTAATGTTTCAGTTTTTTTACCAAACTTGTAAACTAGGAATCCGGAACTCCGTTCTAGAAAATGAAGATAATGCACTAAGAAGCAAATGATTGAATGACAACATTTTGAACTGGTTGTCCTAATATAATTAATTAGTTACAATGTTGATAGCTAAATTTGATGACATCACTTTCAACTATTTCAAGTCAAGGCTCCTAATTAACTAGCTAGACGGTAATATACATGAGCTGTATATATTGCCCTAATCACCAATCATTACTGCTGGCAAGGAATGTCAATAACAATTACGGTTATTGGAGACCTGATAATTTCGATTATCACTTATGAAAAATTGGAGTGCAGAGTTCTAATTTCCCTGGAAATTAATAATTTTGTATGTTCTTAATTACATGCTACCATTGCGTCGAAGCTGCATGTACAGGATGAAGCATGACATTAATGAGTTCTACAGATCATGTCCTGCACCAGGGATTTTACCTAACAGTTTCAGTTAAAATATATACAAGCTGCTCCTTTAGATATGGTTAAATAATTGAGTGCATTCTTATGTACAGAACGCAAAAGAGGTTATTCTTGATCTTGAGGCGGGGACTGCATTCCGCTACATAATCTTATGCAATTTCGATTTATTATTATTTTTTCTTCTGCGAATTCTTCTGAGGAATCGGAGTCTTAATGCTATTGAGACTTCTTTCTCGCTTTAACAAATTAAAAGTGACATATTGTGGGGTACAGGGGATGCCTATTTTGCTTAACGCTACATTTTTTCAATGATGAAATTCCAAGAGATTAGGTCAAACTCCTTTATACCCACACAGATTTTGATTCCTCTTAATTAACAGATCATTTCCTGTCTTTTTCTATCTTTTTCTCTTTGCACGCTTTCATAACAGAAGAACCTCTTTGCAGGTCTAAAAAGCTGTGCTCTTTGTGGGAAAGAGAGAGAGAGAATAGAGATACTGAAAGGGTACACTTGTCAATTCCCCGCTAAGCCAATAGGCAACTAGGTATATTTTCACTCAATAAAGCCAAGGGTCACTCATCTGATGTTCGCCATCAGTCTTTAGCAAGAAAAGAATCTGACAATTATATATGTCCTCACTCTTCAACTTCATATTTAAAGACTCTTTACCTCAAGCTTCCCATGGCAAGCCGAAGAACACTTGCTTCTTTCACTAACATGGCAACCTTTCAATCTCTACCAACAAGAACCAGCATTTCTTTCTCTAACTATCTCCATGCCCTTTCTCAAACTCCTCACAGGCTTAGGAAGAGATTTTTGGCTACTTGGACCCCAGACCAGGAGCTTAACCAAGTGAGGCTCAGGTCTGGTGCAGACATGAAGAGGAAGCTCGAGTGGTATGACTTGATAGCTCTTGGTGTTGGAGGGATGCTGGGTGTTGGAGTCTTTGTCACTACTGGTCCTGTAGTACATGACAGCTCTGGCCCTTCAATCTTCATTTCCTACATTATTGCAGGAATCACAGCCCTTCTCTCTTCTCTATGTTACACAGAATTTTCAGTCCAGATTCCTGTTGCTGGAGGAGCGTTTAGTTACCTAAGAGTGACTTTTGGTACTGACAGCTCGTACTCGAGCTCTCTCCCTTTATCTCTATATGGACATAGCTGCAGTCTTTAAATCTTTCCTATATGTTGTGATGTTTTTTTAGTTTGTCACTGACTAATTTCCTTGTACGCTTGCATTTTTGTGGGGCGTAGGGGAGTTTATAGGCTATTTTGCTGGGGCGAACATACTAATGGAATATGTGCTATCTAATGCTGCGGTAGCAAGAAGTTTTACAGACTATCTATGCCAAACTGTGGGTACAAGTGACTCAAACGCATGGAGAGTTGAAGTGGATGGCTTCATAGATGGTTATGATAAATTGGATTTCCCAGCTGTTGCTCTCATTCTTCTTCTCACTGCCTGTCTTTGCCACAGGTTTTTTCTTTTCCTGTAATGCATTATTTTATTCTCTTGTTGAACTGGATTGCTGCCTCAAGTAAACTTGGTACAGGCAAAACACTCGTCACTGTCCTCTCTTTAGCAAGGTTTAGTGGTCATTTTACTCATTTAGCTAATTTGTAACTTATTGGTCTGCATACATATGAATGTTGGATGAAATTATGGTCATTTGATATAGGTTCACAGTGGAAGGTTCAATATATTAAATTTTGTCTCGTATGTATACTATTATTTTTTATAGATCTACTGCTTCTATAGCGAATGATAATCACTAACAATTAATGGTTATATATTGCTCTACTTGGAGCGTCAGGAAATTAGGTACAGTAGAATATGAAAATGATGGATGATCCTACTTTTGTGATTGCAGCACCAAAGAGAGTTCTATCGCAAACTTTATAATGACGGTCTTTCATGTGATTTTCTTTGGATTTATTATAATTGCTGGCTTTTGCAATGGGAGTGGCAAGAACTTGATTCAACCAGGAGGCCTTGCACCTTATGGCGTGAAGGGTGTTGTTAATGGAGCAGCCATAGTCTACTTCAGCTATATTGGGTACGACTCTGTTTCAACCATGGCTGAAGAGATTCAGAACCCTCCTAAAAGCCTTCCAGTGGGAATTGTTGGTTCCGTTCTTATAGTGTCTGTGTTATATTGCCTGATGTCCTTAGCCTTGTGTGCTATGGTGCCTTACAATATGGTAAGAGGTCAAAATCTAAACAAAAAAGGCATACCATTAAGTTAACTTATCATGAGCAGCATTAAGTATGAAACTTAATGGGTATTCATATCATTTATAGATGCCCCAAAACGCAGCTTTCTCCATCGCTTTTCGAACCATTGGTTGGGACTGGGCTGGCAATTTTGTTGGAGCTGGAGCAAGTTTGGGAATTGTTGCTTCTCTTCTTGTTGCTATGTTAGGTCAATCAAGATATCTTTGTGTTATTGGAAGAGCCAGGCTTGTTCCATTTTGGTTGGCCAAGGTCAATCCTTCAACGGGAACTCCCTTGAATGCTACTCTATTCTTAGGTAAGTTGTGTTATCTGATTAGTTCCGACTATTGAGAGTGGTCCAGTTATCTACATATCACCATATAAATTAAAACCGTACCGGGTTTTAGTATTGCTTCCGGAGACACATGGCTTCACAAAATTTGAGACAAGGAAATGAACATTTTTTGTTATTTTTTTACCCCTTGTTGTAGGGCTTTGCACAGCATCAGTCGCACTTTTCACCGACCTCAGCATAGTATTTGAAATGATCTCAATCAGTACCCTCTTAGTCTTCTACTTAGTGGCCAATGCTCTCATTTATCGTCGATGCGTTATCATCAGCCACAACCCTCCATCGCATACCCTTTTGTTCCTCTTCCTTCTCTCATCCAGTGCTATTGGGTTCTCTATTTCGTGGAAACTTGGAGACCACTACAAGTGGGGTTTGCCTCTATTTGCGGGTTCTATGCTTGTCATCACAGCTCTCTATCGTTATGTGGTCCCTTTCACATACCAAGACAATGAAGAATGGTCAGTGCCAATCATGCCATGGCCGGCTGCTATATCAATATTTCTAAACGTGTTTCTGATGACCACACTAAAGCTGCTCTCATTCCAAAGATTTGCAATATGGGCTTGCTTAATAACTATCTTTTATGTTCTTTATGGGGTTCACTCAACTTATGAAGCTGAAGAGATGGAAATGGGTGTTAATGAGGTGGCACAATCATCAATCCAACGAAGTAGTGATAAACTAGATATTCAAGTACTATAGACAAGATGTATCTTTGTTTTGCTGTCTTTTCAACTTGTCTCTTTTAAATCCTCATTTTAGTTTTGGAGTTTCGGAATGTAGATTTCATGGAAGTGCCGTTATGCAAGAAGCTATCGTCATCGTAAAGACCGAAAAAATGAATAGAGAGAGATTGAACGAAGAAAACAAACCATATATATTTACCAAAAAAAAAAAAACCATATACACTTCAGGCTGACTGTTTGCACGAGAGAGAGAGAGAGCCTACCTCTATGGGAGGAAACCACGATATATATTTGTTCGCACTCTCCTCTTATCGTTCCATATATTGTGATACTGATACCATCCTATTCCATGAAGTAGCATGTATGTCTTATCCAGAATATGGTACTGGAGAGGATGACTGAAAATCATTTTGGGCCATAAGCAGTAATCATGAAGGCGATATTGACCAATAGGAAAGGCATTTAGACAACATATTTCAATTTTGTCATCACTATAATTCATCCAAAAGGGATAAGTTGACTTGTAATAATTGGAAGTGCAGAAGAACCAACTGTAGAAGATGTAGTGATTTTACTGTAGAACATATTTGAGGATGAAACACTTTAGTTTTGAAGGGAGTTTGCCTATAATCACTACAAGGAAAATGTTTAATAGCAACGGAAAATTACCGACGGTCTGAATACCGTTGGAAACACCGACCGAAATAGCGTTGCCGTCGCAGAAAGAGGTTGTCCATTAAATTGTTTGCGACCGAAAGAAAGTCGGTCGGTGAATTTGGTTAAAATTCATACCGACGCCAATTTCGGTCGGTGATGGCGTCGGTGAGAACGTCCAATACGCGGCCTCCAGTGAAAGAAAACGACGGCGTTTTGGTTAAAACCAAAACGACGTCGTTTTGTCAATATTTAAACGCTCAGCAGCGTTCTTCTTCCTCCTCGCGCGACCTAACTCCATTTTCTTCCTCGTACGCCGCTCTCTTCCTCGTACGCCGCTGGTTCTTCGTCGTTCGTCTTCCTCGAAGGACGCCGCCGGTCGTTGCTCGCCGCTCGGTGGTCGCCGCTCACCAGTCACA
Organism: Erythroxylum panamense; assembly: GCA_027123425.1. Lineage (NCBI taxonomy): Eukaryota > Viridiplantae > Streptophyta > Magnoliopsida > Malpighiales > Erythroxylaceae > Erythroxylum > Erythroxylum panamense. The sequence goes on from JAOTIZ010000203.1 coordinate 23,912,755, forward strand.
GACGTCGTTCCTCGTCCTCATCTCCGACAGGTTTGTTAGTTCTCCTCCCTCCCATCTTTGTTTTCGTAGATCGCGTTTCGTGTGGCTTTGTTGTGGTTTTATACCCATTGAAAGTGAACGAATGCTCCTGCTGTAGATGAAACTCCAGTCATTCCATTAGGAGTAAATTTTCCGTCGACTGATATTTGACTGGTAGTAGTTGGTAGAGTCTACGGTAGTCACTAATTTCAGAAAATTGGTATTGATAATTTACAGTGGAAATTATGGATTATACTGAATTGTGAATTATTGTAGATATTGTTGTGACATATACACAGAATGTTTTTCATTATATTAGGACCATAATTATAATGTTGGTTGATTTTTAGAAAATTTTAGTAACTATTAAAGAGTTAGTCTAGTAATATGTAAATTTTAGTTGTAATTAAAATGCTTGGGGAGGAATTAATGTGTGAACACATAATTGCTATCGCGATGATTTTCATTATTTTGTTACTACTCATTCTTGTATGCACAAATACATAGTTAATATATTTATAAGCAACCTAACATCAATTATATTTTAAAGTTCGACATCGATTAGATAAGTTAATTCATCTTACATGGTATCTAAAGAAGTGAAAGCATATGGAAATTGTTTTGTAAAATTAATACTAAAAATGAAATATATTATAAATTTGATTAATTCCCATGTTTGTTAACTTTGAAATAAATTTA
>JAOTIZ010000203.1:23948697-23960099 GCA_027123425.1 Erythroxylum panamense
ACAGGTTAAATCGGATTATCGATCCTCATTTGATTTGGGTAGTCATAATGTCTTGCTAGAGGCCGCTTATGACTTATAGGCCTTGAAGTGTGATCAAGCCCATTGCCAACATCAAATGAGCCTACAGGGTCGCACATAAAGAGTGAAGTGATCTGGGCTTATTCTCTTAGGCCTATTTTATTAAGCATTGAATAAATATATGTGGATATATTTATTAGGCTAGATTATTTAAGTTGTCAGGCTTTTATTATATGAGATATAATATGGGCCAAAACTTATTGGGCTTCAATAATTATAATAGGATTAGGATTATGAAGCCCTTATTCTTAATAGGAATAAGAATTAAGGTTTCTCTACAAATAGAGAAACATATGTCTCATTAGACATAAGAAGAGTCAAAAAACCCTAGCCACCTTTCGAGAGAAAAAGTGTGCGGCGTTCGAAAGGGTTTTGAACGTGCTAGTACACACGAGCCACTGCCCGGATCGTTCATCCTCATGTGGATACCGGTAGGGGACATTCGCTCATTACAGTGTCTATGAATCTGAAAAAGAAAATCCTCGTCAAGAGGTATTTTCATACATGCTATAGTTTTCGATTATACATATTGCTGTTTTATGGTCTTTTCTGCTGCGTATTGAGAATACTCGGGCCATAAGCGATCTAACAAATAAATCACCAAATTAGAAATAAATAGATTTATTCTCTAGGTAAGAGGATGATATGACATAGAAATTCTTATAAAAAGGACTAGATATTTTTCTTAGATATATGAGACATGCAATATTATAACTTTAAAGATAGCTCATTATGTAAATGTGACATTGAAATATGAGTAGTTAGTCATCTTACAATAGGAGTTATTTATAATGATCAATATTGAAATAAATCACTTAGTAAAGAGGCCTAGTGGACATAAGTAATCAAGAGGTAAGGTTGGTTATGTTGCTCATTGCTCTAAGCACAAATGTGTGATTTACACCTAAATGTTTCATAAAAGATCTATGTAATCCTTAATCATTATCTTTGGCATCACTTTGCACCATAACATTACAAAAATAGTACACATTACACCCTAAATAGGGGCAAAAGTAATAACAGAGATAATGGTAGAGGCTTACTTAGACATTTGTGAAATGTTAAGGTGAAAATCACACCTTTAACTAATGTTTAAAATATAATTTTTTAAGATTACATCAATGTCTAGTTGGTCCACGTTGCCCTAATTGTGACATCTAATAGGCTAAATTGATGATCTATATACTAGAAACTACCAAAAACTTAACTTTTTTTGGGATTTAAGATTTTATAGTACCATTTTGAAAACGTTAAGATGTAATGTGATACCATAGAAAATGGTAGGGACTAACTTAGAATTTCTATGAAACATTAGAGGGCAATTCCTACCTTTTTCCTCACTTCAATGGAGAAACTTGGTAGAAGATTTTTAATTTGAGTATTATGTACTTTTTTTCATTAAACTCTCAAAGAATCCATCTATGCTAACTTTTGTAAGGATTTAATTATCGCAAAAAGGAGTTTAAAAAAACAAAGAAGAATTGAATTAAGCCTTAAAAGGCATACCAAATGTACAATCAAATTACAATGTTAAAAGTCACCAGTGCCTAGTGACTATTAAGGAATACAAGCAAGGACTTCAAAGAGTAGGAAACTAGACATTTCAAAAGGAAAGAAGATAATAATCATCATAAAATATTTGCTTTTGTATATTGATTTCGAGTTTAATGAGTTGTTTTTAGCTTCTTACAAAATTGTTCTTTAGGAAGACTCTTGTCATAAAATTTTCTATTATTTCATTCATCCTATATTGCTATAAATATAGGAGAATGAACTAACCAGAAGCACTTATATGCAATTTTGTCGAAACATCTACTATTTAAGTACCAAGCTTTGATGCTAACAATAGCGCATCATAACGCTACACAAAATAAATAAGACCTACAACTGTAATAGTGGTGAGTCTAGGTCGATCTCACAGAGAGTGTTCGGTTAGCTTTTGTTATGAAAATAATTAGTATTTAGGTTTGGGGGGTTGGTTTAGTTTCGAAATAAGAAAATAAAATGAAATTAAACTAACAAAAACAAATTAAAGAAAACATTTGAAAGTGATAAAAGTGATGAATTCGTTAGGGATCCAGTTCTTTGGTTCAATCTCGGCCTATACCCAATTAAACATATTTCATTGAATTGTTGTTCTTTTACCGCTCCTTGAATTATTGGTCATAGATTAATAACATGCTTTATTAATCTCAATTTTTCCTTAGGTCACAATTAATTAAAACAAGCTCTTTAATTAACCCTAACTATTGGGAAACCTGGAGCAAGCTTTCTAAGTTTATTTAGAAAACCACATTACAAGTGAGAAAAATGGACCAATCTAAGTAATAATTACACATGCTCGAATTATTTAATGATTATAAACAATTAGTCGCTACAAATGAATCTCAAATATAACAATTACAAATTATATTGAAATTCTAGATATTGGTTCATACACAAATAATAGAACTATGACGATAATACGATCATTCATACAAAGAAACCCAAATCCATAAGCATAGGGTAACACAATCAATTCATAAGAAGAGAAAGAAACAACAAACACATTGAGAAATACACTTAATCGGATTCGTCGATATCGATGTCACATCCGAACTGGTGTCGAGAAGCTAGCTCTCTATAGGTCTCTCATGGTTGAGAGCTTTTCCCCTTCTTTTCATCTTCTCCTGAAGCTTCCTTCTTTTGCTAGTCAAAAACACTGAAAAACTTTCATAACCCTTAATCGTCATGTCTCTTCCTTTTTTATAAAGCTAGGTTAAAAAATGGTGAGGTAATAGAGCAGTCATAGGTGTGACTGCTCTCTCATAGTTATGAGATTTCTTACATGGGCATGAGAGATGTCTCATGCCTATGCAGCCCACTTATGGTTGTGAGCCATCTCTTCATTCCTCTTCATCCCGTGATTACTCTCTCACAGCCGTGAGATACATTGTATGGGCATAAGAGATGTCTCACGCCTATATAGCCTACTTATGGTTGTTAGCCATCTCTTCATTCCTCTTCATCTTGATGTTTTCTTGTCTTCTCTTGCTTTTAATCTTCTTCTTATTGCTTCATGAAGACAATTGAGTGTGAATTTTAGGAAAATGGATCAAATGTAATGCTCTTAACTCACTTTAGCTCCTTCACTTCCGAATTGTGCCTAAAACCATATATGAACTAAAGTCAGTATCTTAAGCGTTTTTATATCATTAATTACTAAATGTTATGGATTAAATATACAATCAATTAAGCACATATCAATTTCCCCCCACACTTAACTTTTGACCATCCTCGGGCAAAACATTAAAATTAAGATCACAGACCCAAAACATTTACTCATTTCCCATATTTCCTAAGAATGCATAATCATAAGCAAAGATAAATAACTTTTAAAAACCATAGTAAGAATTTAAACATTCAAAATTTTTACTCATGATCAATCAACATTCAACACCTTAAGCAACTAAACAATCTAATGTTAGACTTGGATAAATGTGTTGAAGTAAGATATATTCATGCGTATACTCAATACCATTCATGATCATGACATTCCACAACTTTATAAATCATTTCATTTCTCCACCACTAAGAGTCACAAGCATAATCATGAATCAAAGGACATGTTAGGTTGTAATGTGGGAAAAGGTAAGGTGATCTGCATTTGGGTAAAGTAACATGAAAGTCATTAAAGCTAGTGAAACAAAAGTAACACTCAATACAAGATCAAAAGCAAAATCTAACATTCATTCAAAACTGGGTACCATCAGTTATGATGAATGCAAAAACTATGTCTCGCAACTCAAACGCAAGCTCTCTCACCAAAAACCACATCAAGCATCTATCACTAACAAAAATTAATCATAAACAAGATTTTGTAACCATAAGGAGTGATCATTGAAAACAACATCCAACTCATATCCAACATACTCAAGTAACTCTTTCAATACAACTTTAGGAGGAAAAACTAATCATAAATAATTTTGCATCACATATGTATTTCCTCCTTGATAATTTTAGTTAAACATCTTTTCTTTTTTTTCTTTTTCTCTTTTTCTTCTTTTTTTATATAAACATTGAAAAAAACTACATCAACATAGGAATTTCAGTGATAAGATATAAAATAACTTCCCAACAATTATAACCAACCCACACATATGCATACCCCCACATTTAGACTTTCGTACATCCATAATCATCAACAATCACAAATGCTCCCCTAGCTTTAAAGGTTAGGTAGGACATTTGGTTCAGTTTAGATCATGTAATATGGTTAGTACAAAAAGAAAAGCTAATAAAGCTCAAAGGAGCTTAACAAAGGAAAATTCATATCAACGAGTAAGACATTTGGCTAATTTAGTTCATGAAAAAAAGAATGCCTATATCATTTCCAAGTTAATGCATGTGATAAAAAAAGTAATCTTGAATAGAAAATCAAAGCAAAGCTATAAAAAAGTAATCTTGAATAGAAAATCAAAGCAAAGCTAGGATATACATGTCATGAAGATCACATATAAATAAAAGACAAGAGGTTGATATAAATCTGTCAATCTATAAAGGCTCAAAATCTTACTTGCTTGTGTCTACCACTAGTCACGACTCTTTTAAAGATAATGCATATTGACCAACCACAAGAGCAAAAGTACATACTATTATTTTCATGGATTCTTTTAGTCAATTCAATCTCTAATTATAACTATATAGTCCTAGAAGTAATAAAAAACGAGAAATTGTTTGTTTGTTTGTTTATCTCTCTTTCGTTGTTTTTTTAACTTTAAAACTGGCAAGAAACAAGAAAACTTAAAAACAAACATGCATATAAAAAGAAATGCAACAATGTAAAGAAAAGAAACTAACTTCCCTTAGGTTGCCTCCCAAAATATTCCTTTGTTTAGTGTCATTGGCTTGACTCCATACTTTCATCATGTGACAAAATTATGATCTTTGGGTGTCATATGCGCTTCCTCCACCTGAGGTTATTTAGGATAGGGCCTTAGTTGATTATCATTCACATACATTGGCTTCCCTATCTTCAAATTTCCAATCTCTATTGAGTTCATGAGCTCTAGAAATATCTCAAATTTCTCTTAACCTTTTTCCTACTGTTTAATTCCTCCAATTTGCTATGTAGAGGTGTAGGAATAATAATAAAAATAGTAAGGGACTCGGCCTTCACCTCTGAGCTATTTCTGCTTCAATCTTCAATTCTTCAACACAAGCAATTCCTTTAGTAGGTCTCTCAAGATTCTCAATCTCCTCTTCACTCTGTAAGGTCTCTACAATAACGTCCATTGGGGACTCCTTAGGTTAAGATGATTGCATTTCTTCACGTTGTGATTCTAGGTGGTCGAGAGCTTCCATCATTTGAGCCATCTAGCTTACCAAGTTCTAGATTCTAGATCTTGTTTCCTATTGAAATTGTAGAAAAGAGCTGACTAAATCTTCCAGGGACTACCTAAGTTGCAAAAAGAAGCTTCTGGTCCATGCGGGAATTGTTATGTGTCTTGCATACTATTAAGGAAGTAACTTTGTTGATTGTCCCATCCATAACTAAAGTTGGTATGATCATTCCAATATCAGCTACAGGATTGGGAATTAGAATTGTTTTTGCAAACACTAAATAATAAGTTTTTGCAAACACTAAAAAATAAGTGAAAATATCAAGAAATGACTAAAAAGAAACTAATTACAAACAAATATATACAAAGCACCAATTAAAATCAAGAACAAAAACTAAGACATTGCACTCCCCCGTAACAACTTCAAAATTAATAGTAGCACATCGTAATGCTATGTAAAATAAACTAGACTTATAACTGTAGCAGTGATTAATCTAGGTCAATCCTACAAAAAGTGTTCAGTTAGCTTTTGTTAAGAAGATAATCGGTGTTTAGGTTTAGGGGGTTAGTTTGGTTTTGAAATAAGAAAATAAAATGAAACTAAATTAACAAAAACAAATTAAAGAAAACATTTGAAATTGATGAAAGTGATGCAGTCATTAGGGACTTAATTCTTTGGTTCAATCTCATCCTACACCTAATTAGACATATTTCATTGATTTGTTGTTCTTTTACCTCTCCTTGAACTATTTTTCATTGATTAACAACAAGCTTTGTTAATCCTAATTTTTCCTTAGGTCGGAGTTAATTAAAGCAAGCTCTTTAATTATCCCTATCTATTAGGAATCCTAGAATAAGCTCTTTACATTTATCCGAACAACTACATTACAAGTGAGAAAAACGAACCAATCTAAGCAGTAACCACACAAGCTCATATTATTTAACTTAGGTTATATTATCCCTAATGATTTCGAACCATTATCGCTACAAATGAATCTCAAATATAACAATTACAAATTATATTGAAATTTTAGTTATGGGTCCATACACGAACAATGCGCATGCCTGTATCATTTTAATTAAAATGTTACATGTGCATTCAATTCATTTAACTGTGTATGTCTCACATGCATGCAATTCATGTTACAGTCGCGAGACAATGCTCATGGCTGTAACATTTTAATTGCTTAGTCATAAGCCACAATGCCTCATTCTCCATTTTTATGCTCTAAGTTGTCTCGTCTTCTTGTAATCTTCTTCTCTCACAATTGTAACACTTTAATTGCTTAGTTGTGAGCCACAATGCCTCATTCTCCATTTTTATGCTCTATGTTGTCTCCTCTTCTTGTAATCTTCTTCTTTTTCTTACTCCATGAAAACAATAGAGTATAAATATCGAGAAGATGACTCAATAGTATGCTTTTAGCTCACTTTAGTTGTTATGTTTCCAAATTGTACCTAAAATTAAATATAAACTAAAGTGAGTGTCTTAAAAATTTTAAAGCATTAATCACTAAGTGTAATGGATTAAATGTATCAATAATTAAGCACTTTTTTTTGCTCATTTTAGTTTTTGTTCTTCCAACTTACACCTAAAATAAAATATGAATCAAAATAAGTATTTTAAACACATCATAATATTAATCACTAGGTATTAGGGAGTAAATATATAGTCAGTCAAGTACTCATTAAGCATTCCAATAGAGCTTGCAATATAGTTTAGTCTATTTATAGACCAATAATCTAACAGCAAGTTGTGGAATCTTATTTATATTGGAACATGTTTCATTTTCATCCCCCTTTTAAGTCCATGGCTACTCTCCATTTTAGCATAAATAATTGCTTCTATTAGATTTGACAAGGATATGGTTAATCTTCTTCGGGTTGTGTTCACCTGCTATTTTGAGGAGGAAAAGGTCAGCTTCATTGAACAAGACTTCCTTTAAGCCAAGCTTTGATAATTGGTGGTTTCCATCTGATGAACAATGAGAAATGCAAGCTTTTTATCCGAAAAATGCCAGACCAAAAGTGTTTGACCATTTTCTAACACCTTATTTCAGGATTTTAATGGGTGGAGAGACTATATTCATTGAAAAGGCATGTGTAGGAGGGATGTATTTAAGTTTTTCATTCAAGGAGTTGTTTTCAACTATTTGAAACAAATGGGACATGACCTTGAAGAGGAGCAGAAGGCATTAGCTTTGTAGGCAAAATAGTCAGTTCTGAAAGTTAGAGAAATGAGGGACTCAAAATGGAGTTCGTTTTTTTTTATGTATAAAGGGAAACAGAAAACAAAATTACAAGGCAAATCTAGGGAGACAGATCCCTGATAGATCCTCTAATAGGATGCGGTGGCACCCTGTGGGTGTAGTGTCAAAATAGGTGACTCCAATGTCGGAGTGGACAGCCTAGGTAGTAAGCCAATCATCGCATCTGTTGCTCTCTCGGTAGATGTATTGATGAACAACAGACCAATTCCTGGTGAACAGCTCTAGGATACCCATAATTATAGGGTTGAGAGACTGGGAGCAGGTGTCCGTCGAAGAAAAGAGCTAATGTACCACGAGCAAATCCACTTCCAGCTCTATCCTGTGGAATCCCATACGCTAGGCAAGCAAGAGGCCGGTAAAGATGCCCCAGAGTTCTGCAAATAACGCCACGCACCATCTGAGGTTCTGAGTGAAGCCTCCAAGCCAGTTGTTGTCACTATCACGAAGGAGGCCACATGCTGTGGCCGAGCGGTGGGCACGATTGCAAGCACCATTTGTATTCAATTTAACCCACCCTGCAGGTGGTTTGGTCCAACCGATGAGCTGCTCCTGGCGGAGTTAGAAATCTGCAGTGGCCCGGCGCTGCCACTCGGTAGACTTAGGAATCTGATCTGTAAAAGACAAAATAGGGAAAATAGGTGAGGGTGGCCAAGTAAATTGATGATCGAAAAGAGACTTGTTCCTCCATAACATGTCGTGCCAAAAAGAAGCACTCAGTCTTGGCCCAGGATTTTCCAGTGTTGCTACAGGTTAATGAGAATCTAGTCCCTAGCAGACAGCGAGGAGTAGTCAGAAGCAACGAAGATCGATGGGAAGACGACTCACACTTGATGAGCTTTGTAACAATCCTTAACAGCATGGATGGAGTACTCTTATAGATGGCACTGGTGGCAGGTTCCATCAGAAGTGAGGTGCTTGCAGACGTGTTGCTGGTTACTGAGTAATCGATCTTTCGCTAGTAACCATAAGAATGATCAGATCCTCTGGGGTCCCGACCACTACCAAATAGCCCGTCATACTTCATGTGAAGGTTCGTCGTTGTGGCCCATAAGCATTGAGTATGTGGAGGCAATGGAGAATAGACCATTGTCAGATGCACCCTAGTTCAACCTATTCGGTCCCAGATATGACTTAAGAGGAAACGTGCGATGGTTTGGCAAATCTGAGATGGGAGATAAGGTTGGAAGACTTCCCAATTCCAGTTACTGGTGGAATCCGCGAAGTGGTGGACAGTGAGGCTAAGCTGTGTAACTGGGATAGGAAGGGTAGTATGGGAAATGAGAGGGCCCACTCGCGTGACCCAAGGGTCGAACCAGAAGCGCATCCTGGTGCCATCGCCAATCCTCCATTGCAGGCCTTGTGACACGATGGGCCATATGGCCTGTATGCTCTGCCATACCATAGAACCCCTGGTGGATAGAGGAGATGTGGGAAGGTAGTGGGCGTCAAACTTATATTTCCCGGAGAACACCTTGACCCATAAAGCATTAGGGTTGGCGATCAATGACCAATCGAGTTTAGCCAGGAAGGCGTCATTTGTTTCCCTGATTCTACGAATGCCAAGCCCCCCCCCCAACTCCTTAGGTTTACACACTTCCTCCCAGTTGACTAAGCGGATCTTTTTCCGGTTGTGAGATGAGCCCCATAAAAATTTTCTCATGGCTTATTCCAGCTCGTCACACAGACCTCATGATAACCAGACAGCCTGCATAATGTAGCTCGGGATGGCCGCTAAAACATACTCGACCAAAGTAATGCAGCCAACGAAGGACAGCGTGTCGGGGGACCAGCCCAATAAGTGTTGATGGACACTATCGAGAATGTATTGGTAAGATCTTTTGTTGACATGTTGGTGTAGGAGTGGAACCCCAAGGTATCTCCCGAGATCAGTAGTCGGGGTGAAAGCTAAAGCATGGCTTAAGGATTGACAGGTCGAAGGGGGGGCATTCCTGGAGAAGAAGCATCTCGATTTGACCGTGCTCACCCGTTGGCCCGAAGAAGCACAGAAAGAATTCAGGATATCCCGAATGACGTTCATTTGGTCAATGTCAGCTTCGGAGAAGAGAATGAGATCGTCAGTGAAAAAGATATGAGAAAGGGGGACCATTTGTACTTAATTTGATCGATCGCCATCTATCGTCAGATACTACTTATGTGATCGCTTGGCCGAGCCATTCCAAACAAAGAACAAAGAGGTAGGGGAAAGAGGGTCGCCCTGACGAATACCCCAAAAAGGCATAAAGGCCTCACTAAGCTCACCATTCCAGTTCACTTGAAAGGAGGTAGTAGTGATACACTTAATAATGAGCAAAATCAGAGAATCGGGCAGGCCAACATCAATCAGGGTGTCTTGGATGAAGTCCCAAGATAGATGATCATACACTTTCTCGAGGTCCACTTTGATAGCCATAATACTCGTCTGGTCGGTCTTCCTTTTCATAGAGTGAATCAACTTTTGAGTGATGATGATATTGTCGGTAATAAAGCGCCCGGGCACAAAGCTGCACTGAGTAGGGGCAACAAGCTCTGTAAGGTAAGGCTTGGTCCGATTAGCTATAATTTTAGTGAGTGCTTTGTATATCACAGTGCAAAGAGCTATTGTCCTGAACTGAGTAAACGATGAGGGGGATGAAGTTTTAGGGATAAGGACCATAATAGTGCGGTTCAAAGCCGACTCCCAAACCTTATGACGAAAGATGCATTGGAGAAAAAGAGTCAGGGAGGGTCCTACAGTGTCCCACTGGGATTGGTAGAATAGTGCTGTAAACTCATCGAAGCCAAGAGCTTTATTAGGAGCCATAGAGAACAACACCGTCTTGATTTCATCCGGGCTTAAAGGACGAGTGAGCTCAACGGTCATGTGAGGCTGGATGGGGGGAAAGAGACCATAGCTCTGCCAAGTGGAAGGGGACTACCCGTCGGACTTGTATAAATCCTCTAGATACCACTGCGCTAATCCACAGATGGTCGCGGTGTCGGTGATCACGTTACCAACATCATCGGTCAATGACATGGTACGAGTTTACCGATGCCTAGAGTGGGTAAGAGCGTGGTAGTAGTGAGTATTGCGATCACCCTGACTGAGCCATTGACTTTGGGATCGCTTGTTGGGACCCGATCCGGAAACCGGATCCCAACCGAAAAAGTGGAGAGCGGAGACAAAAAATGAAAAGCAAAATCATCGAAACAAACGAATAAGCGAATCGGATACAAATAACAAAGCGGATCGAACGAAATCGAATCATAAAGCGAAAACGGATCAACAGCAAATCGGATATCAAAACGAATACACATCGGAATTGCATGCGAAAACGAAGCAAACAAACGGTTCCACCGAACCGAAACAAAGTCCGACATCCGGGAACAATAACCAAAGAAAAATGATCGCGTTGGCAACCTAGACTATCCAAATACGATACGAAAATCCGGTATAATTTTTTTTTCTTTTTCTTATAACCATCATACTCAAACTCGTGCCAATCAATTACAAATAATTCCCACTTTTGGAAATTCATCCCTATACAAATCTCAGATTTATCATACTCTTATGTACATGCAACTAAGTCCAAAACCTCATTTTTATCCTAATTTTGTTGAAAATTCGGCAGCATAACGGCTACCTTTGACCTAACCCAAAACCTGCAAAGGTTCAAAATACACTTCTAAAATTCCAATCAATTACACACTCATCAAAATCCACCGGACCCTCCGTCCGGGATCTCAGCAGATAAAC
>JAOTIZ010000203.1:24010116-24020922 GCA_027123425.1 Erythroxylum panamense
CGAAGCACAACAACAGACGAAGCACAACAACAGACAAAGCGCAACAACAGATGAAGCGATATAATAGACGAAGCGGAATAACAGACGAAACATAATAACAGAAGAATCATTATTTTAGATGATATAAAAGGAAGATATTTTAGAACGTTAGACAGTTAGTTAGTTAGAGTTAGTTACAAGACTCAACTAATAACCGTTTCTAGAAGATTCAAGAAGTAGTTTTTAAGAAGACAGTTGGAGACTTAGGCTATAAATACTAGTTCTAGTCGAAGACTAAGATAATGAATGCTTTTACATTAGCAAAAATTCTATATTCAAAGTGCAAAAGAAGTGAGCGAATACATCTATAACTTAAAGCTCAAAAATACTTTTTTTTAGAGAGAGAAAGGAATGCTAGAGCCTGGAGAGACTAATACAACTGATAAAGAATACTTTGTGAGAGAGACTGAAGACGATCTGCAAGTGTAGAAAGAATACTTTTAAAGTTGAAGAGTATAGTGAAATTTTAGACTAACTCTGAGGACTGGACATAGCCCAAGGTTTGGGGTGAACCAGTATAAAATTGCAGCGTCTATTCTCTAACCTTTAATCTTAATTTTCTTGTTGTTAGACGAGTAAACAATATTACTTATGAGTGCATTGCTTATCAACTTTAGCAAAGTATTTTAGTAATCATTTGAATTTATCATAAGAAATTTAAGAAGTCTTAAAAGATTAATATTTTTGAAAAGATTACACAATTCAACCCCCTTCTTGTGTAGTTTACATATCATATTGTTTTTCTATATTAACAAGTGATTTACTTCAATAATGTCTTAACTTTAAAAAGTGATAATATTATTCATGTAATATTTAATTGTATGGGAAGAAATAAAAAGAAAGGAGATTTTTAAGATGAAGTATTACAAAATTGAGCTTTTTATTTTCTTTACCTTTATGTTTAAATTAGTTTGTCCGTATTATAGATATATAGCTCATTTTGAAAGTCTAGGGAGGTAGATTTAGCATTATCAACTCTTAAAAGAAGATAAATCTTCTTCAATTTTGGTTGCATTCTTGTATCCTCTATAAAAAATTGCACTCAAAAAAGAGAAATGAGTTTGTAAATCGCTAAAATTTACTATTACTAGAAAGAAAGAAAGATAGAGAATCATATGTACATACTCTTTCTTAGGAACCCAATTACACTAATAGCAAAAATGGTCTTGTTATAAAGAAACTGAATAACACTTCCAAACTCTATTACTTAATGATGATGCAAATGTCTTTATACTTTGAGAATGTCTATCTTCAAATGAAAGTAAAAATGTTCAAATGTTTTGGCTTTAAAAAAGTTGAAAAAGGTATTATTATATATAACTGAGTGAGGTAATGCATGGCATAATTATGAGTGAAGTGCACATATGTAACTTAGGGTATTCTTTTTAGTAATGTGTAGGTCAGATTGCTAAAATGCATGACATAAATACAAAATTATGAAAGAAAATCAATATTCATACGCTTCTTCTACTTTATTAGATGTCAACAGTATAGCATAATGATTAAATTATAGTTAGGACAATCAATCCCACAAAAATAGAAATAATCATTGGTCTTGCTTTTCCTTTGTGATCTAACCTAACCTACCATCAACAAATATGTATACTTAATATGCAAACTTGATCCTAATTCTTTCAAGATATCTAGAAAAACAAAAACTAAATAACACTTCTTAGTTCCTAGATTTTTTTTTGTTATAGTAATTAGTTCAAATATATTAGTTAATTAAGCATCTATAGATATCCTTAAATACAATTTTTTGGGCATGTTTAATTAATTATATTCTACTTTAAAGAAACCCACCACCTACGTTGTTTTTTTACCTCTCCATCTTCTTTTCTTTATAAATATAACTCTTTTATAAAGTATACTTTCAGTAAAAACTTGTTTTATGATTGTTATTATAATTCATGTTTTTCCATGTTATTTTCTTTCTATTCTATATTTTTTCCTTCTAATAATTCATATATTTCTCTCTTTAAAAATAAAAAATCAAATATGAATGTTTCCTTACCATCTTCTTTAGATTTCATGTCTTCATCTTATCAACAAAATGATAATCTCTTTAAAAGTTTTTTTATTGCTAATTTTTTTAGTGGAGTATTATTTTACAAGCCACTTTAGGTTTACTTTTTTGTTTTTACTTTATGTTGCCATTTTACTCATGCTAATTTACATAGGATAATTCACATTTAAGCATATAATTAGTCCTTAATTAATAGTCTTAAGTTAAGAGTTTCTTACTTCTAAAAGGTATAATGCTACTTTACCCTTATTATTCTCTCTTTTCTTGTTAACATTTTTTGTTCTCATTTTTATAGTTTTACTTCAAATATCTTTTCATTTAAAAATCATCTCATTTTTTAGGTTGAAATTATGATGGATAACATGCAATCATTAGAAAAAAAAATATCAGGTGAACTTAACATTCCTTCATTAATGGTAAGGTTAATCTAACATGAAATTAATTTTCTTATTCTAAAATAACTAATAGAAATATCCAATATAACTCAATGTTTAATGATAGGATGTTTTAAAAGGAGAAATTTATAAAATGAAAGAAAATCTTACTAGTACTTAAGGTAATATTACTTTTTGAAAAAAGTAGTTTTTGATGTTCATGCAATAATTGGAAATTATACAAAACAAAGAAAAATTAAAAAGGAAAATAAAGAGACTCAAAATATATGTTTTGGATATGATAAAGTAAAGAAAGTATTAGAAAAAAAGAAAAGAAAAAGCTACCATTGGATCTGCTTCTAATCCCTAACCAAGTTTTTAAAGTGTTTTCATTAATAAGGATCTATTTTACAATGTAAAAGACTTTAGGGCTTAATGGTTCTATCATTTTTCTATTCATTTAAATTTACCTCACTTTTGAAAAGTAATAGATGCTACGGTAATGATAGGTCTTCGATTTAAGGCACCTTTTTAATATGAGATTTGTTTGCCTTTAGTTTAATATTTAAAAAAGAATTTCAATTGATAGTGGATCAAAATGCACTATTATAACAAATAGGTATATTGATTAAAGATAAAGAACTTTTGATAATTTCTTGGTTTATTGTAATTTTAAAATAACTTTTATTAAGTTTATTCATGCTTTTGATATGGTAAAAAGTACTTATACGTTATTTGAATTATTTTATGAAATTGTCGAGTGGATTAGACAAAATGTCCACTTTGTTACAAATAATATGACTAAATTTTAATTAGTTGGGTACTTGTTATAATTGAAGTATGAACATATTTATTGATCTATACGTTTCTCATTTTATATATCTCATTTTAAAAGATATTGGTTGTATAGATCATATTTTAAATATTGTTTTATGGGCATTTAAATCACAAATTTTATACATCTAATATTTTTATCTTGGTTAAAAAAGCAAAAGATTATGTTAAGATTGTGTTATGTTAATACTATGTTTGCAACTACATTTATAACTTTGAGAGTTGTTTCTGATCATAAACAAGTACTTTAAAATTTAGTGACAAACAAACACTTTTTAAGTTATAAGTTATCAAAGGGTGCAAAAGGAAAAGAGGTTTATATTCTAGATAATAAATGTTGAGACATGTGTTTTATTATTATAAGATTATGACTCCACTTATAAGGTTGTTGAGGATTGTTGACTGAGATGTGAAACCATCATTGGGTTATATATATATATATAACCCAATATATATATATTAGAGTTCGCAAGATAATTATGAATCTTTTCAAAGAAAAAAGAAATTATACAAATGTTACAAAAATATTCTTGATCACTAAGGTGATGAACATCTTAACCGAAGGATTCATTTAACAACTTACTTTCATAATTCTAATTACTTATATAGTGAAGATCCATATACATATATTGATATTATGGTTAGTCCTTTTGATGTTATTGAATGCCAATGTATTTTTACTAATAAGATCAATTAAAGATGACAAATGAAATTAGATAATATTATGAAGGTTTGGGGAGCTTTGCTTGATCACCTATAAGGAGAGACCATATGATGTAAAATTGAAATCTGATAAGTTTTTATAATTTTAATTTCATTCTTTACTTATCAATATTATATTTTTCCTTTCTCACTTTATGCGTTCTGTTATTCCTTTCTCACTAAATAGCGTAAACACTGTAAGAAAGAGTTATTTTGAGAACAAGAGTTTTGTCCCATTATTTTGATTGCAACATTTTTTCATTAAATAATTAGAGTCCAATCACTCTTATTGTAAAAAGCTAAATTAGTTGTTAGATTCTAGACCACAGTGCTTGTGAGTACAAAAATTCAAAGAATAAGTGTGGAATAGATTCTAGAACTAGTGGACATTGACGTCGCAGGGGATTCATAGTACCTTGACAATTATTTTTTGTCTTCATTCTACCTTTTGTCCAAAAAGGTAAAGAAGGCTTTAAGGATAAGAGTTTTTCCCTCAATTAGATCACACGAAGAGGCTTTAGGTGTATTAATCTAAAAAGGTCTAAGCATGATCTATTGGTGAATTTGTTTAAGGTGTCCTTTAGATAGAGGACATAGTTTTACTTTACTTAGTTGGGATTATAGGTAGAGAGATCAGTTAATAAGATTAGTGCTCCTCTAACGTTGCAGCTCCAAGATTCTACACTTATGATGGCACTCATCTTATCTTATATAGGGATCCTTTGCTTGAGGAAATTTAGCTTTTCCTTAAGTTGTAAAGGCCGTAATTAAGACCAATTATCCCACTAAAACCATATCCTATCACAATTTCTGACCACACTTATAAAGGAGGAACTCAAATTGTCTCTTAACCTTAGTAGTTGAATTGAAGTCTAGGAATGTTCCTTATTAATTTTCAATCTCCAAAAGCATATAGTAGACATATAATTTTCATGTATCCAGTTTGACCAAATAGCCTCCTTATCATTGAACAATCTTTATACATTTTTGGCTAGTAATACTTAGTTTATATCATGAATAACAATTGTTCCCAAACCACCTTATTGTTTCAAAAATATTTCTTACTACCTAACTTTAGCATTTTTATAGTTATCAACTGCCCCTGACTAAAAATAATTTTTGATCACCTTCTTTATTTCCATAATTAACTTCCTTAGGAGAACCAAATGAGAGCTCTAATGTGTTTGAATGTTCTACAAGGATAGAGGAAATTAATTGCAACCTACCAACACTAGGGAGGAACCTATTTTTCCAAGAATTGATTCTAGCTTTAACATATTTAATCAAAGGTAAACAATCTACGTACCTCAATTTTTTTAATGGTTATAGATAAACCTAAATACTTTAAAGGAATTAGTTAGATGTTAAGACTAGATATACAACTTAACATTAAACATTATCTACCTCAGAAGAGACATAAATTTTGCTCTTCTTAACATTAATAGTTTGATTAGACATTATGGAAAATTGATTGAGGGAGTTGACCAAAATTTGTAAGGAACTAGGATCTACATTTCTGAATAGCATTAGATCATCTATAAAGGCTAAATTACTAACCCTGAGCTCCTTGCACTTGTGATGAAACTAGAAAGATCTAAAGGAATTTATTCTTTAAGTGATTAACCTTATAAGAATTTCCATGACAATGGTAAAACAGTAAGTGGATAATGAATTTCCTTGCCTTAGTCCCTTAGGATTGCAGTTCACCATTAAATTAAAGGAGGTAGTAATAATACATGACTTGATCCGTTCAACAAAAGTATTAGGAAATCTAAATGTCTTCAAACCATTCAAAATAAAGCTCCATTCCATATAGCTGAAGGCCTTAGAGAAATATATTTTTAGGAAACAACTTTGTATAAAAGCCTTAGTGTCATAGTACTTAAATAATTCTTGAACTAGCTTAATGTTGTCACTTATCATTCACCCTGATATAAAAGCACCCTAGGTTGGGCTACTTATATAAAGGGGTGATTTTACCAAAAAAATAAATAAAGGGGTGATCCCTTTGATTTACTTGTTAAGAGCTTATATATAACATTATAAACTATATTACAATGTGATATAAGACAAAAATTAGCCACTGCGTTAGGATTCTTCTTAGGATAAGGCAAATATGTGTCGTATTAAGCTCCCTTAACATTTTCTTTGTAATAGCCCATTTTCCATATTGAGGGTTAGAGCCCTAGATTATTGCACATGAACATATCATTGAGAATTCATGAAATGGATTTCATTCACATACATATCATTAGCATTCACACATGAATTATGATTTAGTAAACATTGCAAAGATAGTATATGCACTCAATTGACATATTTAGGGGTATGAAAGGTTTTAAGTGATTATAATGTGATTATGTGATTGTGTATTGAATGTGTCTTGGATTTTGGTTTGATGAACTAAAACTAGTAAATTGAAATTTATTGTTACAGTTGGGTGATTGATGAAGTGATATGTGTATCTAGCCTAGGAAAAATGTTAAATGGAAAGACAAATTGATATATATAGAAATTTAGGGTAACTAGACCTATAAAATAGTGACTCATGGCATTAGTACTAGGGTGACAAATGGCTTGGATAAATGGGTGACAAATGGTGGTATAATTGGGTGACAAATCGCTTAGGAAACTATGTGAAAAATGGACTAAATATTAAGTGACATTTGGTTGTTGGAGTAGAAGACATATAACATGCCTCTTTACTTGATAAGTATTTTGATAAGTGTCCAAACCCTTGCCACACATCCACACCCACGATTTCCACATTTGAAAGACCACGTTTTTCTTGTTTTTGGTTACATGCTCCCTTCTTATTTCTTCTTACCATCGACCTACATCCATAACCCTCATAACCTTAGATTTTTGCTAAAATTCTGCACCTTGCCACTTCAAAATTTAACTGCCTTCATCTTGTTGTTAAAACACCTTTGTGTTTTCACCTTGTTCTTGGAGTATGGTTGCAAGCTTGGAGGGTAAGACATCTTGTTAATTGAGGTGGGATTAGAATTAAATAAGAAAGTAAAATTTTGATCTTGTGGCATGTATAATAGAAATCTTATGGTGACTGAATTGAGATGAATTGCATGTAGGGTTAAATATGAAGTGTGCTGGAAATTTAATGAATGGATAGGTTATTATATGGATGAATTAGATTGATATTTGAAGTATAATGAAGGTGAATTTATGCTAAAGAAGGGTGATTGTGTAGTGTTCTTGAAAAGGGAAAAAGAACTAGGACTATATGTATGATCAAATGAAAGTTTATATTTTAATTTTGATGCATAAAAGACCATAAATTGTGAGCTACCAAATGATTAATTTGAATTAGAATTGGGTATGGAATTGATGAGGAATTGACATATAGTTCGAGTATAATTGAGGTATATGTAATGGACTATGATGAAGATGTGTTGAATTTGGTATGAAGATGTCAAAAACTAGAAAAAATTTGAAGGAAAAGGATGGTCAACCTTCGGTTCAATCATCCCATGATCGTGCAATCATGAGATCTATATTAGCTCCTTTCCACAATCGTGGGCAAGGCATGGAAATTAGAAAAGTTCAATTTTATGTGATATTGAAACCATATAAGGATAAGTTACTTTCCTTGGGTGCAAGTGGACTTGATTGAGGCTTGAAATGAACCTAAACAGTTGCTTGATTAATTAATTAAGTGATTGATAAGCTTATGTTGTTAATTGGTGTTATAATTTAAAGAATCTATTGTTTGATATCAACGTATATGAATTTGGGAAGTATGAGTTATTAATGGTATAAAGATGTTCTTATGAATACAAACGTGATCCAAAGGATATAGCTAATAAATTAGGTATGATTGCATGAGAATTAGGAAATTATGTGAATATACATAATGCTAGGAAAGGATTGATGAATGTATGATCGATGAATTTAGAGTAATCGGCTTATTAAGGTATAACCTAAATTACAAACTAGATGTGTACAAGTTATGATGCATGAATGATTAAGATTTGTGAATAAGGATACATGCCTGGGATAGTCAATTGAGCATGTAATGAACATAACACATATACATTTGTATAATTGAGTACTCATTTGATTAAACAAGATAGAAATGTGTAAATATGTATGTATTCCACGATATAGAAGCACAAATTGAGCGTCCACATCCAGATATTGCTGAATCGTTAAGGCAATGTCTATCTGGAGGATAATATGAGTTAACCTAAATGCTTTCTCACTATGTTTGAATTATTTTTGATTAATTGAGCGTCCACATCCAGATATTGCTGAATCGTTAAGGTAATGTCTATCTGGAGGATACTATGAGTTAACCTAAATGTTTTCTCACTATGTTTGAATTATTTTTGATTAATTGTCAGATATTGAATTGTTATTGATATAACTGTGATAATTTCAGACATTTCTGGTTCGAGGAGTTTGATATTCGGGATTGTATTAAAAGTGCTTTCTAATTCTATGTGAATATGAAAAATGTGTTCTCAACTAAATGTTAAATGCTGGACTCAGATCCGGTGAATGTGATAAATGAATGTGCATAGTGAATGAAAGTTATTGATAGCATATTATGTGAATTGATGCATTTCATTATGTTGTTATGCATGGTCAGATAAAGGAGTTGTGACCTGAGTGACCAGCGTGAAAAAGAGCTTAAAGCTCAGGAAATGTGCATAAAGAGCCACAGGCTCAGTTATTAATGAGCTCGGTATCCATAATGGATATGGGGTATTAAATAAAATGAGTCTAATATTCACAACAGATACGGGATAGTAAATAGATGCTCAGTCATAACAAAATAAAAATAAAAGTGGAGTCATATTTTCATTTTCATATATATAAATTAACATTTATCATAAGAATGATTGAGATGAACGTTGGATTTTTCTGAAATGATGATATGAAATGTCTGTATTCATAATGTACTTGTTGAAATATGATGTATATTGTGATCGGGTACTCAATATTGAATGATGTGATATATGGGATTTGATTATGAATAATGTGATATACTTGCAAAATTGGTTATATACTTGTAATATTATGTTCTGACTTGAGTGAGCACATCGATGATAGTTTACTCACTGAGTTTGCAAACTCAATAAAATTACAATGTTGATTTTCAGGCATTGAGGAGACCTAACTTCTAAAGCAATCTAGTTGAAGTATAGTATTATCAATTTTGGTAACAAGAAATGGCTCAAAGACCTGGTCAGTTAATATCTGAGGAGTTTAGATAGAATGTGTTTATTTAGTTGAAGTATACTCTAAGGTCTGGCCTATCAGTGGTGGAAGACCATCCCAAGTAGCTCCGTCTGACCTTGTAGGCTAACATGGGAACTTTCTAAAGGTCTTCAAGGAAAATTATATGCCAAAGATCTACCTGGATAGTAAGATGAAGGAGTTCCTAGATCTAAAACAGGGGAACCTCATAGTCAAATATGAAGTGCATTTTAATGAATTGTTGGGGTACGCCACAGCTTTGATCCTGAAGAAGGAAGATAAATGAAGGCAGTTTGAAGATGGGCTGAACATGGAGATCAGGACAAGGCTAGCTATCACTAATTTGAGTAGCTTTACAGAGTTATGAGTCGCTTCCATCCGAATTGAGCAATTATTGAAGAATGAATGAGGATAGTAAAGGTAGGAGTTTAGACTAAAGAGACAATGTGAGTTCCAAGCTGATTTTGGTAGAAGATTTAGTAAACAGCAGAATAGGTTATCACGATCACAGCTGAGATTGAGACAATCAGGGTTTAGCTAAGAGGCAGTTTTGTCTATTCTGGAAGAGGTTAGGCATCTGAAGGACAGACCTATAGTGGGTAGGCACAACAGGTGCCCAACTGTGAGCATTGTGGGAAGAGACATGGTGAAGAATGTTGGAAGATATTGAGAGCCTACTTACGATGTGGCTCTTTCGAGTATCAAATCAAAGATTGTCTCGCCATTGCTAGAGCATAGTCTAGAATGAGAGTGGGATTAGTAATTGAAATGACTGTTCAATAGTGTAGAGTTAGTGGAGCGGGATAGAGAGCCAGAGGTAAAGGTAGAATCAATTCAGTAGGTCCTAGTGCTAGAACTAAGGTGTGAAGCAACCAATCACAATCCTAGGCCTAGATCTATTCCATTACTAGACAAGAGGCACATAATTCCCCTGATGTTGTCGCAGGTGTGTTATATGTCTTTAATTTTGAGGCATTTACATTGCTAGATCCAGGGTATATCCATTCATTTATCACACCACATTTGGCATGTAAATTGCATTGTGAAAGATAGATGTTGAAATTTAGTTTAAAAGTGAGTACTCGAGTGGGTACTACTACAGTGAGTGGGGAAGTTTATAAAGGGTGCATCATTCGGGTTGATCAGGTAGTTGAAAACTAATTTAATAGTTTTGCAGTTAAGGGAAATATACCTTATGTTAGGAATGGATTGGCTTACTACACATAGGGATGTAATGAATTGCTATACTAAAGAAGCAATTATTGAATCTCCTAATAAACCGCGGGTGACATTTCGAGGTATTAGTCAGGCAGTGTTCGCCAGATTAATTTCCTCAATGAATGCCTTTAGATTGATTCAAAATAGATGTAAGGCTTACATAACCTATGTAACTGATACCCGAACTAAGCATATAGTTCTAGATATTCCTATTGTCAGGGATTTTCCAAATGTGTTTCCTAGTGAGTTACCAGGATTACCCTTAGATAGGGAGACAGAGTTCACTATCGACCTTATTCTAGGTACCGCTCCTATATCTATTCCTCCATATAGGATGACACCTATGGAACTTAAGGAATTTAAGACCTAATTGTATGAGTCGTTGGACAA
>JAOTIZ010000203.1:24040313-24054481 GCA_027123425.1 Erythroxylum panamense
ACCTACGATCGTATCTAGGTTGTTGTTTAATAAGAATGCTAGGATACATGTTTCTAGTCATTACTCTTAAGAGAAAATATTCCCAATGAATGTTTGTTAATGATTGCAATTTTATGTCGAGGATCCATTTTAGCGTGATAACATCGGTGACCCAAAAACCAAGGTATTTTCCATTAATTTTTCAAATCCAATTATTTTTGTTGATTTACGATTTTTCTTATATTTTTCCTTAAATTTCGTGAATTGAAAACAAACCCACCTTTTTGTTACTTTGTTTTAGTTTTAAACTCACTAACCTTTACCGTTAAAAATTCCTTGTGGGAACGATATCAACTTACCACTACTACATTAAATTGTATTAACGGAAGTGATTTCTTTTGAATTTGGTTGCAGGCGACAGCACTACTACATTCTCCTTAATTAATTTAGGGTAATGTAAATCTTATATTGAGCATTTAACTACCTTTATATAGTTTATGTCATATCTACTTACTACAAATATTTTGAAAACATAGTAATTTTTATATGAGATAGTTTGGAGATCTCTAGTGAAAAGATCTTTTATATAATCATCACAACTAGCATTTCCATAAACACACAAGTAATATTTTTTAATGAAATTATCATATTAGGTTAGTTTAGTGAATTTGTTCTCTAACATGTACCCATATTATTTTTTAATGTCTTCATATTTTAGTCTATAAGATGGTTCATAAGTAAGAAACATAATGTGTTCTAGCCTTTCTACTTTATTAATATCTAGTCTTATTGTGTTCTAATCTTAATTTATTTCAATCAAAAATGAAATGAATAATTTAGTTTATGTAACACCATTCTTAATGACTTAAGAAAATAAATTTCTTAACTCTAAAGGAGTCCAATTAATTGTTAATTTAAATATAATTGAAATCTAGTTCTAAAAAATAATTTTCTAAAACTTCAATTACGAATCAATTTAAATATATTCTTAATCTAACTAAAAATAATTAATTCAATTTTGAAATTAATTTAATTAAAAAATTAAAATTTTCTTTAACTATAATTAACTTGGATTAGATCAGAAATCGAGGATGGGATGTATAAACAAAGATGGGGCTTCATACCTTTATGTTGTTGCTCATCAATTAATAAACTATACCAAACTTATTTCAAAAACCTAAAATTGGTTGTTCAAGTTTTTACAATTGGATTTAGTTCGGTTGTAAGTCTTAGGGTTTATAACTCTTACATATTTAGATTTAATATTATAATAAATAATAATCAATAGAAAATCAAGTTACATAATTGAATAAGGCTCCAATACCCTAATTGGAAAACTGGGATGGGATCTTATCCCCTAGTGGAAGAAAATAAAATATTTTATGATTTTTAAATCCAAAATTACTTTTTGTTTTATTTCATGATACATTATTTAATGAAAGGATTGAATTTCTTAACCTTGTTAAAAGATTTTCCAAATAAATACTAATGGATAATAGTACAACATTCTTCCTAATTAATTTAGGGTGATATAAAGCTTAGTTAATAATAGCTTAATTTGTAGTCATTAGATATGACATAAATTACATAAAGGTAGAAACCATCTATTCTTTAAGTGTAGCTTTAACAAATCAGTGTGGAGCAGAATTTTAAGTATGATACAGCTTTTAAGCATCAATTTTATATGGCATGAGACGTTGAACACTATCATTAGATGCACCAAAACAGGTTAGAGGAATAACATCCTTATCAAGACTTCGTTTCAGATAGTAATCTATTACATTTGGAGAGAAAGGAATAGGAGACTCTATAAGAATGAGGAGCAACATAAGTATGAACTTGCCGAGCAAATTGTATAACATGATTAGAGAGGTTATGATAGCAATGGAAAGCAATGCATAATTAGTCAAGATCTTAAAGCAATGTGGTTAATTTGATGTTATCTTGTATTTTATTGTACATACTGATTAGTATGGCCTCTTTTGTTTGTAATTGTGTAATCCTTATTTAGGATTGTGCATTAGCTTTTGCTATAATTGAATATAAATTATTTTATTAAAAAAAGGATTATGAAAACATAGTAATTTTTATATGAGACAGTTTGGAGATCTTTAGTCAAATGATCATTTATATAAGCATCACAATGAGTATTTTCGTAGACACATAAGTTATGTTTTATAAGAAATTCTCATATCAGGTTAGTTTAGTGAACTTGTTCTTTAAAAAGTACTCATATAATTTTAAAAATTTCTTCATATTTTAGTATATAAGATGGTTCTTAAGTAAGAAACATAATGTGATTTATTATTTTTTCTTTATTAATATCTAGTCTTAAACTATAACTAAAAAAATTTAGAAAGAATAGATAAATTCAAATTGAATCTCATAATTGAGGGGTAGCATATCTATTTTAAGTAATGTATATTGAGAAAACTGGTAGATAGTTTTAATATTACATGTGGATAAAAAGAGGTAGCTCTTAATAGGATTGATGTTAAGCTCTATTAAATTGTTAAATTCTTGGAGTAAATAGTGTAATGCAATGATGATCTAGTTATAACTTAGATATCCATCTAGGAAATAATAATACTTGTAAGTATTCTTAAGCATTTGATCTATAAAAAGAAAGTGATCATTGCGAGTAGAAGTATTAAGTCTCCTATACTCAATACAAATTGTCTAACCACTCACAATCCTAGTGGAAATTAATTAATTAATTACTTTCAATATATAACATTATAATCCCACCCTATTTATAAACAACATGCATTACACTTACGCATAAACTATCTTAAAAAGGATAGCTTATCCCAACATCTAACTACTTTAGAATTTTACCTTTAATGATTCGTTTCATATTAGGATTTAACCTTCTTTGAATTTCAATAATTGTCTTATGGTTATTCTCTATAAAATTACACATAGACCTCATCATATGTAATAATTTAACAAGTTAATTGTTGCATATTTAAGCATTCATAATAATAAGTGATGTCTTATTTTCTACTAAGGAAGCACGTTTATGATATGGAGGAAAAGGTTTCAATTCCAATACAAGGGATTATGCACTAGATAAAGGATTAAGTGACTTACATTTACCTAAATTCTAAAAGGTTTTACCCAGTATGTTGAAGGTTGTTCCCTTCACTCTAGCTACTATGTCTGCTTCTTCATTATGTTCATTTGTTATACCTGCAACAACTAAACATTGTTCCAAACTTTCACTTTCAATTTTGAAGACCTCTTTAGATAATAGATAATGAAAATCAAATTGATAAATTGTTTCATCTATCACATTTAAGAAAACCTACAAATTTCCACATCTTAATGCCACTATTGTAGTGAAGAAGTTTCTTTCTAAGATAAAGGAAACTTTGATATCCTTTAACATCTCTAGGATGATAAAATCAATAGGAATTAACCCTAACTAGCACATTTTCTAATATACCTAACAACTGTGTAATAGAATGATAAATTAGTTGCAAGGTTATATTTGCCAATATTAACTCTTGAGGTTTTAACTTTACAGCAATTGATCAAAACATCAAAGATATAGCACATAAATCACACAAAACTTTACAAAAATTAACATATGATAATGCAAAAAATCGAGAAACTGCCTAGATCCTTAAACTTTGGCAGTTATTTGTTCTAGATGATGACATTGTATTTCTAAGTTAGGGACATTATCTTAAAATCATTTAATATCTCATTTTTACTTATTATTTCTTTGAAATTTTGGTCTAATCAGGTGTTTATGGAAATTTATCCTTAAACGAAAGAGCGTCTGCTTAAAACTTTCTAAGAATTTCTTAAACTATTTATCCATTTTATTTTTCTTAATAATTTGAGGAAAAGGAATAGGAAGCATAAAATATTTGACAAGTGTTGCCTCTTATTGGAATGATCTTATCCTTACCTTTTTCCATTTATTGTTAAAAATCTTCCTTCATGTAGGTATTATTTGATATAATCTCCTTACCACTCCTCAATTTTACTAACTTTCATTTCTCCCTCTCATTGCTTCATAAGAACTCTTGCCTTATAGAACTTACGAAATTTGTGAACTACCCCATTTGAAATTATATATTTTTATTCAAGGTAACTATCCAATTAACTTTTGTTTCGAAATTTTCAAAACTTTTTGTAATCAAATTTTCTATTTTCTCAATATTTAACTCCCAATCTAGGTTCCTTTCTAGTTTCTGATGTGGTCTTTGGTGCAATCCTAATAGGTCATTGCCTTTTTGGATCTCCTTTCCCTAGGTTGATTTAAGTTTTTTAATGGTTTTCTGTTGTAGATTATATGTGTTGTTGTATGAAATATATGCATTGCTTAATCGAATTAGCAAAAGGGCAACCTACTTGACATTTATGGCTTATATGACTTCCTTTATACAACTCTCAATATAAGGCTTAAAGTGGTCTTATGGCTCTACCTAAACTATCAATTTTCTTATTAGTTTTTTAACTTGAGCTATAAAAGATGTGGCCATAACCAAATTATGAATGCCTACCAATCATAGTTCCCTAGCCAGTTTAATTTCACTTGATAATTATTCATAGTGATATGCTCAACAAATTCCAAATCAAAATTAGGAATATTATTGTTCAACATTCCTCCAACGACTGCATCTACCATCTACTTAGTAACATAGCCTAGAACATCATAAGAAGTCTAAACTTGCAACTATGATAGGAATCTATATTGTGAACACCTCCTTTGGTATGTCCTTGTAATTCTTCCATGAATCATATAATATTTCAATATCCAATTGCAAATAGGTAGATGTTCCATTCCTTAGTTTAGTAGCCATACTAGTGTGAATTACGCGCATAATAATTTCTCTGTCAAATTATCCCACAATTTTAGTTAAGTTGCAAGATGTGGCTTTAACCATTTCTAAGCTCAATCCCACAATGAAAATGGAAAAAACCTTAATTAAACAATGTATGAGATATGATCCTATTCTAAGTCATATATGTCTTTTTTGGGTTTTCTCTAGAGTTTGAGACCATAAATCTTTTTAGAACATTTTTCCATAGGTATATAAGCTAAGACATGATCATGTATAAGGTTGTGTATCTCTTTGGAAACTTCTTTTTACAACATGACCTCCACCCAGCCCATATAACGGATTGTTTCTTCATCTCTAGGCTATTCCATAGGAATACAAGTTAGCATGTGGTTATGTGTCATGTCATATTCAATTAAAAAAATGTTTTCTTTATGCTTTTTCTTGTAATCTTCTCTAATTCTTGACTTTGTCATTTATGAAGCTACTCTTTTACAATTAACTAAAATAAGACATAAAACCAATTAAACATAGGTAATATGAACTGAAAATATAACAAAATACTAGGAAAAATATATTCATATTTCATGCAGATTGACCTGTATAGGACAAAAAAGTATTCATCAATGCCATAAGTTTCATCTTGAACACACAAAGATTTGGCCTATCATAAGAAAATAGATCTTCATCAAGGTCTAAAAACTTTACCTTAGACCAAAAAATATGTCCTAAAGTATATATCATATCTTCATCAAGGTGAAAAAGCCTCAACTGGAATTGATAAATAGCTGTTATATCATTTGAAAACATATTTTCATGAAAATCTAAAGCATTTATTAACAAGGATATGGTCTATCACAAGACAACTAATCTTCATTATAATATTGAGATTATACAACCCACAATTATATAAATCAAATAACATATCATCAACAAATGTCATTTAAGTCTAGATCAACTTCATAAGGATAGGCTTTTGTGATCACATCATAATTATAGATTCAATATAATTTTGACATTAGAATATGATAATGGTTAAGCTATTGGAGGGAAATGAAATATATGAAAATATACACAAAGATTGATGCCTAACAAAAGCTTAATAAGCCAATAATCTTCAAGCATGTTAACAAATGGAGACTAGTTTCACATTTTAAAACACCCACAAGTCACTATAAAAGAGATCACTATTCTTAATAATGTACCCACTTCAAACCTACTCACTTTATCTTACCAAAACAATGCATTTCTCGCTCTAGAATTTACTAAATTGACCCAAACATTGAAAGGCACTCCGATTTTTAATTTTGTGAGTCTTGTAGAGAAGACCCTAAAGTCAAAACAATGATAATCTCAAGTTTGGATCGTTGAGCCCAAACCTTCACGAAATCAATATGCATTAATAGATATCACCTTTATTAAACAAAAAGTTTTAAGCATATTCAAATTTGTCACACTAGACACACTATTTAGATAATGCTCTTGGAATCTCTAGGAGCACTTAAGCACGTTGAGAGTATTTGTATGGCTAACTTTACTTTTATTTTATGTATAAGATATTACTTTGCTTCTTTTTCTCTTTGATTTTAAGAGGTTAAGATAATCTAGAGTAAAACCCTTTCTCCATCTGCCATCATTTTTTATTATTCTATTATTTGTTTTGTTTGGGTGTAGGTTTCAATCAGCGCCAATTTGGCACTTTCCTTAGTAAATGAATTTTAGTATGCCTTTAAGTTCATTGACTACTTATTCATGATACAACTATAGTTTATATTTTAGATGGAAAAAATACCATTAATCTATTATACTCAAAATTTGATAAATAAATACTTCTATCATCTAATAAAATAATTCATATTAAATTGAATGGATTGACGAGAAGTTGTAGCAACTTGGCTTAGACTCCGCTATGTGAAAAAATACGGTTATCTAAGTATTTGATGAACATAGCAACTTCTAAAGTGGGCATATTATTATTGTTGGCACGTGACCTTTAATATTCAAAATCATGCCAAATGATATAGATAAAGCAACTAAATTGAAGTAGAAAAAGTTTAAATCCTGTTATTACGAAATATTTTTCAATTAAATACTTTAGTTAATTGCAATATGAATTAAAATGTTGATGTACATGTGAGAACACGATAGTGTTGTAGTGACATCACAATACTATCATCATAAAGACACGATACATTTACATGTCTCAACAAATATAATGTTTGTATTTAGGGTGGAGTAATGCATTTGATTGAAAAATTTTAAGACATCGTAATGAAAAAGGATTTGAGTCGAAGAATTTGATTAAAAAGTTTATCATAAGAGGACTAAATATACTATTGTCCCTTTCGTATTTAAGTCTAAGCTCTCAAGAGTTTTTTTAAAAGAGCTTTTGCGCCAGATGCAGGACTTATATAATCATGTGGTTCAGCATCATCAGCTAAATCCGTATCCCCTGTCTGAAGAACTTGCATAGTTAACTAGCAGAAGCCTAAATTAAATGGCGACGACATCAAACTATTGAAATTGCAAACAGCAACAGTTTAAGCATACAACTTAATCCCCTCTTGATGCAATGATATTGGAGGTGGTACTAGTAATATAGGTTCGAATATAGAAGTTTTTTTTTTTTGTTTACACGTTCGGTATCCGAACTTATTGGGTCGACTAATCCGATTCGGAGATTAGAAGACATTTATTATTCGTAGAGTTTACTGACAGGAAAACCGAAACAAGAAAGAGTAATAACTTTTCTTCTAATACAGAGACCACACGGAATTCTGGCAAGCAGAAACTTGAGGACATAAATTAGCAGCTGAAGCTTACATTAACTCCAACTTCATGGAGTGGTGATGCCTGCAAGGACAGGAAAATAAATTGAACGGGGGTATTAAATTTACGCAATCCTACATTGTTTTGACTACTCAATGGATATAGAAAGGTAGAGATGAAGAGAGCTTACTTCCACACTTGTAGTGGCGAGGAACCCTTCTTCCACATCCTTCAATAAGGCGAATGGCACGGTTTACATCAACAAGTGCGGCCAACTTTGGGGTAACAACAGGGCAAACGCACTCAATATGGCTAACCCGAACACGCTCACAGCATGCAGGCGATGGCAGCCTCCCATATACCACTGGCTTGCATGCGTTAATCCCAAGCCTTCTCTCCTCCTTGCAAGCCGCAGCACTAACTTCTGCACTTGCCTTATTATTCACTTCCAGAATGCCCAAAACAAGGAGCAAAACCATAACAATGGAGGCTAATGGTTTTGTTTTCATCATTTGTCTCATGTAGTTTCCACTCCCAAGTCCCACCAGACCAAGTTTTCTGATGCTGATATCGGTTCCAGAGCAAGAATTAATATATATAGTAGGAGACAACAAGGAAGTGGGAACCTGGGAGGGCAGCTGTCGGTTCGATGGCTAAGTATTTGGCCATCAACTGTAACTTTCGTTGAATTTTGTAGAAGGGTTGCTGCCACTATGCGTCTTTTCAGGGTAAGTAAATGGTACGCAAATTAGGAGATGAAATCGTCTGTTCCACAATTCCTGTTCCCACCCTGTGGTATTATAAAGACATCCACATATTTAACAATAAATAAATAAGAGGGAGGTAAATATGTGGATAGCATGCGATGGCACAGGGTAAGAACAGGGTTCAACAGACGATTTCGTGCCAAAAAAAAGATGCCCCGCGTGGGCGTCAATTTCCTTAACAAAATGATACCCCGCGTCAATTTGGAGAATGGTGGGCGAAAATGGTTGTATTTGACTTGGTCTAAAGGACTCTCGTCAACTGTTCTAGTTTCTAGGACATTTTCTTGCCCTCTTCAACCTACGATAACCAATCAATAAACCCCTGTTTTTAAACAATAGATAAGCCTTACCACAGCCGAATAACTTTATTAAAGCTGTAAAGGACGAGGTCGCGTACAGCGTGCGTTCGTTTGTTCATTTTGATTTTATTAACCTCGTCCGTGTGTGTAATTTTTCTGGTGCGCTAGCATACATCCGAGCAGAAAAGCACAGACACTTTTAAGTTTAAAATTTAAATAATGCAGGGTTTTGTTTAGAAGGTTACCAAGTTGGAATTAAAAATTACTAGAATAAGCCTAATCAACTTTTGTGGGTGATCAGATTCTTCCCAATGGCCTAATACTGACAAGCGAATATGGCTCCGTGCGGAAAATGTCATACAAGCTGAAAATTTGGCAGTAATAGTAAATTCACTAAAGTTTAATAAGGATTTATAAAGTTTGATCTCTTAGTCTACAAAAACAAGTTGTCTCGTAAAGTTTCAGTATTAAAATCAAAATTAATTAAACAATCAACAAACACCTAAATTAATCCCAAAAACAGTCCAAAAAAAAAGGATGAGAATATAACTCTACTTACCTTCTCTCTATTTTTTTCTCAGTTTTAGATATTATGGCCTCAGTGACATGCAAAACCTACATATTTTTCTCTTTTATAGCACAGAGTAAGTTTTTTGCACTATACACAAACACATACATGACCGTGTAAGTAATTGTGTCTCTTTAGCACCGCCTCACTTGCAGATTTATAAGGTCACAAAGAGACACACAGTTGTCACACACGACCATGTATGTCTTCCCTCTTCACGTCCTTCTTCACATGATTTTAGAGAATAACATAGTTTATCCACATGGTCGTGTCATAGTTTATCCACATGGTCAT
The DNA here is from genome assembly GCA_027123425.1 of Erythroxylum panamense. Taxonomy (NCBI): domain Eukaryota; kingdom Viridiplantae; phylum Streptophyta; class Magnoliopsida; order Malpighiales; family Erythroxylaceae; genus Erythroxylum; species Erythroxylum panamense. Next base: position 24,049,786 of record JAOTIZ010000203.1, read on the forward strand.
GTAAGTGAAGACACAAGCATGTATCACTCTACATGAGTGTGCGTGCTTACATAGTTGATGTGCACAGTCGTGTAAGTTAAAGACACAGGCGTGTAGCATCTTATATGGTTGTGTATCCCCCCTAAAAGAGCTTCATCTATCTTATCTTCACTTATTCGTCATCCCTACGTGGTATGAGTTCTTTTATCCTTTCTAATATTGCTTAATGTTTTTGAACACTCAACTCCTCTATCTCAGTGTCTTCCTTAAACTCAGCTTTGTTCATCTTCTCAACTTCATTGCCTATCTTAGCTTTTACAGATTTATTTTTTCTTGCTCTTGAATACGTTCGTCCATAACATCAATCTTCATGCAAATGTTTTCTTTCAAATTTTTCAATGCTTTGTTCATGTTGAATTTCACTTGATCTTCACCAATCCGAAATGTTAATTTACCTTCATAAACATCTATTAATGCACTCCCTATGTTCATGAAAGTTTGTCCGAGAATTACTAGAAGTTCATATCCTCTTTAAAATCTATGACTACAAAGTCCACAAGGATAATAAACTTGTCCACCTGTATTAAGATATCTTCCACCACTCTAAATGGTCTCTTAATTGATAGATCAACCAATTGATTTAACATTAAGTTGGCTTTACCTAGTCGATCCCTAATTTCCTAAATATTGACAAAGGCATAAGATTTATAATTGCCTTTAAGCTGCAAAAGCACTTTGTGAATTCGAATTCACTAACCACACAAGATATTGTGAAACTCCCTGGATCCTTCACCTTGGGAGGCATATGATTTTTTATTACGGAACTATAGCTTCCAATTAATGCTACCATTTGGTTCTCTTCCCAAGTCCACTTCTTTAATAATATGTCCTTCAAGAATTTGGTGTACTTGGGCATATGTTCTAAAACCTCCATGAAAGATATATTAATTTGTAAAGTCTTTTACTTCTCTATGAAATTTGAAAATTGTGCATCTAGTTTGCTCTTTTATATACATTGAGGGTACGAAATCTCGGGTGCATATGTTGAAAGGGCAATATAAGGAGGGTACTCACTTATTGCTTCATCCTTCTTTTCTTATTCCTTTTCTATCAGGTGGGTTGTAGCTTATTTCTTTGTTGATTGCTTAAGTTACTTCCCACTTCTAATTGTGATTGCTTTGAATTGCTCCCTTACATTTGCTTCAGTATTACTCAAGAGACTCCTCACACTTCTTATGGACAACACATCCGCCAGTTGGCTTATTTGAACTTCTAGGTTATAAATGGAAGAAGTGCGATTTTTAGTTACCTATTCAAATTTCGCTTCCATACTTATAAGTATGTCTATAATCTTTTCCATTTTTGCGTCATTAACATTAGGCTTCTCTTGTTGAAATCCAGGTGGACCTTGATTTGTCATTTGGATTCCCACATTTTTTGACCAAGAAAAATTTTGGTGGTTCCTTCACGAATTATAAGTGTTAGAATAAGGATTGTTTTCTCCTTCTAGACCAAATAATGTCCCTATTTAATTGAGTTGCTTCATATCATTTTTTAGCATCAAGAAGTAATCAATGGCATCATGGTTTTCTTATAATTCACATCTATGTTGAATTGCTTTAACACGAAGTAACGAAGAGATTTTCATACTATTGAGTTGTCTGGTTAAATTATCAAGCTTAGCTTGCATTTCTATCATTGAATCGACAATAATGACTCCCTTTTAATTGCAGAAGGTCATTTATTGTCTACTTTTGTTTGACATCCAAAGAAAGCTATTATTTGCCATCTCTTCTGGCAAATCCTCCACTTCCTCATTAGAGATCCTCCAAACACTGTATTAGTGGTACCCCTTGTAGGTAGATTAACTCCATTATAGAAGGTTTGCAATAAGAATTCTCTAGGTAGGTTGTGATGAGGGTATCTCCTCTTTAAATCCTTGTAACATTCTCATGCATCATATAAAGACTCCTTATTATTTTGTTGGAATTTGTAATCTTCTTTATTAACCTGGTCGTCTTCGTCAATGGGAAGTACTTATCTAAGAATGCACACATTGGTAGCTCCCATGTTATGATGTTTTCTGAGTTTAAGGAATGATACCATGTTTTTTTATTATATCGGAAGGTATCAAATATCTTTAAGAAATTTACTAAATGTGCGTTAGGATCTTCTTTCGCTAAACTGTAAAACTGTATGTTCATCTACATCATATTCAGCAATGTTGGTTTTATTTCAAATGAGGTTAGCACTAGTGGCTAAGTGATGCCTTTTTTTAGCATTGAACTTTGGCCTCATGAAATCTATAAAGGTTCTAACGTGCACTGCGGAAAGATTGATGACAATTTGATGGTGTTTTTATGGGTGTTTTGTTTTGGTGTGTTTTTGACCTTGAGGAATTAAGAAGGATGGAAATTTCGAATTCAACAATCAAGAAAAATAAGGATACGTAAGGTTTGATTTCTACGATACCTCTTGAAAACTTGTTCCAAACAATCCCGATGATCAAAATAAAATCAAAAGAAACGAACAATCGACACGCCACAATTAGGAAAGCAATTGATAAGTGAAAGATGGTTCGAAAGTAACAAGAACAAGAGAATAATGTTTCTCCCTATTAAAGCCGACGACACTCCAGGAATTCTGATATAAAAGTTACAACAATTTGACCTAAAGACATATATTTATACCTAGGTTAAATAATAAAAGGTTGGGCTAAAATATATGGAAGCCCAAAATAAAACAAAGTCCATAAACTAAATAAATAGGTCTGATGTGTTGCGCCACTACTAGATCCATATGCTCTTGGGCATAAGTGATGAAGCATTAAAATAGCCCAAATCTTCTTGTCTTTAAGCTTCAAGTGTATCCGGTCCAAGGATTTGAGTTAAATGGATTAGTTTGGCCTCAAGTCTATTAAACTCTCCTCCAATAGGCTTGGAGCTCGCCATCCTCTCAAGATAAAAGCCCACATGTGTATAAAGAGCCTCTTTAAGTCTCTTGGCCCTAGCTTTGGTTATGGGCCCTTCTGGCATGGTTAGCTCTCTGCCTGGTCCTACTCGATGGTCCATGGTCCCGCTCACATTAGTCCCTCCCTCCTCAAGAAGATTTGTCCTTGAATCTGAATCCATATCAAAAGGAGAAAGATTAGTAATATTAAAAGTAGCAGACACATTATACTCACCTGGAAGATCAATTTTATAGGCGTTGTCATTGATCCGCGTCAACATCTGGAATGGACCATCACACCTAGGATCCAAGTTGGATTTCCTCCGGGTAGGAAACCTCTCCTTCCTCAGATGCACCCAAATCCAATCACCAGGTTCAAAGGTCACCATTTTCACCCCTTGTTGGCTTGCTTTACATATACCTTGTTCCTCTGCTTAATATGTTGTCTTGCCTTCTTATGCAACTCCTTGACTATCTCAACTTTCCTCTTGCCATCCGTACTAGACAACTCATACAAGGGTAAAGGCACCAAATCCAAAACAGTCAAAGGATTAAAACCATAGACAAGCTTAAAAGGTGAAAAACTTGTGGTAGAATGCACACTCCTATTATATGCAAATTCAATAAATGGCAAACATTCACCCCAAATTTTCAAATTCTTGCCCACTATAGCACGCAACAAGGTACCCAAGGTCCTATTAACTTCCTCGGTCTGTCCATCTGCCTGTCGATGACAAGTAGTAGAATAGAGCAATTTTGTACCCAACTTCTCCCATAATACTCGTCAAAAATGGCTCAAAAACTTAGCATCCCTATCAGACACAATAGACCTAGGAATGCCATGCAATCTAACAACATCTATGAAAAATAAGTCAGCAACATACACAGCATCATCAGTCTTATGACATGCAATGAAATGCGTCATCTTACTAAATCGATCAACCACAACAAAGATGTTATCAAAACCTCTCTTTGCGCTAGGCAAGCCCAAAACAAAGTCTAAAGGGGTATACAATCCATGAGGTTTGACAGTGGATTTTGCTTGTCTACAAGCAATACACTTGGCACATATACGTTCAACATCCCTATGCATTCCAGGCCAATAAAAATGTTCATGTAAAGTATCCAAAGTCTTAGCAACCCCAAAATGACCCATTAATCCACCACTATGGGCCTCATGCACAAATAAAGCACGCATAGAACAATTAGGCACACAATTACCTCGAAACAAATAGCCCTCATGCCTATAGAATTTCTGGAATGCAGCATGCTCATAAGCAAAATAAACAGTAGCAAAGTCAACATCTGAAGCATACAATTCCTTAAGCTGCTCAAAACCCAAAAGTTTAGAACTAAGTGCAGAAAGTAAAGTGTATCTCCTAGACAATGCATCAGCTACCACATTCTCTTTCCCTTGCTTATAGTGAAGCACCTATGGGAAGGTCTCCAGAAACTCCACCCAAGTAGCACGTCTCTTACTCAACTTGCCTTATCCTTCAAGTGCTTTAAGGACTCATGATCAGTCCGAATGACAAACTCTCTAGGCTGAAGGTAATGTCACCACACCTCCAATGCTCTCACCACTGCATACAGTTCCTTGTCATAAGTCGGATAATTGAGTTGTGCACCACTAAGCTTTTTACTGAAATATGCAACTGGATTGTTTTCCTACAAAAGCACAGCACCTATACCAATCCCAGAAGCATCACACTCAACCTCAAAAGCTTTCTCAAAATTAGGTAAACAAAGAATAGGAGCAGAACACAAC
>JAOTIZ010000203.1:24072095-24084295 GCA_027123425.1 Erythroxylum panamense
CATGTTAAAGTTGCTATGAAATTTTCTAGTCAATTCACACTCTAATCATGATTATATAATCCCAGAAGTAATAGAAAACGAGAAAATGTTTGTTTCATTTGTTTTATTATGAAAACGAGAAAATGTTTGTTTCATTTGTTTTATTCTTTCTCTCATTTTGATTGAAAACTTAAAAACAAGTAGAACAAACAAATTCAAAAACACGTATGCGTATAAAAAGTAATGCGGAAATGTAAAAGAAAAGAAATTTACTTCCCTTGAGTTGCCTCCCAAAAAGTGCTTTTGTTTAGGGTTGCTGGCTCGACTCCTTCTTCTCCTCATGTGACAAAATTGTGATCTTCCAGTATTACAGTTAGCGCCACTTCCACGCGAGGTTGCTCCAGATAAGGCCTTAGTTGATCATCATTCTCATTTAACATCTTCCCTATCCTCAAACTCTCAATCCTCGACTGAGTCTTTACACTTCGAAAATATTTCGAACGTCTCTTCACCTTTTTCTTAATCATTTAATTCCTCCAATCTGTTATGTAAAGGTAAAGAGTTAGTTTCAAAAATAATCATGGACTCAGTTAGTTTCAAAAATAATCATGGACTAAGTACTTACCTCTGAGCTAAAAGATATGTTCTTTTCAGCTTCGAGCTCCTTCTCCACTTCTTTGACACAAACAATTTATTGAGGGTTGACCTCAAAATTCTCAAGTTCCTTATCACTTTGTAAAGTTTCTACATAGACTTCAATTGGGTACAACTCGGGTTGATATGGCGGTGCCTTTTCACTTTGCGATTCTAGGCAACTGAGCCTTATTGCCATCTGACCCATTAGGAGTTTTATCCTCTGTTGACTTGCTTTTGTCTCTTAAAACTAGTTGCTGCATATTTTGTTGTAATTGTTATATATCTTATAGAAATTGCAAATTGTTAGCAGCAATATTATTAACGAGTTCTTCTAAAGTTGCAACTGAATCATGTTGGCTCTCCGAATCTTGGGCGCTAAACCATGTGTTTCTTACAAATTTCCCTCCATCCTTCTAGAATTATAGACTATTCTACTGCATTTGTAAAGTATTAGCTTTTAAAATATTATTCAACTCTTCCAGAGATGGACAGGAGTCGTGATAGGAAGCTTCTGGTCTGTACGAGAATTGTTGTGTGTTTTGCAAACTATCATGGAAATAATTCTAATGATTATTCCATCCATAACAAAATTTAGGTTGATCAGTCCAAACATTGTTATAGGATTGAAAATATGAGTTGTAAAAAAAAATTACTTCTATCCATATCGAAATTTTTTAACACGAAACAAAAAAATGAAAAGATCAGAAAATAACAGGAAAGAAATCAATTACGAACAAATATATACAAAATGTCAATTAACTCACAAACAAAAACTAAAACACCGCACTCCTCGGAAACAGTGCCAAAATTTGACCACGCATCGTTATGCTAGTCAAAATAAAATAACTAGACTACTACTATAGTAGCGGCGAGTCTTGGTCGATCCCACAAAGAGTTTGTGTAAAGTTTATGGAATAAAATTAACAGATGTTTAGGTTTAATGGGGGGTTTGATTTTTGAAAGAAGAAAATAAAATGAAACAGAAAACATGCAAAAAATAATAAAAGTGGGGAATTCGATAGGGACCCAGTTCTTTGGTTCAATCTCGGCCTACACCCTAATTAAGCACATTTCATTAATTTGTTGTTCTTTAACCTCTCCTGGCAATTATTAATCGTGAGTTAACAATTAACCCGAGTTTTCCCTTAGGTTTTGTTTAAACAAGATATGATCGTTAGTTAAACCTAACCATCGAACAACCTAGGATACGATCTCTAGATTTAATTAGGCAGTAGCATTACGAATTAGAAAAACTGATTAATTAAGGCAATAACCACATACGATGCATCATTTAACCTAAGTCATGTTATCCCCAATGATTACGAATCATTAGTCGCTATACATGAATTTCATCATAACAATTACGGATTATATTGAAATTCTAATAATGGTCTTGCAATTAACGATTCAATGAATACATTAAAATCATCAACTCACAATACCCAATGGGTTCATATGCAAATATCCGAATAATAACAAAAATCTGATTATCCATACACAATACCAAATCAATTAATATAGGATAACACAATCAATTCCTAATGAGAGAAAGAAACAAAAAAATAATAAAAAATACTTAACTCGGGTCGTCGGCATTGACATCGCCTCCAAACTAACGTTGGAATACCTAGCACTTCATAGGTCTTTCCTAGAAAAATACTTCAACCCCCATTCTAATCCCTAGCCAAAAACCCCTTAATTTCTCCTTACTACTGCAAGCTTCTCTTAACTTCACTATTCATTGATTTGATGAATAAGGTTTAAGAGTTTTAGTTCCAACGATAATATTTCATGCTCCCACATTTATGCCTGCACCAGCTTCTCTCGCTGCACCAAGAAACCAGCCACCTACTCCTTCACTCCTCGCCTAAAATGCTGCACCTCGTCTGCATTTAAAGCAACCCTCACACCAGCACCTTTATTATGCTACCCACTGTGCTTATACTATTGATTGATTGGACAATTTATGTTTGCAACTCCTTTTAAAACATTTCACACTATCCTCTTGCATTTTTAAGTAAAATGTTGTGTGCTCTTTCTCCTCGTTTGCGTTTAACACATAAAACTGCATTAAATGCAGACTTCCCACGTAACTCCTGCACCTCTCTAGCATGGATGTCTTATGTATTTTTAAGTAAAACGCATGATTACGTCTTACATTCAACGCTGCGTTACACTGTCATTTTTTTCTTGGCCAGCTTATTCGTGTGTTACCATTTTGTCTTCCTTCCTAACTGCTTGCATATCCTTTTGACCTTGGCTTCCAGCTGCTATGGTTCCACTTCTTTTGGGCTAAATTTGTTCACTTCTTGCTCTAATTTTCTTTTTCTTACTCTGTGAATACAAGTAAAAATTGATCTTTAGAAAATAATCCAAATGCAGTACTTTCGACTCACTTTAATTTATTTGCTTCCAATTTGTACCTAAAATCATATATGAATTAAAGTGAGTATCTTAAACATTTTCATGTCATTAGTTGCTAAGTGTAAATGATTTTATATATCAACAATTAAACATATACCATAACTAGAAGAAGATTTAGTTATATGTAAATACATTTGTTTTTTAGGGCACTATATTTACATAACTCCAATAGTATCACCATATTCACTCTTGAACTAGGAAGGATTCAATACTTTATCAGGCTCTAAATTCTACTTCACTTAGCAAACTCTAGCCAGTCTAATTATCAAACCAAAAGGTTGTAGAGGAACTATCACCTACCATTATATTGATAAAAGGGTATATCATCCCTCTTCCCCTTAGCAATTATATAAAGGTTCAAGAGTGTTCCTTGCTAACCTTTAGTTTCCAAATATATGGGTTATTCAAATAGTACTCATTCACCTATGAAGCTTGTCGATCATACCATAAAACAAAACCTAACTCACTAAAATTTATTGCCATGGTGAGTAGAGATCATACCCACAGGGAATGTATGTGTAGCTTTTGTAATGAAAAGAACCAATGTTTAGGAAATCTGGGGTTTTGTTTTGAATCAATATACAAAATAAAGTGAAATTGAACTAACAAAAGCAATTTAAATCAAATAGTTAAAAAGCGATAAGATTAATGAATGAGTTAGAATTTGGTTCTTGATTCAATCTCAACCTACATAAATAAGCATATTTCATCGTCTTATTGTCCTGACACCTTTTTTAGAGACTGTTAATCATAGGTTAACAGTAAGCTCTATTAACCTCAATTTTCTCTTAGGTTATGTTTAATCAAGATAAGCACTTTGACTAAACCTAGCTATTAAACATCCTAGATTAACATCTTTAAATTTAATAGGACAGTCACATGAAAAATTAGAAAAACATATTAAATAAGCAACAACCACACAAGCTCAACTCATTTAACCTATGTTATGATATTCCTAATGATTCACCACCATTAGTTACCACAAATGAATCAAAGATACAACTATTAGGTATTGTATTTCATATTATAACAATGGCTTTATATAGAAACAATTTATTGAAAAAATTCAAATCATTCTTACATAAATACCCAAAACAATAAGCAAAGAATAGCATAAACAATCTCTAGAGAGAAAAAGTTAACAATACACATTGAAGAGATTGTTAAATATGATCTTCGACTTTGATTTCCTGTACGAACTAGAAGGAAGAAGACTAGCCCTTTATATATCTAAAAAAAGATTGTGTTCTACCTCCTTTCAGTTTCCGAAAATGATTCATCTTATGTTTAGCCTCTCAAATGTCTATTTATAGAAAAAAAATTAAGATTGGATACACGGTCTTGTAGCCAATCGTGCATAATAATAACACCTAATTCATGATTATACATGGCGGTGTAAGGGGATACACGACAGTGTATCTTGGAGGTCATGTTGAATTCTTCATTTTCTTATATTTTCTTGTCCCATCTTCACCCTAATCCACCTCCTTCTTTTTCCATAAAAGCAAATAAGTTTGAACATCAAGAGGATCACTTAGGAATGTGTTTTTAACTCATTTTAGTTCTTATGCTTCTAGGTTGTACCTAAAACCAATTATGAACCAAAATGAGTATCTTAAGTATTTTATAGCATTAATCACTAAGTGTCATGGAGTAAATGTATAATCAATTAAGTATACATTAAGTTTCCCTACACTTAGCTTTTGATCATCCTCAGGCAAAATAACAAAATCAAAGTCACAAAGAAATTTTTTTCAACATTTTCCATATTTCCTTAGAATAAATATTCATGAGAAAAGAGGAATAACCTTCAAAACTATGGAAAGAACTAAACATTAAATGCCTTTGCTCATAATCAATCAATAACCATTCCCTTTAGAAACTAAGCAATCTATGGTTAGAATTTGGCAAAATGTGATTAAATAAGATAGATCTATTGATACACTTAAACACTATTCATGATCAAGACATTACTTTGCGTATCATTTCAATTCTCCATCATTAGGATTCACATAAATAATCATAAATCAAAGGAATTTTTAAGGTTGGAATGTAGGCAAGGGTTAAGGTGATATGTATCTTGATAGTTTAGTGAAAAAGCTATCAAAGCTAGTAAAGCAAGAAAAACACTCAATAGAATATCAAGTGCAAAAGTTAACATTCACTTAATACTAGGTACCCATCAGCTAGGATGAATAAAAAAACTAGGTTTCACAGCTTATACTTAAGCTTTTACACCATAAACCATATTAAGCGTAAGGAATTAGAAGGAATCACTTACAAAAATTGATGATAAACTATAAATTGTAACCATAAGCAGTGACCCTTGAAAATAACATCTCATACAACTTTAAGAGGAAAAATTAACATGAATTGCTTTGAAAAACAATGATTTTCCTCCTTAATAACTTATAGATGCATATTTGACTACAATTTTACCTCATATTTCATGTATTTTTGCTTGATATTTGATACTTTTGTTATATATTTAGTACTTAATTTTCCCCAAGTATGTATACAAAGTATAATTGCCTTCACAAACTTAAAGGAGAAGAATTCAGATAAATAACATAAAACAAAGATTTGATGTATGACTATTCATCTACCCGTGCATATCTCACAGTCCATGCAATTTTTGTGGTTTTCAAAGAACTTGGTGATGCACGGCCATGTACAAGACTGTGCATCGACCAAAAATCGTAGAATTTCATATAAAAGGACATGAATGAAGACTTATTAAGGCAGCAAAAATTAGGAGGCAATTCTCAAGCGGCAATTTTGGTCTAGAGAAGTGGAAAACACAAGGAATTCATTGAAAGGTCCATCAAATGACAAGATCAAACCTCTACATCGCAAGAGTATTCTATAAAAGACAATCGGGGAGATTAAGAATTATGAACCCATTGCTTTCAATTCATTTTTTTCTTTAAGTTTATATTTGATTTCGTGTTCGATGATGTGTAACAAAACGTCTTGTTAGTATTTAGGTTAGATGAACCCTATATCAATATTTTGATATGATTTGATTCTCTTATTAATGCAATTAGTTTGATTCTTATATTATGATGTGATTATGTGTTTATATACGTTCTAAAGACCCGAGAATATTAGATCATTATTTGATTTCATACATAGAGATTGAGAAATCCTAGGTTTGAATAGATCTACTATAATTGGAAGGAGTTTATTGCAACCCTAGAGATAAGATGACTTAAATCTTCTAGATTAGGGTCAAACCTAATAGAGGGACTCAAAAATTAGTAACACAATTATAAACTTTAACCTAAGTAATTTGGTTGGAAACCTTAGAATTACTGATTAGTGGACTAAAGGTCAGCTATATCAACAAAACAACTACATAATAAAAGGTCAATATGTTAAGAGTTTAGGAGATTTGAAACCTAGATACTAATTTTATGATATTGATAATTTTCTTAGTGCTTCCTTAATCCTCTGTTTAATATCATTTCCTATTTATTTTACTTGTTTTAGTTTTATTTTTTAAAAAAAATCCAAAATCAATTTGTAGGCTAGGTAATAGAAAAAAGGTAATTACTAGTGCTCGCTATCCTCGTGAGAGCGATCCGCACTTGCCGGTAACAAAGCAGAGACTCCAAATCAAAGATGGATTCAAAGGCTCCGCAAATATTAACATATTTAGCCTATATTAGTGTCACTAAGAATCAATCATGCATTTATTTTTCAAATGCCGCTATTCTGCATTTGTTTGGAAGCAGGCTTTGAGATGGTGGAAACTGACTTGCTTGAAAGAACGTTGGACAAACATTATATGTAAGGCAAGTAAAGTTCGTATCAAAATGAAAGAAAACCTGAAGCTTTTGAAAATTTCATTAAGCTAATGTTTATACCTTTATTGAACATTCCAGTAGAAATTATCTAACGTAGAAGCTTTAATTCAAAATCTATGGAACTAAATAGTAAGTTAATTTGTTGCAAGAAGAGGTGATCTTCAATTGAGGAAATGAGGAATGCTTAGGTAATTCAATATAAACCAGAGTCCTAACTTTGTAACATAGATCTCTATGATGATAGAGAACTAAAAATACTAAAGGTGTCTAAGTTTTATTAATTATCTCTTAAGCGATTCTTTTTTTAGTAAGTATCTCTTAAGGAATTCTTGCTTTCAAGTTTTGGCCCTGAATTGCAAATGGTGCTAAACACTTGGATATATTCCTTTTTATGGTAATTAATTTTACTCTTTAAAAGATTTATTATTTTCCTAAACTAACTATTGTATTGAGTTATTCTATTACTTAAATTCCGTTTATTTTTAACAAGGAAAAATAAAAATACATATCTTATTCTAAAGATAATAAGGATTTTTTAATTTATCAACAATTTATTTTTACTATATGCATAATAATTTATTGAATCTATTCAAATTAATATAATGGCATGATATTAAAATTGTAATTATTATCTTGTAAATTAATGGTGGAATGAATTCACAACATAATGCTACAGTGGCGTGGATACTTTATTTTTAAAAGTTAAATGAATTATATTGATAAATAGATAGGCTAAAAGCCTTACAAGAGTGCTAACTTACAAGCTAAAAAGCTGACAATTGAATAAGCTGAGTATTTAATAGAATTATTCAAAAATAGCTAAAAATAAAAAATTAAAGTCATAACATCCACTCCCTCCTTACATTATTACTAACTTTGGTGCTTCAATTGATTGATATGAGAATTTGCCTAATCTAATGTATAAGTCTTTGAGTTAAGTTATATTTATCAAATTAAAGTTTGTTGTGGATCTTGTTCTTGCTTTCCCTCCAAATGGTGTAAATCCAATAGTGAATGTAGTCTTTAGCACGATTGAGTCATTATCCAACCTTTTGATCCATTTGATCACCCATTAGATAATATATTCCCAACTTCTTGAATTGTAATTATTTTTTTAATATATGCTATAATCTTGGCTAGATGGATTGTGTGTAAGAATAATCAAAATATAGTTGTGCACTATTTCAGCATGAAGTTTGTATAGTACACAGTGGATTTAGATCTTTTAACCTATCCTTGGTTCAAAGCTTATGTTTAATGGATGTCTAGGATGTGAAGGTATCAAGATTTTTGATTGAATGAGTTCATGCCAATGGACCCTAGGGGAATGTGTCCTGAAGAAATCTAGATAGGATATGTTAGAAAAGTTCAAGGATTTCTCCAATGTCTAAATGAGTGTATCATCCTCTGTTATGTCAAGTCTATAATTTGGTAATTTGTTTGCAATTAGAGACATACCTTTATAATTGTAAACCTAAGAATCCCCAGAGAATATCTTAGTCATTGTGGTATTCAATAGGAATCCTTCTTTTAATAGGTTTAGCTCTTCTTACTGATATAATTAAGGATTGATGTCACACTAATTTTCATACCATAGCCAATTCTTGAGTCCATTTCCAACTCTTTTCTTTGATGAGAGGATATATGGAGCTTCTTAATCTCAACATCTCAATAAGAGGCCATGACTAGTTTTTTATTTTCCTTTAATTTCCAAAAGTATCACTATAAGAAGTAATGTGAGTTCATTCGTTTAATCCATATGGCTTCATCATTAGTGCGTAATTTACAATCTTCTTTTCAATTAGCAATTGTTTTTTGCGTTTGAAGAATGTGTACTTTCTTGCTTAGTGGTATAGACTTTATTCCATTTAACTTTAGCTCTATGGAACTTGCTTTGGTTTCCAATACATATAAACTTTTTTATAATTCTCTCTACATGTTTAATGACTCCTTTCGGCGACACCAAGTGTGAACACCTAAGTTTAGAGATTTAGTAGGACTAATTTCATCAATCCTTCCTACTAAAGAGAGAGCTTATTTTTCTAGGCATTTTTTCTTTCTTAATCATTTCTATTAAATGTTGACAATCTACTACCTTTGGTTTCCTTATAAAGATAGATAATCCAAAGTAAGTAAAAGGTAATTCTTATCTTTGCATTCCAAAGATTTGTATTAGGGAATTGACATCAGGGATCCTAGTTGAAGTTATTATCTTTTTCTTTTCCTAAGTTGAGGTTTAGTCCTGATAATTTTTATAAAACCTAAATTGATGATGGTTGAGAGAGAGTTGGGGTCATTACCACAAGATAGAAGTAGATCTTCTGCAAACATTAAAGACAAAAGTTCTTTGCATTTGCATTGGAAATTAAAGTTCCCCATATAGTTTATGTGTTTCTACAGAGTTCTAAAGAGAATTTCCATTGTAAGAGTGAAAATGTATGGGGATAAAAGGTATCCTTGCCTAATCCCTCTTACACCATGAAAAAGATGTGTTGGTTCTCCATTAATCAAAGTACTGAAAGTGGTTATTATTATGCAAGCTTCAATCTAGGATATGAATTGCTTGGGAAATCCAAATAGTTCCATGAAATTGAGAATAAACTATTAGTTTAGTGTATCAAATGCTTTGTATATGTCTATTTTGAGAGAGCAACTTTTGATAAATGGATGGGTGGCGCAATCCTTAAATAGTTCCTAAGATAGGAGGACATTATCTGTAATATCTCTTCCACAAATGAGTACTCCTTGAAAAGGATTAATTAGAGGTATTAAGGCCTTTTTTAGCCTAGTTGTAAGAATTTTCCAAATGATTTTGTAAGTCATGTTACAATAAGATATGGGACGGTAGTCTTGCAAAGTATTGGGGCTTGCTTATTAGGGATTAGGCATATGAATGTATTATTCATTCTTTTAGAATTTTGCTATTTCTAAAGAATTCTTGTACACAATAAGTTACTTAATTGCTTATGAAGTTCCCAGACTATTGGAAGAAAGCTACATTAAATCCATCTAACCCTAGTGCTTTGTTTAGTTTTAGGTTTAATAAAGCATTTTTCACCTTCGTAGTTATAACTTCTACAATCAATATAGTTCTAGTAAGATGATTGATCTGAGGATTGATGAATTGATGCAATACTTGACATTGGCCTTTGGTACCCAGAATTCTCTTAAAATAGTTACAAGCCATGGATTTGAACACATTATGGTATTCTTCAATATTTCCTTAGTTATCTATATGAGTATTGATTATGCTATTATTTATGTGTACTAAAATGATGTTGAAGAAGAATCCAGTACACTTTTCCCCCTCTCTTAGCTAGGAATCCTTTCATTTTGGTTTACATAAGAGTTATATGCCAGTAAAGCTTGTGTATATTTATGCATGGCCTTTTGTTCCAATTCTTTTAATGTAATGTCTAATAGATTTTTGTAGAGATCATGCTTACAAGTTCTTAACAAAGTTTTAGTTATCTCGACTTATGTCTATATTTCTCATTTTTTTTAGCACCATTAACTCATTCTTCAAGGTCTTGAGCTTGATTATCAGTTGAAATGTCTTACACCCATCGACTAGAGTGTTCATGATTTCACTCAATAATTCCTGGAATCCTTCAACCTGAAACATAAAGTTATAAAATCTAAATAGAGCTTTGATAGGTTAGAGTGTATTTAGACCTTTAATTTCTATTGTAGTATGATCTGAACATAATGGAGGACTAGATTTTGTAAAGCTTAAGGGAAATTTAAGAAGTCATCCCTTGTTGATTAAGGCTCTATTAAGCTTTTTCCTTATGAAGTAAACCTATGATTGCTTGTTTGTTAGCACGAAGTGAGATCCAGTGGAGTTTAGGTCTATATCTTCCATGTTATTTATCAAGGAGCTTAATTATGTTCCTAACCTATTTTTGATCACTCTCTAACCCTTTGCTTCATTAGAATTTAGTATGAAATTGAGGTCTATGATCAGTTGCCAAGCGTTTTGAATTGTTTTTTCGTACACATTTTTAGTCTTTCATAGGGAGCCTCACATGAAAAAAAAAATAGAACCATAGATGATGGAAAAAAATTTAGGGGGTTATTATGTCCCCTAATATTCTAGCACAATATAGAAATTTATTTCAATGAAAGGGTTCCCCCTTCTTTCTTCTTTCAACTATACTTTCTTTTAGGAAAAATGTTGTTGACTTTGCTGAAACATTGGGAGTTCTCTAAACTTGGAATTGGAGTATCTTTATTTTCAGATGTTATATTGATGTTCTCCTTTGGAGAGAGGTTTGAGTTTCCCTCATTTGAAGTGCAAATAGATTGTGAGTTATTCTCTTTTGAAATGCCAATAGAGTATATTGGACTTGAGATTTTATCAATTAATTTGCTTAATGATTCCTTGCTAAATAGCTTTGTTATTGTTATATCTTTTGGATCACTTGGTTGTTGAATTTCATGCTTACCAAGTATTTCATTACATTTAGTGGTTAATTCTATAGGTTTAAGAGCAACTCATTCCTATTTTCAAACTCTTTCCAGTTGACTTCCATATCTTAGTTTGCATTGGTTTCTAGGGATATGATAGATGAACTAGAAGATCCTCAAGTTTTCCTTCAGCTATAAGCCTTTTGATAGCTACAGAGGAGGGAGTTTCATCATTGTTTGTCACTTGAATGCACACTCATGCATAGCCTATCATTTCTAGGGTAATAGTTTGAAAATCAAGAGTTATAGGTTTGCCAATAACACTAGCAATGAAGCTTAATCCTTTAATGGTCTAATATTCAAGTGATAGAATGTGAAAGTTTATACAAAAAGAAAATAAATCAATCTCTTCTTCATTAAGCTTCATTTTAGGGCTCCATTATTGAAGAAAAAGTGACTTACCTACTATATGCCAAGGCCTATTATAGGATTTAGTTAATATCATCAAATTTATGGAATTTCAATATCAAGCAGTTGTCACCCGTAATGAGTGTTTTCTCTAATATAACTTTTCTCCACTTGGAGTTTGCCCTAGTCTAAACTTATGGAAATTATAGCCTTTTGTCCAGAAAGAAGCCTACATTCGCTAAAGACTAGGCTAAAGCTCCAGCTTAGGGAACTGCTTAATATGTATTCTTTCCTGTATTTCCATTTTCCACAAGTTTCCTCCAAGATTTCACAGTAAGTGACGTTATTGTTAATGTTAGCCCCAAAAAAAATTTTAAATTAAGCATGATTAGCTTAATTAAGTAAGTTAAGTTAGCTTAATTAATTGAAATTAATTAGTATGAGTTAGCATTAAAGATGTTAGGTAGTGAATTAATGAGATTAAATGAGTTAGTTGGGCTTAAGTTAATGTTAGAAGAGAATAGCCTTAAAGGA
>JAOTIZ010000203.1:24092615-24108421 GCA_027123425.1 Erythroxylum panamense
AGGTACAGTAGTGATTGTTCGTAGTTCACCCTTATCGTAGGATATGTATCGGAATGACCTACGGGCGTCCCGGTGTACCCTATGGTAAGGGGGTGCTACAATTTAATATATTTTATTTTATTTTATTCTACATTATTTATATTTAAAAATAATTTATTTATATAAAATATATAAAAAAACAATTAAAGAATAATTTTTATACTTTTATTAATTAAAATTTATTAAATTTTTTATTTTATTATTAATTATATACAATTTATTATTAATAATATAAAAATATTACTATTAATTATGTAATAAAATTTATTATATTAAATATTATTCTATTATATTTAATATAAATTATTAAGGGTATATTAGGTAGTATATATTTATTAGTTTACGTTCTATCTTAAATACCCAAATCGAAGATTTCTTATTTTCACTATTTAGGATGGAATGGAATGTAACATGAAACCCTCCGCTTCCATCTCATTCCATTCCATTTCATTATAAAACTTTCTTCTAAGTGATAGAAGTGTGTTACGTTCCATCCCGTTCTATTACGAAACCCTTAACCAAACAGACCCTTAAAGACCTACACATAATGCCTCCAACGACAATGTTTCTGCTACTTGCCAAACATCCTCCTGCATTGCACTTTGTGTGCTTGGGACATCCTTCCTGCAATGTTGTTTTGGCTCATGTTGTGTGTTGGGCGTTACATTTTATTCACATGCATGGGGTTGTTGCTTGGCTTGCACTTTTGGTTGTTTCCTCCTCCATGCTGCACGTCGTTTCACCTGCAAGTTGCATGCATTTTGTTCTCATGGCCATTTCTTCACTATGCATGCATCAAATGTACTTGTGAGCTGCTCTTTGCTTCATCATTGTGCTCCCAACATCTACTATGGACGTTATCGTTTTAATACACTTCTCATCTACTGCATGTTTTAGTCTTAGCTGTTGCATTTTATTTCTTTAAGCTTCTATCAAGTTTACAAAAAATATTTTTACATAATTTAATCTCTTTTTAGATAAAATATGAAACTAAGTAACTTGAGTTATTAATAATAAAATGCAACAATTTTTTGCCCAAATATGCTATGTTAATGATTTAAAACAAAGTTAAATAGAGATGTAAAATATGTTATAATTTTAGTTATCATTAACGGATTGATTGTTCCTGTAGACTTTGTGGTCTTAAACATGGGGGAGTTTAAGCAATAAGGGAAGGAGCACACCATACTCCTAGGGAGGCCTTTTTTGGCCACTACTAATAACTTGATTGATGTGAAGAACAAAAAGCTAAGCATGACTATTTTGAGAGAAACGGTAGAATTTTCAATCTTCAATGTTGAACCTACTCCTACTACTACTGTTTCTAAAGAATGTTCTCTTGTTGATCAAGTTAATGCTACACATTGTGATTTTGCTTTTTAGGAAGAAGAAGGAAAGAAGTTGGACTGGGTTAAGCAGAGTGATGAATGCTGCCAATTGCTAATGATGGGGAAGTGTTTGAAAAATTATTGGAGACAAATCCACATGAAAAGGAGGAAATGGTGGAATGAATTGCCTTGAGCGACTCACTTTGAGATTGACCATTGTGACGTCTAGCTATAAGACATTAAAGAAGCAACCCATTTAATTTATGTTTGTTTTTCATTTATCTGTTTGACGTTAGTTTTCTTAGTGAACTTTAACTTAGTTTGTTTTCTTTATGGGGGCAGGCTTACTCTCCCGTCTCTTTTATCTATTTTCATTGCATTTTCTTCATTCCTCGATGCAGTACACCACGTTGCATACCAAATCAACGTATTGATCACCCCCACATTCGTATCGTATGTCTATCCCTTTCTTTGTTTCTTATTAGTTTAATTTCTTTTAGTTTTAATGCTTGCCTTTGTTTAGATTAATTTTTGTCTTTTGTCTTATACCCCTCTTTTTCCTTTTTGTATCACAGTAAGAATAGAGTGATGTTCATGTGTGTGTGTGTTTGCTGGGGGGGGGGGGGTGTATTAGTTTTAAAAAAATTATTATTTGTGTTTTGTGTGTTTGTTTTCCCATTTAATGTTTGAGATGCATGTTCATTAAATGTACTTGATCGGGATAAAAAATGCATAATATAAGTGATTAAGTATACTAGCCTACTTAGACTGATTAACTTGAATTTTGATTAAAAGGACAATAGCTTGTTGTGATAGAAGAATGGCACTTTTCTTTAGTAAGAATTTGAGCCATTTGAAATATTGACACAAAATTCAAATATTCTTTGTTGAGAGTGTTCTTTCATAATTGAGGAACTCTAGAACTTGATTACAAATACTCACATAATTTTATGCAAATGTTGAAATGATGAAGGCAATTAGGATTTACCCCTTTTGCTTAAAAAGCCACCATGATGTGACCTTTAGTGAACCCCCTTTCAGCTTAACATGAAATATTTTCTTTCTTTAAACCCAAAATATGAGCCTTGGCCTTATTATTTATCCTCTACCTTGACCTAGCATAAGCAAGTTGAGCATTTGAATGTGTATGCTTGGGTTGAGGGAATAATTGTTTAAACAAATGTGGGGGAATCATAGGTTCTAGTTAGTTTTTGAGTTAGGAATGGGTATAGTTGTAATATTTTGTATCTCTCCTCTATATTTTTCTCTTCTAAACTTGATCTTGTTATAAATAAATGAATGAAAAAATATATATATAAAAAGAGAAAATCATGTAAAAAAAGAGAGAAAAAGAAAGAAAAAGGAAAAGGAAGGAAGAGAAGATTAAAAAAAAAGAAAGGAAAAAGGAGAGATATAAAAAAGGAAGTGTTAATTTTGCTAAATGAGAGGAAGGAATTTAGTGTTTTATAGTTCATTGTTTTGTGTATTTTAAATGTTCAATTTCTGTTATGGTTTTAAATTGCAATTTTCCTTTTTCCTACCCCTAGCATGGCCCCATTACAACCGAAATAAAGACCTTTAGATTGATGTTTGTGTTTGATATGAGGGGTAGAGATTGGATTGGTAAGCAAGCTTATGGTTGAAGCCTCACATAAAATGAACAATGAGTGAATATATTATCCTAGCTTTGAATGCTTGAGAGTATGAAGAGTGGAGTGAATGTCTATCACACTTGTTGATGATTATTTGAATTGAAGTACTTGATGATTTTAGCTTAATATGTGAAGAATTGCTTGTTCATGGAGGATTATAAGTTTCAAGTTCTTATGTTGTATTTATTGAAATGATTGTTGATATCTTTGACTATTATTTGGAAAAAGTGTTGTTTCCATTGTTGTTCTTATATAGTCTAGTGTTCTTTAATTTGCTTGAGGACAACAATAGATTAAGAGTGGGAGAATTGTTATATCTAGTTTCTATTGCTTTTAATTGCCTTGATATCTTGATTTTGGTTACAAATTCTTATGAGTTGATCTAAACGAGAGATAAATTGAATGAAAATGGTGTGAATATTACATGCATGTTGATTAGATTAATTTGTGAATTTTACATGAAAAATTAAAGTTCATATCACTGTGCTTGACAAAAAACAACATTAAAGATGTCACCACCTGCACGATGGTGACTCCTTTGGCATACATGATGGTGACCAAAATGTCACCACTATGGATAGGTGGTGACTCATTAGTCACCACTTGCACGATGGTGATGGTGGTGACATTTTAGTGACCGCTTGCACGGTGTGGTGACAATTGTGTCTTTAGTCACCACTGTGCAAGCTTATGCACGAGGGTGACAAACATAGTCACCCCGTGCAAATTTCATGAATTTCGTTAATCCATTTGTTTTATTACGTGGCAGTTGTAGGTTGAAGGGGCATGAAAACCTAAACCTAGACGAGGCTACAAATAGAAAGAATATGAGAGTGGCAGTGACATCTTTCATTCACTCTTCATTCTATACATCACAGACACACTCATTCGGCTGGGACAACAAGGAGATAGAGAGAAGTGTGGAGGCAGAGAAGGAGAGAGCTTCAATTAAGAAGAACGAAGGAGAAGAATGGCATAAAAGGGTAGGCAGCATGAGCAGTCGATCGTTTTAGGTGAGCGTCAACTAAAAGGAGAGGGCAAGAGCTAATGGGAAAGCTTAAGAGTGGCAAGAGCAACTCCCTCACCTACTATTGTTTGCTCTTTCTGTTTACTATTTCTTGTTGTTTTGCTATATTTACTTCTTTGTTATAGACTCATGCCCCGTTATACTTAACCAAACCATACTCTTTTAGCTTTTGATATTTTATTTGGGTTATTTACTTGTTTTGTTGCTTTAATACTGATCAAGATAAGATTGAAGTGTTTAAAGATGAATCTTGTAATCTCTATGATGAGCTAATCTCTTTTCTTGAGGATTAATGTATCTATTTTAGTCAAATTTGCATGATTAAGGGATTGTGTTATGATCTTATGTTTGCTATAGTTTCTGAATTGAATGGATGTAATAGCATCATCAAACTTTGCATCATTTTGGTATTAAACGAAGGATCGAGAGGAAAAGTTTAATATAGAACTATAAACTATAGACGCTTAGGTTAAGTGTAGCATCCCAACCCCGCAGGACCCGAACCCGATATCGTGGGTGATATCTGTGGGAGGGAGAAGAAGATTTAGCCTTAGGAAGAAAAATCCCCAAATTCAAACCTAGATATATATAGACATAAGTCCCCAAATCATTTAAATATTTCAGTCTCTAAATTCCCAATGGCTCAACATCTTTTATTCTTAACAGCATAACTCTAATTTTCCATTACCATTGGACAATCATATCAGTACTATACGGTCAATCGGTCTGTCACTCAAAAATTTCCGGTCCGGGCATTTTCTCCCGAATTTTCCAGAAAATTTCCTATAGGCCACTATCAACTACCAATTACTCTTAAACTATTCTAAATCAATTATTTGAACCCAATTATTCCTAATTTCTCAATCAAATCTCAATCCAGTCAATCCATGCTCACAATTAAATGCCGGGAAACATCATAAATGCATGTACCTACCAGTGCATGTGCCAATTGACTCATTCATCTAAAATTAGAGGTCAAAATAAATGTTCAATTCAAAATATGCAATGCAAATTATTAGCCTGTCCCAATTGATCAGTTTAATCCTCCCATCGGTGATGGGATGTTACATAATTACCACAGTCAGAGGAAGAGGAAGATTATATGGCACTTGTTACTTATTCTAATGTCGTTGGCAGTATTATGTATGCAGTGGTTTGTACTCGGCTTGATATTTCCCAAGAAGTTAGTGTTGTTAACAGGTATATGGCCAATCCAGACAAAGAACACTGGCAGGCGGTGAAGGGGATTTTTAGATACTTAAAGGGTACATCAAACACTTGTTGGAGTTTAGAAGAAGTAGTAACACTTGATTATTTTTGTAGATTCAGACTAGGCCAATGATCTTGATAAACGTAGGTCTCTTAAAGGCTTTGTATTTTGTATTGAAGGTTATGTTATTAACTAGAAAGCTATGCTATAATATGTAGTAGCGCTTTTTACTACTGAAGTAGAATATATGGCAGTCACTGAGGCTATCAAAGAAGCTTTATGGTTGAAATCCTTGTTCGGTGAATTAACTCTATGATAAGGAGCTATTACCATTTACTGTGATAGTCAAAGTGTAATCCATTTGACTAAATACTAAATGTATCATGAGTAGACGAAATATATTGATGTGAAGTATCACTTTATTAGAAATACTATTGTTGAGAAGAAATTCCTTAGGAATACTATTGTTGAGAAGAAGTTCCTTGTTTAGAAAATCAATACTAAGGACAATCTTGTTGATATGCTTACAAAGGCTATTCCAGTTTACAAGTTCAAGCTGTGCTTGGACTTAATTGGTATTTATAGTTAGTGATCTGGCCCATTGGGCCCTTACTGGAGAAGGAGGAGCATTCACTAATTGTTTAGGACTAGGCCAAGGTGGAGATTTCTAATGTGTGGCCAAGCCCTGTCACTTTCAACCATTAAATGAACTCACATCCTTTTAAGACTTTCACACCCTTTTTTAAAACTTTCCTTTCAAAATGCAAGTGTGCATTATATGTCAGACATCAAAGGAAGACCTTGGGCTCTTATCAAAATTCAGCCAACCTATAAAGAATAAGACAACTAATGAAATCAGCTAAACCATGCGCGAAGAATGTGGGTAGCAAAACGCGTCAAAATTTGGCTATAAATATGAGCCATGTTGGGATCGGGTACTTAGCTCAATGGTAAGAGGCGTGCTTGTAAAAGCAATAAAACCTTGAGGTCATGGGTTCGAATCGTGCCCATGACCAAAGAGGACAATACTGGATAATGGGGTACGCTAGGCCAATGCCTAGGTGCCTAGGTCGCGTGCTCACTTGGGGTATGCGGAGCCCGTTGCCCCGATACGCAAAACAAGGACCAAACACTTAAGTCCATCAGAATTCTTTTGGCCATAGCAGTCTATTTCGATTATGAAATATGGCAAATAGATGTTAAGATTGCATTTCTTAATAGGGATTAAGGAGACCATTTATATGGCCCAACCAGAAGGATTCATTGAGCCAAGTAATGAGCATAAGGTATGCAAGTTGCAAAGGTCAATTTATGGACTTAAGCAAGCATCTAGGTCTTGTAACATTAGGTTTGATAAGTCTATCAAAACCTATGAGTTCGTACAAAACCTAGATGAGCCTTGTGTCTATAAAAGGATACAAGATGGAAAGGTTTTTTTTCTAATCCTGTATGATGATGATATTCTGCTCATTGGAAATGACGTGGGAATGTTATCTACAGTTAAGGAATGGCTAAATGAACAGTTTTCAATGAAGGATTTGGGAGAGGCTAACTATGTTCTAGGGATCAAAATTATAAAGGATCGTAAGAACAAATAGATAGCCTTGTCTCAATTAACCTACATTGAGAATATGCTCAATAAGTTTGCCATGCAAGATTCCAAGAGAGGTTTCACACCTACCATATAAGGAATCAAACTTTCAAAAGAAAAAGCACTCAAAACCTAAAAAGAGGTTGAACGCATACGTAACATTCCATATGCTTCGGCAATTGGAAGTTTAATGTATGCAATGCTTTACACTAAACCGGACATCTGTTACGTAGTGGGACTAGTAAGTAGATTTCAGTCCAATCCAGGAATGGAGCAATGGACTGTGGTTAAGTGTATAATGAAGTATCTTCGTTAGACAAAGAATTTAATGCTCGTTTACTTTGGAAGTAATCTTATTCTGATGGGATATACGGATTCCGATTTCCAATTAGATGTTGATTCAAGGAAATCAACTTCTGGTTCTATATTTGTTTTAGGAGGTGGAGCCATATTCTGGAGGAGTATCAAGCAATCCTGTGTTACTTATTCGACTATGGAGGCTAAGTCTGTTGCTTCTTGTGAAGCAAAAAAAGAAGCAGCCTGGCTCCGCAAATTCTTAAATGATTTAGAGGTGGTTCCTCAGACAGAAAAGGCCATTACATTTTATTGTGATAATAATGGGGCAACAGCTAATTCTAATGAACCTCGAAATCATAAAGTTGCCAAACATATTGAGCGAAAGTATCATCTTATAAGGGAGATAATACAACGTGGAGAGGTGGATGTGCTAAAAATTCTCACAGAGAAAAACCTTGCTGATCCATTCACAAAGACATTGTCTCAAAAGAGTTTTGAGGTTACCTAGCAGGGATGGGAATGAGGGATACATGAAACTTGCTTTAGGGAAAGTGGGAGATTATTGGAGTTATGTAAATATAGTACCCTAGAAAGCAAGTGTATTTACATGTAACTTATTTTTCTTCCACTTATAGTTTTGTAATTAAAATATTTGTTATTAATAAAACAAAAGAGTTTGGTTTTATATGTATGAGCATTATATAACTAGTCATAAGGTACCAAGATTTTTTTGTAAATAATATACCTATATATGGAGATGTATGGGAAACATGTATATTATTAGAATCTAAATTAATTGATTCACAATTGAATAATCAAGTTGGTTGCTTGATTATGGTTTAGACAATATTGTTGCTATTTATCTCCATGTAAGTAAAGGCGTTTACTTTGAGGGAATGATGAGTTTCATATCATGATAGTAGTTAACTATCGATAATGACACTATTAAATGAATATGGAATCATGTGTGTTTTACAAAATAAAGTAGGCCATTACTTTAATCTTAAAACATACATTTGAGCATTTGCTTATTATGGACCATAATCTTGACGAGTGTATATTTCATTATAATTCTTGATATGATTAGAATGGATTTTTACAAAGTATCAATCCAGTGTCTACATGTTGGAATTATTAATTGAAACATATATCAAGAAACATTCACTCAAATAAAGAGTTTATAGTGATATCATCACTTCTAGATGTTTTATAAAGATTGGTGATTTGGCGCCAGTAGTTTGATGGACTAGTTACCCATCAGGTCTTAACACTAAGATGATATTTTGTGTGTTAATCATCATATAGAGTAAAACAGGAGATCTAGAAAGAAAAACTAATATAAGGGCAAAACGGTAATTTAACCCTTTATTGTGCGGATGGCTATAGTAAGGTTCGTAATAGGATTTGCAATTGGACATCTTATTTGAAATGTGTATTTTTATAATATTTAATAATTCAAGAGTTTAACTAACTGTCTTTAGTGGAATGACATTTAATTAATAAGCTATAATTAATTCTAATGAGATTAAATTAATTCTGGGCTTAATGGAGCTTGAATTATCTAAGTCTAATAAGGTTTCCCACTTGGCTCAAGGAAGGTTATCAAGCTAAATAGTAAATATAAATGGAGGTTTTAAAGCCCATGATTGAATGTTAGGCTTGCACTAATTAATGATTAATTAGAAGTTCAAATGAACATTTAGAAATGGGCTAGACTTTGGTTTAATTTAATTAATTTGATTAATTATATTAAAACAAAATTCTTAAAGAAATGAAGTGTACTTTAGGTTTTTAATGGCTGAATGTAGCTGTACATTTAGCATTGAATTGCTAAATAAAGATGGCATGTAATGTAACCTTTTTAGCATTCATTTGATTAGAGATGAAAGATGTGTATTGGATGGATCATCTTCCATCCTTCATCATTAAAAAATCGAAATTGACATGTCATATTCGATGATTGGTCTTTTTATATAGCCATCTTAAAACAAATGAGAAATGTCTCATTTAATGACTTCTTTATGTTTGATTAAAGAAAGGTATGATGCATTGGATTCTCTCCCCTTTCTTTCTTTTCACACATAACTAAAATTGAGGTGTGTGAGAAAGGGTTCTTGCATGGTTTTGACCAATTCTCTCCTCTCACCTATGCATGGCCAAAACCTTGAATGAGAAGAGTCTCATTGTTTCCTTCTTTCTTCTAAAAGAAATCTCCTCCAAAAATTTCTTCTACTTTCCCACCAAAGGATCTTGTTAACCAAGTTGTCCAAGAAGATCAAGTGGTAGATCAAATTGGTTGAAGATACAACAACAAGGAGAGGATAGATTGACAAAGGAAAGGATTCAAAAGCAAGGCTAAAGCTAGGGTTGGATTCAAGAAGAAGGAGAGGATAGCATAGCAAAAAGTTAAAGCTGTTGCGAAGGATCGGTAATAATCTCTATCTTGTTTATGCTTATTATTATTATCCTTATACCATATCATGTATAGATTGGCATGATGATTTGAATATATTGCTTCCACTGCAATTTAGATTTCTAAATAGTTTTGAAATCTACCGTTTCTTCAAGTATGACATGCTTTCTTTTTCCGATCCAACAATTGAGATGTGGCCTTATAACATTCATAAAGGTCTCGCTCTCTATGATGTATTTCCTCCACCATCGTTCTTTCCATCTCTTTTTATCATTAAATTCTTAAGATTCCCCATTATTGTTTGGTAATATCCAAGTTAATATGTCGTCTACTTTATGCCCAGATATTTTTTTGATAAAAGATGGTGAAAAATTTTAGACTAGAAGAATTAAACTAATCTACACCTCCCCAGCAATGGCACCAAAAACCTGATCATGTCGTTCGAGCTTTAAAATTTATAAGCCCTAAAATACCACAAACACACAAGTCGTGACTGTAATATAGGAGGTGTCGATCCCACAAGGAAGGTACTAGCCTAATCCTAAGTTGTTTAAGGCTTAAAGGAAAGAATAAAAAGAAATAAAAATTGCCAAGTGAACACATAAAGTAAATATGAGAAATTGATTCAAGAATTGTAAGTGGAAATTTCAACAAAACAAAAATTGAATTGAGTAGTCACACAGGTCACAATGGAAATCCGTCAAAAGACTTAATCAAGTAATGAGAGAGGGGATTTTACCTATTATTAATGCTAATCTAGCCATTTATGTGTTTACGAGGTGTCGATTTTAGACGATCGTAGGGTTGATTACTCTCTCTCGAGTTATAACCATTGAACCTTAAATTGTAAACCCTAATCAAATTATGGAACTTGCAATCTCTTAATTCACAAATTACCCACAATTCTAATTTGTTCTAAAGATCTTTAATAAACAATCGAGTCTTGCACAGGATCTCTCTCCCTGAAATTATCGACTTGATTGATTAAGTGGTCAATTAGATTACCTAACTCTCATTAATTCAATGTAATCATTTTTATCTGACTCACCCTCTCGGTTTGTTACCAAAACATGCAAATACATTAATCAATCACAACACCCAAACCAATAAATACAAAAATAACTAAATCAACATTAACTAAAAGTAAAATCCCAAAGGAGTGTTTAGAACATTGTCAACAACCTGAAATCCATTTCTATATAATCCATCTCAACTTTGTACATTTAAATGAAAAAGGAAATGAAGAGAAAATGGAACTTAGGTTGGACAAATCGGGAAGGCAACAGCGATGGGATACCACCTGGTTTGGGGAGCAGCGACATTAGGATCCACGTCTTCTTCCTCCTTCTTCCTCTTCTTCTTCTCTTCCTCTTTTCTTTTTTTGTCTCCTTAGGGTTTCCAAGAGTGGCTGAATGTAAAGCTCCCTTTCTCTACCTCTTTCTCCTCTTTTTATATCCTCTCATGTTCTAGGGTCTGAAAGGTCTAAAAAATCCCTCAAAACTTGAAGTTCTTAAGGCCACGATTGTGCCCAACATCTTAGCCTTCTGTCACGATCATGGGTCATTGTTTCAACTCTAATGTTTTCTGAAACACCTTCATTCTTCGATATTGACCCTGAAACACTAGCAAACACATCAAGGTACCTGAAAAATATAATATTTAAGCTTAAAACTTGTACTAACCTATAAAACACTTAAAACACAAATAAATAACTAACTAACACAATTCTAACCTAAACATATACTAAATGATCGAATTAATGGCTAAACACTTATTAAACTATGCCCTAAAACATGATGTAATTTACACTTATTAGCTCTCCATTCACTCTAACAACTTTGTTAAAAGAATGAAACAAAATGTTGCTTTTATACTCATTTAATGGATTGTCAGGTCACTTTATTTGTCATCACTAATAACTCATCACATACTTGTCATTTTCTCATTAGTCACCTCTAATGACTCATCAATCCACTAATTTCATATAAAAAGACCAAACTGCCCTTTAATGCATTTAATTCACCAACTAACCAAATTAAATCCCAAAAATATTTCACAACCAACTTATCATCAAATTAATCGTGAAATACTCTAATTAGGGTCAATATTTATTGATTGGATGCTTTTAAAATTTTTGAACGGGTTTAAAATCCTCAATGCCTATTAATTTTTCAAAAAGGGCATTTTAACCCTAAACTTTTAGATCTCCCGAAATTCATCCGATCGGGCTTATTTTTTTGATCAATTTCAGTATTATTAGACTCTAATACATATTTCATAAATTTTCAAATTTTCAAGGTTGGGTCCCCAAAATCACTATTTTAGTGAAATACTATTCACCTAGGTTCACTGTTCATCTAAAAATACTATTAACTAAAGTCTTCCAAATTTCATTCAAAAGTATCACCTAAATCTTTAAAGCACATTTCATGACTTTCTAAAGCTTGTTTGGGCTCATTCTATAGCTTTTCGTAGTTTTCAGAATTTTTTTGAGAAATTTTCAGTCAAGTCTAGAGTCATCTCTAGTCTATCTATGATCTCTATTATAAACCTTAGTAATACATTTAAAAGCTTAAATTACTCTAGTACACCATAAATATAGCATTCTCTATAAAATACATGTACAACATATAACATAGTACAATAATTGAACTAGGATATTACAACTATTATAAATAAAAATCAACTAGTTAAGTAGTAAACTAACTGGTTTTTGCTAAACTTAGAAACATTTTCAATCTCTATCTACAATCAAACTTCAATCTCTTTAGTAACTCCTACATTTTGTTCAATCTTTCTTACTAGCATCCTATTTGAATTGGTTTTCTTTAATTTTATCTAGTATATTTCAACCCCTTTTATGTTTTTTTATAATATATTATTGTTTTGATTCCTTACGCCAATAGATCACAAGTTAACCCTCCTTATTTATTTTTGTTTTATTACTTGGTTATAGTGAGTGAAGCTAAATCCTAGACTAAAAAATAAAGAAGACACAAGGATTAGGGATATTTTTCTTTTTAGACTTTCATCGAAGCAAGGATTAATTATAATTTTGTTTCTAGACTTTCTTCTTTTTTATTTTCATTTTTATCTTTTTTCTTTGGTTTGTTATTTTAACATTTGAGAATTATTTTTATTTTAGTTTACAAATATACTTTAAAAGTGCTGAGTTTGTTGGGTTGTGATCAAGATTATGGATACCGTACCGTTCTGGCCGGTAACCGGAACGGTACGTATATCATCGGTACCGGCCGATATATGGATACCGTACCATTCTGGCCGATAACTGGAACGGTACATATACCATCGGTACCAGCCAAATATACCGGTCGATATTGGTAGTTTTCGGTCAGTACCAGCTATTACCGACAGTACCGGTAGGTACCGGCCGGTACCGTAAAAAATTAAAAATGTAAGGACCTAATTGCAAAATTTATAAATTTGAAAC
This sequence comes from Erythroxylum panamense, assembly GCA_027123425.1. Classification (NCBI taxonomy): domain Eukaryota; kingdom Viridiplantae; phylum Streptophyta; class Magnoliopsida; order Malpighiales; family Erythroxylaceae; genus Erythroxylum; species Erythroxylum panamense. Next base: position 24,105,624 of record JAOTIZ010000203.1, read on the forward strand.
CTAAAAAAATCCCTAACCCTTCACCGTCACCAGACTCCACACGACTCCTCCTCTCCCTCTTCTCTCGTCTGTGATATGTCATCTCTATGCTACCGCGCTGCTTCCTCCTTGTCGCCGCTGGCAGCCTCTACTCTTCGTGCCGCCTCCTTCTTGCAGCTCGGTTCTTCCAGGTCTTCTTCCTCCCTTGGTTCTTCGTTCTTTGCTCTTCGTTCCTCCACGTCCACGCAGATCCGATGCCAACACCACCACGTTCTCCATCTCCACTCCTCACTACAACACCACGCCACCACAAGGAAGCCAGTAAGCCACCAAAGAAGGGAGGAGGCTGAGGGTCCTCGTCCATGATTTTTACTTCAGCTTTTGCCAATTGATACTTGTTTCATGGATTTAAACATGTTAATCTTGGAGTTGGACTATTGGAGTCTTGGAGATATTGAAGTGAATATGTGAAATGTGTAAATTTTTTTGTTTTTCCGTGCTCTTCCATGAATTAATTATTTTGTTGAAGTTGAACTGAAGTTATTGAACTTGAACCACAGTAAGCCAGTAATAGACTAGTAGTTTTCTCAAAGAAATTTTGTTGTCTACTACTAGTGCTAGTACTAATTTGGCCCAATGGTAGTACTGATGTTCAAGAACTTCAGTAATTATGGTTTTGGCACTTTTTAACTTTCTAATTTCTATGACCCCGAATGATTGCATCCTTTAGGTTGATATACGAAATTTGTTTAATGGAATTAAAACAATGTGATGTCTCATTTCTTACATTTTGTTTTCCGTTCTGTCTTTGTGGTTTATTGTAAAAAATAGGAAGAAAATTGATAGAACTCACTCAGGAATGAATCATGAATGGGTTATTAGAATAAAATGAATCAGATAGATCAAAACAATCCCATCGATTCAGTATAGTATATTGATATTACAAGTTTACAACTGATGTATGGATCAACCTATATGAGGGGTTGTTATGTTACCTCCCGAGCAGTACTCTCAGTATAGAATTTACGCATAAAATCCTATCCTAATTGTTAGAAATTGATTAAAATGGAAGTTGTTAATGTATGTTTTGTGATTGTGTGAAATTGGAAATTGTTATAAATTGATAAAAATGGAAGTTGTTGATGTATGTTTTGTGATTGTGTGGAATTGGAAATTGATAAAAATGGAAATTGTTGATGTATGTTTTGTGATTATTAGAAATTAGAAATTGTTAGAAATTGATTAAAATGGAAGTTGTTAATGTATGTTTTGTGATTGTGTGAAATTGGAAATTGTTAGAAATTGATAAAAATGGAAGTTGTTAATGTATGTTTTGTGATTGTGTGAAATTAGAAATTGTTGAAAATTGATAAAAATAGAAATTGTTGATGTATGTTTGTGATAGTTGGAAATTAGAAATTGTTAGAAATTGATAAAATGGAAATTGTATATGTATGTTTTGTGATTGTGAAAAATTGATACTTGTTGGAAATAGAATTTGTCGATGTATGTTTTATGATTGTTGGAAATTGAAAATTAGAAATTGTTAGAAATTGATAAAAAAAATGGAAATTATTGATGTATGTTTTGTGATTATGTGAAATTGGAAATTGATAAAAATGGAAATTGTTGATGTATATTTTGTGATTGTTGGAAATTGGAAATTGTTAGAAATTGATAAAAATGGAAGTTGTTAACGTATGTTTTGTGATTGTGTGAAATTGGAAATTGTTAGAAATTGATATAAATGGAAATTGTTGATGTATGTTTTGTGATAGTTGAAAATTAGAAATTGTTAGAAATTGATAAAAATAGAAATTGTTTATGTATGTTTTGTGATTGTTATGATTGGAAATTGTTGGTTATTATTAGAATGGAAATAAAATTATAAATGTTTTGTGATTGTTGGAATTGAAAATAGTTAGGAATGGAAAAACAATAACGAATATTTGGTGATTGTTAGAATTAGAAATTGTTGAAAATGGAAATGACATTATGATTGTTTTGTAATTGTTGAAATTGCAAATTGTTGAAGTATGTTTTGTGTTACTTATTATATATGTTGAATGTTTTGAGTTGTTAACTTTTAACTTATACAGAATGAGTTATATTAAATAAGATGGATATGCATATTATCATTGTGTACTGAAATTATGTGTTATTTATTTTTGTGTACAGATAAATGGAAGGAAGTTCAAATACTCCCTATCAACTTACTTCAGGAAGATACAGTGATCCAGCTTGGGCTCATGCTGGTATGGTTCCTGGTCAAAAGAATCATACCATTTGCTTATTTTGTAACAAACATTTGAAAGGTGGAGGAATTATCCGATTGAAAAGGCATTTGGTGTTAAGTCAAGAAGACTTCACTTCTATCAACTTTGGTGACAATCAAATAATAATAATCTTATAAATATATGAACTATTTTGATAAGTTTATTAAGTATGAAGCAAAACACAGACAAAGCGACAAAATCAGATGATACAAAGAAGAAGACACTCTAGAACGTCAGACAGTTAGTTAGTTGGAGTTAGTTACAGAACTCAACTAAACAACAGTTACCAAAAGAATCAAGAAGCAGTTTTCAAGAAGATAGTTGGAGATTTAGGCTATAAATACTAGTCCTAGTCGAAGACCAAAATAACTAGAACTTGAACTTTTTGCTTACTAAGAAAAATTCTGTATTCAAAGTGCAAAACAAAAGAGCCAATACTACTGTAACGAAAAACTCACAATATCTTTCTTAGAGAGAGAAAGAAAAAGGCTAGAGCCTGGAGAGGCTAAGATAGCATAAAGAATACTTTGTATAAGAGACCTG
>JAOTIZ010000203.1:24124770-24153059 GCA_027123425.1 Erythroxylum panamense
TCAAACATTTTTACTCTTTCATTTCCACTTACACCATACTATACTCAAATTAATTTTAATTTTCCATTAATACTTCCTATTCAATCAAACTAAACAATAAATCATACAATCAACACAATTCATACTTAATAACATAAATTAAAAAAATCTGGGGGCCAACATTAGATTTTCTAAAGTTATTACATAAAATGCTTAGCTAGCTATAGGAATGAGAGTTAATAGAATGTTGAACTATTATCCCAACTACTTGCCTAACTCCTCTATTATGGATAAAGCCACTTAACCTATTAGTAGGAATAGTGAGTTCTCTAACACTTCGTACTTAAAGGTTATTAGAGCCCAAGTTCCTTTGTCACTTGCCTAACATCTAGAGGGAGACCGAAAACCAAGGATAGACTTAAGGGCATAAGTGATTTGATTTGTATCTTATGCAATATGATGCCTAAACCTATAAGTTATCTTTTCTTAAAATGCAACTTCAAAAGTACAATATGGTCCAAGATACAGTATGAGTCTAGTTTTTCCAATAGCTTATTAGGAAAGTATTCTAATGTGGACTAAAAATCAATACAAAAGAATAGGGAAATATAAAAATACTTAAGCCTTTCCTTAAACTACTCTATTTATTCTACATGGAATGAAAGAAACCAAAGAATCTTTAAGAATACTTCAACTAAGAAGCATATAATTTCACATAGAACCTATTGCTAGATTAAAAAAGTACTTATTCTATACCAAGCCACTGAAGATTGGAGCTATCCTCTCAAAAGAAGATGGAACCTGAAGTAACCTAGTGGTCACATTTCTAGCAATTATAAAGATGATAGGCCATAATTTTACTTGTCTTTTATCTCATATTTGCCAATTTAGCCTTGTAAAACTACATTTTGTTGCTTTTCAAGGCTTATCAATGAATTCATTCATACTTCAAAAAAATTATGGTTGGCCTCCATTTATGACTCTTAACTCTCAAGTGATTATCTCCTTTTTTTCATTACTTGCATGCTTGAATAAAAAAAAGTGGTCCTCTATTTTTACATTAATCCTTCAATCATGGGTATAGTGTATATTCAAAACATGAATCCATTTTCTTATTACCTAAATTGTATCTATTAATATATAATCCTATATCTTTTGATATGTATATTTGGCTATGATTTGTTCTGACTCCTTTGGTTACCTTATACATTTGTTTTATAAGTGTAAATTTAGAGTTAATTTTTCATTATTGATTACTCATTTTTATAGCTTCTTTTTTTAATATCTCTTAATTAATAGCTTTGTTATCACCATAGGCCAGTTATTCCATATGAACTCATATTTAGCTTTTATCAATATGTCTATCGTAATTTGCATTGATATTACTATAAGAATATTGATTAATGGATATGTTCCAATTTTTGGATTCTTCATATTTATGGTTTGTCGTTATGATTGTGACTGAACTTGCTTGAAAAAATAAATGAAAATGATATAGGAAAGTTGAAGTAGAAATGTGTTCATCACAATCTTAAAATTTAATTATTCTATCTACTTTTAAGATTAATTTACAGTTGTTGTATTCACTTGTTTTCTTAATTAAAGAAATTAAAAATATAAGCTTTACTAATAGTTTAACCAACAAGGATGAAAACCACTTACATTATTGTGATTATAGTTTGGTAACACCTGTAAGGATTTTTTGGACCAAGTTCAACCTAAGAAGACAACTATATGGATGCGCTCAATTTAGGGTCAATTTTAAATATATATCTACATTTTAAAATGGATTTTATATTGATTAATTACTAAATTTATGTTATACAAGATATTTACAGAGTAAACGAAAAATGTGATTGCTTTATATGGCAAGAAGAAAAAATCATAAAAATAAGTATAGATGTAATCATTAAGCTTTGGGAGAACAATGACATATTAAAGATTCAAATTGGTGCCTTATTATTAAGGAGGCTACAGATTTGTAGTTGAGTCATTTTTCGATAGTTAGTAATTTACTTATATTCCCTTGTTGAATTACATAGAAAACATATATCTTGGATGTAAGGAATCTTAATATGTTTTTAGCCATGTTTAATGATTAACTACAATAGGAAGGAGACCTTTAGAAACTAATGCTTATTCCAAATAAGATTGTGACATTTACCTCCTTTGTAACTCTCTATATAAGGAATTGATGAAAATTATAGAGGGGTGAGCTCTTTATGCATGTCTATCTTCAGCATTCTCCTGAGGATTATAATCTGGAAGTACTCTTTCTATTTCTAGTGGACAATTAGACCATTAGTTCTCTATAATCCATGGTTGGACCTTGGCGCTTAGTTGAAATATATCTTAGCAATATTTTATGAGATTTAAGAGTTATAAAGGATCCTTTTTTAGCTAGTTATTGTAGTATAATGAATCTTTCCTCTCATTTCCTATTTTCCATTCAATAGAGCTAGATATGGCATTTTCATTCTTATTAGTTGTAATATAAAGTTAAAGCAATCTGTATTGTTGCTCAGTTCCCATAAATTCCTTCCTCTTAGTATATAATATACGTCTATTTGTCTAACAATGAGCTTCCATTATTGAGTAATCTCATGACCTTTTGACAATTCAAACCTAATTACTTAGCTTGATAGTTTTAATTCCCAAGCCTCCTTTATCATAAGGAAAGAAACAATTTTTCCATTAGAGTTTTTTTATTGTGTTACTTTCATTTCTACCTACCTATAAGAATTTCATTGTGCTTTTCTCAATAGGTTTGACAAAACCTCTTAATATTGTTATATATATTGACTAAGAGATATGAAATAAGCTAATTATTGCTTTTATCAACACTAGTATGCCTTTATATAATAGATCTTTATTACACCAATGGTTGATCCTCTTATGTATCTTCTTTATCAAGGGAATTTATGCTCTAACTCTTAGTCTTTACATGGTATAGACAACCTAAGATAGTTCAAAAGGGGGTTTATTACTCTAAAGCCTTAATTACTTTATAGCCAACCTGGTTCTTCCATTGCACTTAAGGATAATATTAGTTAGCTCTTACTATAATTCACACTCAAACTGGATAACTCCTTAAATATTCTAAGAGTGTTTCCTATTTTGTAACTAACAGATTGGTTGTAGGGATAGTGGTTTAGTGAGAAAATTCTACAAGAATCTCTATGGTGAATACTTACTTAATCTTTACAATTTTCATCTTAATTATCATCATAATTAAGAGAAACTATCTAAATATGTACTTAGATCTTTGATGAGACCTTAACTCCTTTTCTATGCCTAATGGCTTTAATGTTCTACAGTATACTAATTTATGAACAATGTAAGAAACAATACCAACTTCATTAAAGAAATTTTATATCCAATTAATCATTTCCACTTAATGAAAAATGTATTATGGCATTATTAGCAATCAATGCTACATTGTAACCTTTCCAATCTTAGAATAATATTATTTGAAGTAAAATATACCTTAACTAGGATTTACTTCTAAAGTTAATATCCTTATAAGTTTGAACTTAAATATCAACTTATGCATGGAATAATAGATATCTTTGACACTTCACAAGTATCAAATATATCTCAAATACTAAATAATTTTATTACATTAACTATACTTGGACTTAGAATAGGTATTAAAAAAACAACTTCCACATCTATCTTTGTAGATCAAATTCCTAAAATTAACTTCTTACTTATTCATATCTAATAAGAGTTCTATTTAGATAATCATATACTCAACAATTGAAAATAAGAATTTTGTTCTCAATTAGTAGTATGTCTTTACATACTCCCATTAGAGCAAACAATTCCCACTAACCTTCTTGTAGGAATGATAAATTCATAAACATCTATAAAATAAAATATTTGAAATTATTTAGGATGCATGATCATGACAGTTGTCTTTCCAACTGGCGAGATTTTTTAACTTTTGACATTTTGTAGATATTTCTAGAACCAAATTAAATGGCAAAACCTTATAAACAACCCTAGAAGTCTTATTCACTGTAAAAGAACAAGAAAAAAATGAAAAAGGCAACAACCATAAAATCAAAAGAATATTAAGAGGAGACATCAAGAGAGCTTTAAAGAATTTCATATTTCTATATCAAGATTCCAACTAGTTTTTATTCCCTTTATTTCTTTCATTTTCTTGGATGTTTATTTGGATTACAATGATGTTTAACATGATTATGGGTTTCTAAATCCATATCAAGGATTGTTCTTGATGTATTTTGTTGAACTTTATTCTTCTTGAATTCAATAATCCATCAATGCTTTGTGATAATTGTTATACTTATACTTAGTATTAAATCGAGAGAGTGAATCAAGTTACAAATGTTAAGGTTTGCAACTAGAGTTGGTAGCTTAATAGACCTACAACTATCAGTTAATGAACAATTGAATAGAGATCTTAATTGTGAATTAATTGTCCTTAGCATTGTTTCAAATCTAATCGAATAGTTAGGAGTAGTTTTGTGAATCAAGAGATTACAACTCTATGATTGTCGAATTCAATCAGGGTTACTTAACTAGATTAATGAGAGAGGGTAATCAAAACTTTAGAATATCTAGGATCAAGCATAAATTGAATCAACAAGATAAAGGGAAAACAAAATAAGGATAGAATAGTTCCTAAGTCTTCAACTTTGATCAACCTTAATTTCATTAGTAGCTCACTTGTTTATTGTTTTCTTATTTTTTATTAGTTTTTTAATTTCAATTATTTATTTTGATTTAAATCAATCTCTATTACCTTAGAAAAAGTTCTATTCAAGTTTTTAGGTGTCTATTATTCCTCGTGGGAATGATACCTTTGATATTATAAGATACAATATGGATACTTATGGTATTTAAAGTTTTATATTATAAAACTTGTCAAAAATATTTTTAAGGGTTGATGAATTTTAATTATTATTTACTTGAGGACAATCAGATGTATACGTATGGGGAAGTTGATAAGTATAGATTTTGGTCATATTCTTAAGCTTATAATTAATTCACTTTGCTTATTTATTTCATTATTTTTATTGTTTTTAGTATTTAAGTTATTCATATTTTCTCTTTATAGTCTAATTCACTTAATTAGAGAAAAAAGAACAAACTCAAACAAGTTTGAAGCAATTTGGAGTGATTTTGACTAAGTTATAGAGTACATGAAAAGTACATGGCTATGTTTAAAGAGTTTGAAAGTGTGCTAATTGATTTATGCAAAACACACCCATATTGATGAGGAACACACCGTTGTTGAGTGATGGTAGGTTGTGTTGATAGTGTAAGATACTATTAAGGCATGTGTTAGCTCTCGAAAGCATTGTGCATCTGTTTAAAGTGCATAGCCATTAAGAAGCCTTTGTTAATGCCTGTGTATCTCCCAAAATATGAATTTCAAATTTTAAAAGAAAAAATCAAATGAAAAAAGAGATAAGAGGCTCAAGAAACATAATTGGAAACTGTAGGATGGCAAAAAGTAGAAACAACAACTAAGGAAACCCTTTTGGAGTGGATTTTCATCAATCTAGAGTGAAGTTTTTAAATATTAAAGGCATTTCATCACGTTATCCTCAATTTTCTTTTCTTTTAAGTTTTGATGCTATGTTTGATATGATTAGGAACTAAATTATTTTTGTCTATTTGTATTAAATTAATGATAGTTGTGCATTAGTATGTGTTTTCTAAGTATTTGGTAAGTGTTTCTTGCATGATAGGTTAGTATTAATGTGTTTTAGGACTTGTTTGTGTGTTTTTGTTTAGTTTGATCTTTATGGTTGTTATTTTGTGTTTGATACTAGTTTAGGGTAGGAATTGAGCATTTTGGTGTAAGAATGGGGGGTGCACACCTTTGTGATTGAGTTAGGGAGCAAGAGAAGAGAAGAGAAGTGAAGCTATTCAAAAAACAAGAACCCACAACTGTGAAAAAGGGCATGTTTCCCGCGATCGTGGGAAATCTATGAAGAAAGTTTCTATCAAGATAACCCACAATCGTGGGAAGCACAAGTATAATTCCCACGATCATGGGAATTGGAAGTCGAAGGGACATGCAAGTTTCTTGTAATTTTTAAGGTTTTCGTGGATTTATAAGGAAGAGAATTCCGAGAGCTATCAAACAATTGTAAAATTACTTCCTGGAGCCAAAATATAGAGATAGAGCCTAGAGATAGATGGAGATTTAAGGTTTCATTTCTGATTGGGCAAAGAGCACCCCATCATCCAGATTTTCCAAATTCGGGCAAAGAAGAGGAGGAGCTACCCCGTCCAGTTTTATTTCAATTTCTTTCTCTTCTAGCATGTTTATCATGGATTATTTGAATGTTGGGGAGGTTATGGATATTATGATTGGCTAAAAAAATTTTAGAGTTTGTTGTTTGAACTATTTGTGAACCTTTAGTTATCGATTTAATGATATACATATTTGTGTTATTTACTGTGTTTAAATCTTGCAACAAATCGACAAAGTGAGCTTGGTAATCTATGTTAATTGTACAACGAGAGTTGATGATTAATAGACCTATAAATAACAAGTTATTGATTTATTAGGAAGAGAGTTCAATAGATCAATACACTACCTATAGGATAGCTTCATATCTAGTTAAATGCTTAGGAAAGACTTTGCACATCGAGGGATCCCAATGTTAATTCTAATTTATTTAACTAGTGACATTTAGTTACACCTTGAGAGAGGGTAGCTAGAATTTTAGGAAATCTTAGGTCAAGTATAAATTGAATCAATTAATCAGAGGGGAATAAATAAGGATAATGACAAGTCCTAATTTTTAATCTTGATTTTTCTCTAAGTCTTAGTTTACGATTTCGTTTTGGGTTGCATTATTTTACTTTTAGTTTGTCTCTATTTTATTTATTTATTTATTTATTTCAAGTAAAATGATTCTTAAACAAAGAATAACTTAAATTATAGGGTGCCTAAGCCCGATCCTGGTATGATTGATATTCGCTTCTAAATACAAGTACAATTTGTATACTTGCAATTTTAAGCGTAAGACTAGTAGTGTGTTTTGTTTATTTAGCATCTTGTTTATTTTGGGTTACTTTGATTTAAGAGTTTTTAATACTTTCCCTTATGTCTTTATAGGTGCATAAACACAAAGAACACGCAAAGGATACTAAATTTCGTGATGAAGAGTTAGTAGATATTATAAGGAACAAACGACAATTGAGAAGAGTGAAGCGTTAAGACATTATACAAAGAAATATGGTGGAAGAAGGAGAACAAGTAAGGCATGAAAGTACACCGATGGACTTTATGAGGCCAGGATTCAGTCCCTAAGGAGTTGAGAGGCTGGAGATTCAAGCTAACAATTTTGAGATAATGTGCAGTTATATGGGTTGTCCAATGAAGATCCCAATGCTTACCTCGTCAATATTTTAGAGATATGTAACACTTTCCAATTTAATGGGATGTCTGACGATGTTGTAAGGTTGCGACTATTCTCTTTCACTGAGAAAGATCAGGCAAAGGCGTAGTACAATTCACTTATCTTAGGGTAGATTAATACTTGGTAACAGCTAGCCTAAGCATTTCTCGCTAAATACTTCCCATTGACCAAGACGATAAGGATTATTAAAGAAATAAAAAATTTTCAACAAAGTGATAGGGAGTCTTTATATGAAGCTTGGGAGAGGTTTAAAGAACTACAAAGAAGTTGTCCTCACCGTAACCTTCCAAGGGAGTTCCTCATGCAAACATTCTATAATGGTGTAAATCAGAGCATAAGGGGGCCATAGATGCAGCTACGGGAGGATTTTTGATGAGGAAAACTGTCGATGCATCTCATAATCTTTTGGAAGAGTTGATGAGCAACAGTTGCATGTGTTCAAATGAGAGGAGTAAGCAAGGGCAGAAGGAGAAAAACGGTATGATCCCAACAACCCTTACCAAGCAATTGAGCAACATGCAAGGGGCATCTTCGTCTACTACCAAAGTTATGCAATCTCAGTGTTAGTTATGCGTGCAAGACAACCATTGCACAACAGAATATTTCTTGTTGGGATCTAGTAGCACTAAACAGGTAAGTTACTTAGGCCAACCACAGTGAGGTAACAATTCGTACTTGAATATTTATAATCCAAGGTGAAAAAAACACCCAAAATTTTCTTGGAATACTAACAATGCAAGTGGACAAGCAAGACAACAAAGACCTCTGAGATTTCAGCAAGAAAGACTTAGATCTTTGAAAAAAAAGGGACAAGCTGATGGATATTTTGGGATCCAAACTAGCAAATCAAGAAGAGAACCAAAAGAGGATGTTTTCAAGCTAGGAGGAAAGTCAAAAAAGGATGGAGGAAAAGTTTGATCAGATAGTGAAGAACCATGCCTCATCTGTCCACAACTTGGAGGTACAGGTAGGTCCACTTGCTTAAGCCATGCCTTCTAAAAGTGTAAGTACCTTACCAAGCAATACCAAGGCCAACCTAAAGGCACAATTGAAGGTTATCACACTTCAAAGTGGCAACTAGATGGAGGAACCAAATATGAAAAAGGATTGCTAAGAAAAGGGAAAAGGTAAGGAGATTTGAGATGAGAAAGAAGAAGTGAGGCCTTATGTGCCACCACCACTATACAAGCCCAAACTTCTATGTCCACAAAGGGTGATACAACATCAGTGGACACTTAGTTCTCCAAGTTTTTGTAGAAATTGAAGAAGCTTCAGATCAACTTGTCATTTGTGGAAGCTTTGAAGTGCATGCCCAAGTACACAAAGTTTTTGAAGGACATACTGACACACAAATGTACTTGGGAGGACAATCAAATGGTCACTTCGACAAAGAATTGTAGTTGCACAATGCCTTCAAAACTATAAAATCCAGGGAGTTTTAATGTTGGGCCCCAAATTTTTTTATTGATTTTATTAAGTATGAATTGATTTGATTATGTGGTTTTTCTAGATAAATTGTTTTGATTAAAGTCTAATTAGCATGTCAAGGTTAGAAGGATTTTATTGCATGGATTGATGGAAGTTAAGTGTTAAAGTTATAAGAATGCATGAGGGGCGTTTTTGGAAGATTACTCAAGGTCTAAAAGTTATAAGGCATAATGGAGGGGCATAATGGTCTTTGCTCATTTATTTAAGGCTTAAGTGAAAGAAATTAGAAGAAGAAGTAATCCTTGTCTTGTTTGAGAAGTGAGAGTCGTGGGAGACTAAAGGAGAAGAAGAGAAAAGTAGGGTTTGGAAATCCTTGAAGATTTTGAAGGAATTGAAGCATCAACAAGTAAGTATGAGTTTATTCCATCTTGTTTTGGTTAGATGAAACCCTAATATAGCTTAGCATGTGTAGAAAATGGTTGTTGAGTGGTATATGAAAAATGGTTTAATCTTTTAGGGTTGATGATCATGTTGTGTTTGTGAATGATTTTGGGTTGAAATGAGCTTAGAAATGAAGTATAAGAGATGGTTTAGGGTTTAGATGTGTTATAATTGAAAGATGGGAAGAGTATGGTTGAAGAATGTGGGAAAAATGGGTTTCGGGTGCTTCGCACGTCGGGACCTGCTTTTGTGCACGTCACGACGCGCCAGCATCCTCTCCGCGGCGAGGACCCATTTTCTGCACAGACATGCTTTGGTATTTTGGACATAAATTTTGGTTTAGATGTCCAAATGAGGTAACTTTTGATTCGTTGTAAACTAGAGACATAGGGATACAAGTTTTATGAAGAAAGGAAGTTCTGATTCAGGCTCTAAGAATATCAAATTTTGAATGGAAGTTGAGCATAGAATTTTTGTTTCAGCATGAGTTATAGTTCGAATTGTTAAAGTATGACTTTCCGATTTCTACACCAAATTGAATGGGATTTTGGTTATTGTTGAAGGAAATCAAGTGAGGCAAGAGGAGCAAGAGGAACAAGAGGAAAGACATTCCTAAGCAAGCTTATAAGCAAGGAACTCAAGGTGGGTACACGTTTATAATAGAGTAATAAGCCACTCATTGTTTTCTTCAAATCAAGAAAGATTTCATGATTTAAATTGCATCATCAATTTTCCCTTTATATTTTTTGAATGAATTGTGAAATATGTCATATGTTTGCTACATGAATTGTGTGATGTTTTATGAAAGTGTTTGTTGTTTAAAAAGAACGCATGTTTATACAATCATCTTTTCAAGAATGATTTTCAAGACATATGTCAAGTTTATGAAAAGCAAGTTTACAAGAAAGTGTCATTTTGGCAACAAATTTACAAGATTTTGAACAATATGTGTTATGTGGGTTTGTGGTAGTCCCTCAAGAACTGTCAAGTGCACGTTGACCCAAGTATAGGCTTCTCTTGCTTGCCCCCTAGTGGCATGGAGTTCCCTAAAGGACTCCCTCAAGAATTTACGGCTACACAGGACCATTATATGGGAATGTGTAGTGCGTCATGAATTTGGGCTTACCAAAACGATTATGATGTGCTTATATGCTTATGATCTGTTAATAAGTTTGATGCATACATGATTTAAAATTGCTCATGAATTTTTTGAAAATCAAGCATTTTGAGATGATGATATCTACTATTTACATGAGAAATTACTATGGTTTCGAAAATGTACGATGGCAATGAGCTTTTGAAAATGGTTTTGCTTGCTTCTTTATTATAAATATGTTACCCACAAGCTTTATAGCTCACCCCCATTCTCCTCCCCTTATTCAGGTGATGAGCAAGAGGTCGAGTAGGTTAAGAGTTACGACATCACTCCGAATTGTCATATTTTTGTATTTTCAAGTTATCTTTTGGAATTCAAGGCTTTAGTCACATTTCAAGTTTTATTAGTTCAAGTGTATTTTGTATTTTTGGTTCTTGAACCCAAATGATGTAATTATGGCTTGAAATGCCATTAAAGCTTTGTAAACTCTTCTTTTGGTTATTAATGAGATATGGTTGATGTCGATTTTAGTTTCAAACTTTTCGCATTAAATTGTTTTATCATGAGGATAAGATTTTAGAAGATTGCTTGAGTGTAAGTTTAAGTTTGTGTTTTGAGTTACTGTTATGTTGGGTTGTTTTGATGAAAATGGATAGAAAATTTTAAGTTTGGGCTTCTGTGAAAAAGGGCCTTTGCCGCGACGAGACCATCTGCTCGCCGCGGTGAAGTTAAAATCGCGGGTTCACCGAGGCAAGAGTCCCTTCGCGACGAAGGGTCATCCGCTCACCGCGGCATGGCTTCCCGAAAGGTTTCGCCGCGGCGAAACAACATACGTCGCGGCGACGCCCGCCTTTGCTTCCGAGGGTTTTTTCTCCTATATTTTCAACTTCTAGGTCTTCCCTCCAAGCTCAAGCATCAAGCTTCCGTGTCCGATGTTGGGCTCCGGAAACGGGTTCCAGCAACATATCTAATATCATAGTCTTGTTCAACCAAATAGAGTATGTAATCAGCTGAGATAACAGGTCATATCATTCTAGTGGACCTTTGCAATTGCATTGGTTCTTGTTCCTTAAGAATCTCTATTTGTATAGGTATAGGTTCTTGTTTTTATACAGGCATGGTACTTCAACCGTGATCTACTGGATTTGATTGTATGAGTGATGGATACGAAATAACTATAGTATCCATCCTGTTATCATCTGAAGGGTAAGAGGGTTCACCCCCATCATAGACCTTATATTCCAGAAACTTAGTTGCTTATGATTCAACTATTCTAGTCCCTTTCTCAATAGTAAAATATGTAGTCTTTAGAGTGGTTGGAATATCCAACTAAACAACAATGAGTAGAACAAGCGTGCAATTTGCTTTCATAAGGATTATAGAAGAGCACCTTAGCAGGGTAGCTCTATACACGAATGTATGAAAGGCTAGGCTTCCATCCTTTTCAAATAATCAGGTAGGTTAGTCATGCTATGAATTGACATCATCATATCCTTTAGGATGCGATTACGCCTTTTGGCCACACCATTTTACTCAGGACTACCTGATATTGTGAATTGAGTCACTATTTCACAAGATTTCATATACCTGGCACGAACCTTTTTCTTATCTTGAACATCATGTTTGCCATAATACTCTCCTTCATGGTTAGATATGACAATCTTGATAGATTTTTCCAGTTGGTTCTTTACTTCAGTCTTGAAGATCTTGAATTTCTCAAGAACTTCAAAGTTTTCCTTAAGCAAGAACACATACCCATGACAAGAATAATTATCAATAAATGTCAGAAAATATCTAATATTGCACAACGTAGCCATATAGGGTCCACTAATATCCATATGTATGAGATCCAATGACCCAGATGCTTGAGTAGACTCCTTTTTTCTTTATTTTGGTCAACTTGCCTCTGCATCAGTCAACACATGTTTCCAGATCATCAAAATCTAGAGTTAGGATAATGTTTTCCTTTATTAATTTCTCAACTCTATCTCTGAAAATGTGTCCTAAACTTTTATGCCACAACATGTATAACTTTTCCTTAATCAGATGTCTCTTTCGAGTAACAAGATCAACAATATATGAACAAGTATACATCTCATAAGGGGTGAGATACATTTTATATAATCCATATGACAAGAAAGAAATTCCAATATGTTTTACATTGAAAGATAATTGTACAACTGAATTATCAATGACCAAATGATAACCCTCTTTGTTTAACACTGATACATATATTAGATTTTGTCTAAAAGACGGTATACAACATATGTCATGTAATACAATTACTAACCTAGTATCGAGGTTCAACCATACATTCCTACAGACTGTTGACAGTGGTAGATTGCATAATGTTTTAATGGTAATTTAGTATGTGTTTAGTTATTAAATTGAATGTTTAGTGCATGTTTAGGCTAGCTTTTATTATTTAGTTAAATATTTGAGTTTTGTGTGTTTTATGGGTTAGAGCACGCGAGTGAGATTTAATTTTATGTGTTTGAGGTGCCTAGATGTATTTGCTAGTGTTTTAGGGCAAATATTGAGGTACGGAGGAGAATCGAAGAAAGCCTAAAGTGAAACTCATGCCCATGATTGTGGCCAACATGCCACGATCGTGACAGAAGCTTGAAGGAAGGGCCATAATCATGGCTAGTTTGCCACGATCATAATAGAAAGGGTAATCAAGTGCCATGATCATGACACTATGGGTCATGATCGTGGCCTGCTTGAAAGCCTGCTTGAAAACAAATAAGGAAGGCCTTCTGGATTTAAGTTTTCGAGGGACTTTTTGGACCCCAAAAAACCCTAAGGTTACCCATAATAGAAAAGAATATAAAGGTAAAGAAAGGAACCATAAAAGGGAGCTATCCATTCTACCACTTTGGGAAAAGCTTCAAGAGAAGAGAAGAAAAAGAGAGAAGGGAGAAGAGGAAGAAGAGGAGAGGGCTTTTGACGCTGCTGCCTTCCCGAGTCATCCCGATCCCTTTCCAATCGACAACTTCATTCATCTTGTTCTTTCTTTCTTGAATATGTAAGATGGATATGAATATGTTTGTGGATTTGGATTTAATTATGATGTTTTAATTTTCTTTAGGGATTTTGACTTGATTTGATGTTAATCTAATCGTTTTGGTGTTATTGCAATTGGGTGTTGTGATCAATTGCTATAGCTTCACATTTCGGTAATAAATTGACAGAGTAAACCGAATATGAAATAATTAAGTTATTTAATGAGAGTTAAATAATCTAATAGATCTCGCAATTAATCAAATCGGTAATTTTATGGAGGGAGATCCCGTGTGAGACCCGATTGTTTATTAAAAAACTTAAGAACTAATTAGGGTTAAGGTTGTTTGTAATTGAGAGATTATATGTTCAATACTAAACTTATTTAGGATTTATTAATTAAGGTTTGCGATTATAACTTGAGAGAGAGTAATCCTCCCTTTGATAATCTAGAATTGACACCACATTAACATATAAATAGTTAGGTTAGCATTGATGATAGGAAAAATCTCTTCTCTCATAATTTGGTAAATTATCTTATGTGTTTTCTCATTGTCAATTTGGTGTCGTTCAAGTTGGTTTCTTTTTCATGTTAATTTATGAATTAATTTTCCGTCAATCATTTTCTTGTGTTTACTTTTCTGTTCTTTTTTATTTTTATGTTATTAATTCTTTAAGCCTTAAATAACTTAGGATTAGATTAGTTTACAACTCCTCGTGAGATCGATACCTTTAATACTACAAGTTTACGATTCGTATATGTAGTGCCCCCTTACCTAGGGTACATATCGAAACACCCTTAGGTCATTCCAATACATAACCTATGATAACGACACGCTATGATCAATTACAATATTCACTTAACATGGCATCATCATTTTTTATTCTCTTATAAAACATCATATGGAAAAACATAATAATTTAAAACAACTTCCTTCTTTCATTTCTTAAAAACCGAATGTCTACATTGGTATTTTTCCAAGATCATCCGAATGTTTACATCTTCATATCCTAACACAAAAGACGCTACATGAAAGAAGAAATGCACAAAAATCTATCTAATCCATCTAAACCCAGCTAACCAACTTTTGAGTCATTTCATATATTTCACAACTTTGCATAATTCATCACATATCATATTCTCACTCAAGAGTAGATAGTTTTTGCATTTCAATCAATCCAACATGCTTAATAAAATGCATACGAAATGCTCATGTGACTCTTTTTTGATTATTACATTGTTGTGATCGAGTGCCTAAAATGTCTTGTATCTATTGTGGATACCGGGCTTATTCATACTGTCCCTTATCCGTTGGGGATACAGGGCTCATTATATATAGTGAGCCTTTGGCTCTTAATCACATTTGGAGCTTTAAGCTCGGTTTTGGTGGCCACTCAAGTCACAACTCTTATTATCTGATTATGCATTCATGTATGGAATGCATCTCCCATAATCAATCATGTCATGAAACATTTAGTTCGTCACATTCACATAAAAGTAGCAATTTCATATCTCATTCATATATCACAATCATGGAACCTTCATTGTTTGAAATCAACACAATCAAATCACATTCATTCATAATTCAAACATAATATAAAAACAAACAATTTATTGAGTGAGACCGTCTAAGTTACTCACAAGTCACTCCCGAAGCTAATGCTTGGAATTTTTGACAACGTCTAAAGGTTGACGTTCCTGTTGCTTCTCTATATCAAATAGCATACACATATATTACAATTTGCATAATTATAAGTATTTAATAATGCACATGTATGTAATGAAATATATACAATGCGTGTTAACGACAATCTCGGGTATTTTTTCATTATCCTCGTCACATAATCAATCATATCTCAAAACTCACCTAAATATAATTTATACTTAGGATTATACCTCAATAAAACCATAAAAATCATAATTCATCACTCATTGAATCACTTTCAGATTTTTCCAAAAACTGAATTACAGGTCCCCTGTTATTGATCATTTAGACAATGAAATTGAAGTAATTTAGCAATACTCTCTTCTATAAAATTGTTCTCTTATCTCTTAAGTTTCTAATGACATAAAAATCATTCAATTTGGTTCAGAAACCTGAAAGTTATACCCCAAACATTCTCGAGCTATTTTCATTTTGAAACAATACACTATACTCAATTTTCATCTAGAAATTGAAATTTTAGATACTGAATTATAATTAGATTTGTTCAGACAATCTATAGATCTATGTCTCTAGTTTACTTCAAATAAAAAATCATCCCATTTGGATGAATACAGAATAAGATATAATCGAAATACTAAGCATATTTAGTGAAATCATACTAGTTCATACTATTGCAACGGATTCCCTCACTTTCCATCAATCAATATTTTTCAAATCAATTCATAATGCTACCAATTTTCATGTAGAGGTAGAATAATGTGTTAAGAACCTATTAGTTCAAGAATCAAGCAATTTGTCAAAAGAAGCAAGACTATTCAGTTTGCAAGATGCTCTCAGGTGCATATACTATTAGAGAGCACACTGTCATGATATGACAAATAAAACCGATAAACACTCATGGACGTGAGGAAGAAAAGTCACGGGTGTGATTGACCCACAGGTGTGAAAAAATTCATAGGTGTGAGTGACTCACGGGTGTGAGGAAGAAAAGTCACGGGCGTGAGTAACTCACGCTTGTGCACACTCAACCAGACCCATCCCACGTTTTCCACTAGATCTATCCTAAATGATTTTATATGGCTAAGATATTTTGTGGACATGTAAATTATTGTGTGACGAGTCCAATGGTTCAAGTTTGATGTCATTTGAAGGTCAAACAAAGGAGATATAGTCAAAAGATCGAAAGATGTTGCGTTAGCCTCCAACCTTAGAAGTTATGCCCGATCGCGAGTTAGCCATCGACTTTACAAAGTCACGATCGTGCATGAGCACGATCTCGAGCTTGGCTATCAACTTACGAAGTTGCAATCGTGCTTCGTCATGATCGCAATATTCAGTGAATCAATAGCAGGGTCGTAATCATATTTAAGCACGATTGCGTCTTCCCAGTCGCACACCCTTACTTATAACCTCCATAACTTTCAATCCAAAAATCCAAAAATTTCAAACTTTCTATCATTAAAAAGCTAAAAGACAGATCTACAACTTTCATGAAGAAAATTTTGTCAAAATCTTCATAGATCAATACAGTTTAATCATGGAAGTTTCAGACCACATTTTTACCCCTTTTTCTCTTTTCTTTCTTTTATTCTAAACCATCTTCCCTAACTTATCTTCTTTCATTAAATCCAACACTTCAAATTCATTTCTACTTCATTTCCATTCAATTCATCTTAACCACATTTTCGACTCCCATTCTAATAAAATCATTCAAAAGCAACTCCAAATTTTTGACTAAAACACATACATCAAAAACAGAAAATTCATTCACTCATCTTCTTCATTCTTTGTGTTTCTTCTTTCATTCTCCCGCACTTTCCTTTTATGTACATTCTCCATTTTCATTTCACCCTTTCAACTCCCATTCAGCTCAACACATTCACCAACAGATCAAAAACCGTGATTACACGCAAACATCAAAACAGAACCTCATTCATATATATCACTATTTTCGGTATTTCTTCACTGTTATTTTTCTGTATTTTCATTTTCTGCATTCTCCTCATTTTCTTCCTCCAACTATCACTTTAATCATTCTTACTCACCTCCAGACATCACCTTACACCTATCCCTTAATTCTAAATTCATTTCGTTGTTCATCATTAAGTTACCAAAATATTTACGTATATGAACAATGAAGAGAAAAATAGAGCATATATTTCACTATCAACTTTCCATATCTCTGTACTCTTGTCATGCATATTTTTACGGTTCTTTCTAACTTAAAATTATTTCTACGTTATCTGATCACAAAATAATCATCAAATACTAAATAACATTATATCCAAATTTTTCAGCTTATTTGTATAATGTTCATGAAGATGGGTATTATTCCCATGATCATGTAATGACAAATAAATCATCAATTTTTATCTCATATTCCTACTTCTCATAAGGATTAACAAGATATTTACTTGTTAAAACTCCAAATCTTCAAATATCAAGAAGCCCTAATTTTCATGCAATCACGTACTTCATCTTATAGATGGTTTGGGTCAAGTTTTCAAGAGGCAAAAAAAGTAGATAACGAAGTAGGAGTGGTAGAAGATTAGGAAAAGCAAAGTTTAATTTTGGTGGATATTTGATGAAAAACTCTGTGTACAAGAAAGAAAATTAAAGAAGATAGCTACGAAGAAGATAATTAGGACAGACAATAATACTTAGTCTTTCAACTTTAAAAGAATGTAACTTAGTCATCATCATCATACCCAGTCCGAAATCCCGCAGTGAAGCGGGATCTAGAGAGGTCTAATAGTACGTATCTTTACCCCTGCATAGTAGAGAGGTTATTTCCTTAGACTCACATGCAGATACGACAAGAAAATCATGATGTAGGGAAAAAATATTTTTTTTTTAAGTAAATAGAATTACAATACAAGACAATAAGGACATATTTGATAGTTGACCAGATCTACTATTACCTTACACCTTGTAAAGACCGGCTCTTTTGTCGTTATTCACATTAGGAGTCTTCACTACGCAATCTTGAGGATGCAACAATTATATGATTTTAGGTGTCCATCGCGAAAATCTTCCCCTAACTACAACTGACCTAGCCTAGCCAAAAACTTACTACTCGCAGTACTTCCTATGCAGTGAGTATGAGGCGCGAGGATTCTAAATGGTGTCGTTTACTCTTATCCTGTCCCATCAGACTTTCCTAATTCTAGCAACTGCCTTAGTGAGGGCCAACTCTTGACATATCTTTCTTGATTATTTCCCTCCAAGTCTTATAAGGCCCTCCTCTCCTCCTCTTGTAGCCACTAAAGTTTATTATCTCACAGCGTCGTACCGGAGCATCAGAGGGCTTCTTGCGCACATGCCTAAACCACCTAAGCCTTTTCTCTCTCAACTTGTTTGTAATACTAACCACCTGTAGTCTGGCTCTCACTACCTAATTCCGTACCCTATCTCTGATGGTAATGTCATACATCCACCTAAGCATATGTATCTCTACTACCAATAATTGTCGCGTATGCCTACGTTTAGTAGACCAACATTTTGCCTCATATAACATGGTAGGTCGGATTACCATTTTATAGAACTTCCTTTTAAATTTTACAGGGACCTTTTTATCACATAAAACACCTGAGGCACTCCGCCATTTGATCCACCCCAACCTAATACGATGTAATATATCATCATCGATATTCTCATCTTTCTGAATGATGAATCTAAGATATTTAAGACTCAATTTCTGTGATATGATGTCAGTGCCAATCGTTACTGGCGCTTCTTGTACCATCTGGCTATCCAAAAAGTTGCATTCTAAATACTCCGTCTTGAACCTGCTCATTCTAAAATCTTGCTAATTCTAAAACTTTTCGATTCTAACTCCTCTCTAACAAAATCAGAAAGCTTCACTTAAGTACACTTGTCACTTATGTAACTTCTATAGCTTTAGACTAATTATCAATTAACTAGTTCAATCTTCTCCGTATTTTTCTCCAATTTGCCTCTAATTTTCACAATCATTATCCCAAAAATTCTAAAGTCGACTCTCAAATTTTTCTTCGATATCATTATCTTGTTGGGAAGATACTTGAGGTTAAAGATAAAAGATACTTGTGATACAAAGAAAGAGGCAACCCCAAAACACCAATATGAAAGAACATTAAGAAAAGAATATAGTTTGCAATCAACCTATGAAACTGTTGTGATAAAGAATCCTCACGTGATCATTTGATGAAACGGTAAAGAGCATCCGATAGCATTGGGTATGAAATACAATTGACAGTGAGTTTTTCATAGGATTTATCTCATCATCATAGCATTGGGTATGAACCTGTGACTGAAATCTTGAACATACAACCTAGCTGAAGTAAATAGATACTGTAGGAATATCAATGTCATTGTCCTCGTCATCCTCGCAGGCCACAACAACATCAAAGTGGCGACGGTATGAAGGCAATTCTAATTTGGCTACTTCCCTAGCCAGATCCACCATTTTCCTGTCCATTCTCTCTCTATGTCGAGGGAACATGCTATTGAAAAGTAGGCAACTACCACACGAGATGCTGTAGGCATTAAGGCCCTTATCCTTGAGCCATTGAATAAGTTCCCGCAGTGTAGGATTATCTCTTAGAATCCACCGATCCCAAACAGTCCAGCTCATGTCACGATGCTTTATGACCTTGGGTGGGACTGGCTCAGCCATGGAGAACAAGGGAAGTGCTAAGTTGGCAAATGTATTTCGATAATCCTCCAGCTTATGTCTGCCGTCTAGAACCTTGTACAACTCCAGGCACACAAGACCCGTGGCCATGGCTGTGGAGGTTGCAATAGCAGGAATAATTCTTCCTGCAATGAACTTGGCTTTCAGCTTATCAACCTCAGGAATACTGTAGTTCCTTGCTCTCATGTTCGCAAGTGCAGCTATCAGATCCATATGGTAGTTTGTATCATCATCCTGCATGCCCCGTAGAAACAAGTTATTTGAACTTGAATAAACTCAAGGTTGTCAATTTCAAATAGCATGCTTGATTACATGGCCCCTAAGAAGCATTTTTAAGTGTCTCTATCTAGATTAGGAATTGACTATATAACTATACATAAAAGGGAATGAAAACATATATATTCAATCAGCTACACCACTAAAATCAAGTCGGAGGCAAATACTTGGCAACAAGGACCTAGGAACATTCATAATTAAAAAAAAAAAGGAAACGAGAATGGACCTTCTCGAACTGAATTGGCTTCATTCTAAACCCAGTTGGTAAATTCTGCCTGCACTTCTCCAATTTCATGATTAGTTCCCTGATAATAACTGCCTCATCCCCAGAAGCAGTAGACAGAGTAGTGGCCTTCTCATCTGTAACAATTTTTGCATCCTTTCTGGGCTCAAATTCAGGCACTATCGCCTTCTCAACAGCCTCAGCAAACATCGTAGGATTCTTAACCCAATCAGGGATAGGAATCCCAAATGTCTCTGCTCGCAATATGGATGCAGCCATAGCATATTGGAGATGACTAGGATCAGCAACGGAAAATTGAAGTGCATGTGGAAATCGCTTTGGTGCTGACCAGAATGGAGTACCAGTACTAGTCACAGCATCTTCAGGGAATGTGTAAGTCAGTTGCTTAACACGATTAGCAAAATAATCTTCAAACCTGAATATACAAAAGACAATAACTTCAGAGTTTTAATCAAAAGAGTATTATACAGGTAACAAATGATAAAGGTGCATTACTTTAACCGAGCCCACGTAATACAATCCTGAAATGTCTCGCATTTTTCCTTGTCCAGGCACTCAAGAACACGTTCCAAGTTATCCTTTGCCTGAGCATCACCTGCATTGGTCATTGAAGCAGCATACTCAGAGGGATTTGATAAGTAAGCATTCACCTCTGCTGGAGTTTTCTCAAGCAAGCCCTCAAACTCAGATCGAGCCCATGTCAGGCAGTGGTCAATATTGTGCGGGAATGAATGTACAGTACACATGGGTGCTTGTTTCTCGGGTGGATCTCTTGAAGCACCATAATTTTCAGTTAGGTGAGGAATTACCATCTGGGTGTTGCATTTTGCACCAAGAGTTCCTGACTCAAGAAGTGGCTTCTGGAAGTACAAACACCTCTGATCAACATATAGTCTTGCATTAACATTGTCCAAAGCATTTATCGCAACAATTAAATTCTCCCAGAAAGCATCATCAAATACATTCTCAGTTTCAGGTCCAACTCGGTTCTGCAAGGCTTCAATATTAAGATGAGGGTTAATAGATATAGCCGCGGATGCAGCTACAGTGGATTTGGCCTGACCAATGTTCCAGTCACGGAAAAGAAACTGCCTACTGAGGTTACTCTTCTCTATAACATCATCATCAGTTACTGTAAGCTTTCCTTTGCCACATGAGACCCCCATAAGTGCTATATTTTTTAAGAATTCACAACCAAGTGCACCAGAACCAACAACAAACACCTTAGCATCTTCCAATTTCTTCTGGAGGTTGGATCCAAAAACAGAGATTTGTGCATCATATCGAGAATTTACTGGCCTGAGATCAATGGGATCCACATTCTCTGTAGGAAGTGACTCCACGGAGTCAAAATAAAAAAACTGCAATAGTAAAAAGAGGAAGGTCAGCTTACCAAAACAACCAATCAATTTCCACTAATGCAGAACAAGTCACGATGTAAACAAATTCAGCTGCACAAAATCAGTAGTATTGGATGCATGATTAACAATATTGTCCAAATAAAGCTCCATTTTGAGAAGCTAATAAGGAGGAGAATATTTGATTAAGCATATGAAACTGCGTTTATGAAGCATACTGTGATAATGCTCAACAGGATTGAAGACACAACTATTACAAACCTGAAAGAGAGGATGAAACTTTCCAGAGCATGCCTTAACAACCTCCTGACCCACAATACCACCGAACATAGCCGCCATTGGATTCAGTACAGCTCTGGCGCCAAAGGCAAAGTGCCGTAGAAGTTTTGGGTTAATGTCTTCTACTCTCCCATCTCCCAAGCTTTCATTAATGTTACAAGCCAGAGATATCATCTTATGAGCATCCTCTTCTGAACCAGAAACAGGGAAGCGACTGAACTCTGTGACAAATTTATCCAGTGCTTGGAATGCTATGTGTAGAAGAGGTGGGCGGTCAAACTTGGAGAAATCACCCAATAGAAAGTCACCAGGATTCTTTAGAGCTTCACTCAATGGCTTAAAGTTCAGAATCTTAGGCTGTTTCACCTGGGTAACAATTCCACCCTTCTGATAGGTGCCAAAGTTTGTGGTATCCTCCTCAAGTATAAATGAATAAGGCCTAGCATTTTTAATCTTCCTTGGCTTTCCATCATTCAGTTCTGTCATCCCATGGACTTCAGAGAAAACAACAAGATCACCATCTTGAAACTCGAGTCTTTCATCATCAACACATGACACAAGTGCAGTGTTGTCATTGCTGATTGATGCAATTATACCAGTGTGTGGCTCCTCACCATCAACATCAAAAACAGTAAATTCCGGTCCAAAGTCGCAAAATATAGAACCAAAAAGGCCTCTAACTTCAGCCTTAATAAAAGATATAGGAGGTTGATGACTATGGCAGTAGTTATCAAACTCAATAGCTTTTTCAAGATCGATATCAGTAAATACAACAGCCTGTAACCAAAAAAAAAAAATTAATTGTTTTACGTCATTGCATTAAGTACAGTGTGTATATAGTGCAAAGGAAGGTCCAAAGTTGCAAAATATAGAGCCAAAATGGCCTCTAACTTCAGCCTTAATAAAAGACATTGGAGGTTGATGATTATGGCAGTAGTTATCGAACTCAATAGATTTTCCAATACTGATATCAGTAAATACAATGGTCTATAACACAAAATTATATTGTTTCATGTAACTGCAATAAGTGAAGTGTGTATATAATGCAAAGGAACCCATCCAGTAATAGCATAACACCATATGGTCGGGTTATTTATAATTCTAACCCCACATAGGTCAACTTTCACTTTAGAAGCATATTACATCACCAAAAGAGTAGCGTCCTTAACTATATCTCCATTGCGTTGTTTCCCTCAATAACTATTTCTCCATTGTGCTGTTTCCCTAATGATTTGTTAATTTTTCCAAAGTTTTCCCTCCACAAATTATACTTGAGATAGTCCGATGTAATGATAAGTACCCTGTTTCATATACCAGAATACTAGTAGCATCGAAAAGTGGCATTACAACAATGGAAGCCCTTCATGGTGGCAAATACAAGGGGTCTCTACTATGCAAGGCATTTGATTCAGCTGTTACACTTTGACACTAAGAATCTTAAGCATACAAAAGCAACTTTCTTTTGTTGTCCAATGATTTGTTAAGACCGTGGGTAAAAGAAAAGGCAGATTCATCTCTGTCAAGACATTTGGGCATCCTTTAAAATTTGATTAAAGAAAAGCCAAACACCCTGCTCATTTCAAGAATACTGGCTTGAATATAAAAAGAACGCAGTACCTGGAAATTAGAAAGTTGGTCTTTTGTCAATCCCGTAGTTAAAGTAGAAATGACCACTGCATTGTTGAGCTCCTGCAACTTCTGGACAGAAGCCAGCGCCCTGTTCTTACCAACATCATTCTCTGTGAAAACAAAATTACTAGATAAATCCCACAACTCCACAGCTCCTTCATCATGCAGTGTAACGGACTTAACACCTGCAAGAATTAGGTTCTTCGCTGCAGCAACATCAAACAATTAAAACCCTATTAGAAGACTGCATGCCAATCAGAACAAGGATAAATTGAGTGAAAATTAGCAGTACTTCATTATTGCAATAAAGCAAAGAGGTTTTTCAACCCCAACTCTCTCTTACCATATGCACTCTATTACCCCCGCCCTTGCCAAATGACCAACCAAAAGAACATATATTATGGCAGCAGAAAACAAATCAACAAAGGAGCTATAGGTCATACAATTTCACTGGATCATTGACTAGCCGGCAACCGCCAAAATGCAACTAAAGGGTTCTGTTCTGTTTTGTGATTATACTCACCAATCTCAGCACCCAAACCCTGCATCCCCGATACAAGGACATTTGAAGAAAAAAGCCGGCGCATGGTCTCGCGGCCGTACACTGCGAGCTGTCTGCTGTGGAGATCCTCATCTATGTAAGTCTGATTCTCATCCCCAAGACCCATGGTCACCAATCCTCCACCAGTACAACCAAGAGAGTGGTTACTATCAGTGCTGGTTCTGATAATTTTCGTACCGTTAGTATTACTGCTGTTATTAGCCGTTGTTTCCAAGGGACGATCAATCCGATGCTTCTTAATAGATGAAGAATCTTCAAGCTTGCTCTCTTCTTCAACAGGTCGCTTTCTAGGAAGCATAAAGTGCAGCAAACTGCCACAAAACCCTATAGAAATTAGCGCAGCCATGAATAAAGATAAACTCCGATTAGCAAACATTAACCAGAGAAACTTCGGTAA
The DNA here is from genome assembly GCA_027123425.1 of Erythroxylum panamense. Lineage (NCBI taxonomy): Eukaryota > Viridiplantae > Streptophyta > Magnoliopsida > Malpighiales > Erythroxylaceae > Erythroxylum > Erythroxylum panamense. The sequence continues at coordinate 24,149,214 of JAOTIZ010000203.1, forward strand.
CGCGAAAACCGCGAGCAGTAACCCTAACCCTAAAAGCCTGAGCATGATTCCAAGCAAGAAAAAGAATGATGAACAATCCAAGTAACACATAGAGTGAGGGACAAAGAAACGTACCGATAGAGTCTAGTCGATTAAGAGAAGAATGGAATCTGAGAGATCGCCAGAAATGGGTTGTCTGGTTGCTAAGGAAATAGAAATAGTTTCGGGAATGAAGGAGAAAATTACAAGGAAAGCGAGAGAAGAAAAAGGGTGTTTTATGGATTTGCAGAAGTAGCCCTGAAAGGCTTAGGGTTTTGGGTTGACGTTTGGAAATGTGCGTGTAGTGTAGTGTACACCGGAAACGCCATAATTTTGGTCCTGAATTAGAAACCTGAAGTGCCTGAACCTGACTGGGGATTGGAAGAGGTGAGTGGGGCCCGCGTGGGAGAGGAATTGAGTTCTTGCCTTTGGTTCGTAATGGGTTGGACGTCTACTTTAAGATTCGCCAAAACGCTTGATTCGTAGCTAATTGATCATCCGCTTTAGTAATTAATACGTGACTTTTGCCAAGTTTAGGTTTATGGGATGTGATCATTTTAAATTTATGAAGTTTTTAGGAAAAAGGGGAAAAAATTATAATATACATATTCGATTCCCACACCATTTGATGCTTCGGATTGGATTGAATTGGATTGCACTTGCATTAATTAGTATGAGATTTATGAGTAACTAAAAAAATTTGTAGAGACTCCATTCTAGACTTCAGCCTATAAATTTTAGTCCTTTTGGGGAGTCATCTACCAACTAGATCGCATTCCTCTTCAATTAGTAAAATCACTTTTTAAGCGCTTCATATGTTCTGATGTTATTTTAATTAGAAAGAATGTGATTTTGACCATTGAATAAATTTGATTTTTAGATATGAAAATAAAATTTAGGTGATTACTTAAGAATTTAAGAAAATGAACCTACTCACCTAAATACTATAAAGAAAATGTTATTTTAAAATAAATAGACTTGATAGATTTGATGAGATGGAATGAATTTAAAATAATATAGACTTTTAATATGAATGAAATGCAACTAATTTAAATGAAGTTCACTTTAAACAAGAGGTTGACCATGAATAAGTGTTTTTAAATGAAATAATAAGACTATGGCTTTGGTCATTATTTATATAAAAGAAAGTGATTACCAAAAAACATAAATCTTAACAATGATCGTGCCCCCTCAGGGCTCTCCCCTCTCCATTGTTCTCTATAACTTTTTTTTTCTTCATGTTTTAGTGTCCCAGCTTTAGTTCTGCTGACTTTGTTGCCCTCCTGTCTCTTCTCAATTTCCTTCTTTCTTCTCTAACTTTTTTATTAGCCCTTTTATTTTGTTCCCCTTCTTTCCTTACCATTTCCTTTAACTCAAGCACTATTAACCCTCTTTCTTTCTACAAGAGGTTGCTTTTCTCCCAACTCTTCTCCTTCTGTAGACTCTTTTCTGATTGCCGACTTTGTTCTTTCAAATCTCTCTCTCTCTCTCTTAAGTCTCTTTCTTGCCTTGATCAAATTACCATTTTTAGTAATAGTAATTTAACTCTTCTATTATGTTCACTTTCCTTTATTTTTAAGTAACATTTTGTCTCCACTCAACCAAGCCTCCCAACAAGGCCTACACTCCTTTCCATCTCTACCATCTTCCCCTCCAAGCTCCCTACTAGTTTGCACTTTTCCTCTATTATCCTTTATGTCACCATCTTATCCAATTCCATCTTCCCAACCTTAACCAAAACCCTCACTAAGATAACTTGGATTCAGTCACTCAAAAATTATGCAAGAGTTAGCGCTCTTCAGTATTTCCCTCCAACCTCAAGGAATAGACAATATGTTGTCACTTGTTCTTTGGATGTGCTCAAGGATGATGTGGCTAAATAGAGCTCCTCTCTTGTTGGCCTTTTCATGGATGGAATGCTTGTATTTCCTCTAGTTAATCACTAGGCATATAGGACTCAGAAGAACTATAGTCTTATTTAAACTCTTGTTTTAGATGATAACCACTTCATCTTTAAATTCAAATATAAATCAGAGGCTCAAAGCGTGTTGTACAATGGCCCTTGGCATTTTAATACAAGCCTATCTTCTTACAAAAAAGGCAACCTATAGCACTTTCTCAAGACAGTAGACAAAGGAAAATACCTCTATAAGTTGACTTGCATAATGTCCTAATAAAGTACTAACCCAAGAATGGATTGAGCCATAGTACTAGTAAGCCAATAAGAATGGACAAGGTGATAAATGGTTAATTGACTATATTTTGTTACCCTATATTTAATGTATTCTTGCTTAATATTTTCAACTTTTTATATATTTGGTAATTAATTCAGCTCAAGTATGGTGGCATAGTATAATTGCCTTCACAAACTTAAAGAAGAAGAATTTGGATAAAAATGTGGCATAAAACAGAGAATGAGTGATCTGGAAGAAGTGCATGGTTATGCACTTGAGCACACTCGTGCATTTTCGCAATACACAGCAAATTTTGGTTATGCACGGCACGCATAACCCAAAAACCTAGAATTCAATATAAAAGTGATGTTTCGAGGGTAGAAGAGAGGAAGAAATGGTTGGTTGTAGCACCCCACTCTTGCAAGACACGTACCCAACATCCTCATTGATGTCCGATGCCCCGCGAGGGTGACATGCTAGCACAATCAATCAGTAAAATCTCATTGCAACTTTTTTTTAAAACAATGCACGCATATGCAAAAATTAATAATCGAATTGGGCCCATTCTTTTCTTTCATAACATCAAAATCACATTTATTATTATTATACTCAAGATCAATCTCATTTACAAACCTTTCCACTTTGGAAAGTTATTACATAATAGAAATATTCAAATACACATTGTACAATAATTGCAGAAGACTCAATTTGATACAAAAATAAGAAAATACAAATGCAGACGCAAATTGATCCCGACCTCTATCTCTTACTTGAATGTAGTGGATATACTCTCGTTTGCCTAACGGGGTAACTCATCTAAGTCTGAAACAAAAATATTGCAAATTTTGGGTGAGTTTTTGCAAACTTGAATGCAGTGGGTACACTCCCGTTTGCCTAATAGGGTAACTCATCTAAGCCTGAAACACAAATATTGCAAATTTTGGGTGAGTTTTTGCAAACTTAGTGAGTGACCATCCTCGATGGCTCACTCAATCACATAATACAGACAGTTTATCAATTCATCATATTGAGTCACATACATTGCACGTTCACTTAAGCATAAATCACATTCAGGAAGCATTCAAACTATTAAAACATACATATCGAATTTATATGCAATGCACATAAGACTCACTTTCAATTATTATTATTGTGACTGAGTGTCCTTTTATCTATCCCATATCTCTTAGTGTTGGGCCCCGATTCGCATTAAGCATGTTTTAATTATTTTTTAGGTTTAGATTGATAATTTCCTTTTAGTTAGAATAATTTGGGATTTTTAGTACTTAGTTATAGAAATTAGTTGAAGGAGAAAAGACCGTTGCCCCCGGCAGCTGATCAAACAAATCATCAATCCGAGGCAGAGGATACTTGTTCTTCACCGTCACTTTATTGATCCTCCTGTAATCAATGCACATTCGCCAAGTTCCATCTTTCTTTTTCATAAATAAGACCGGCGCTCCCCAAGGTGAAGTGCTCGGCCTAATGAACCCCTTCTCTACTAAATACTCTAACTGCTCCCTAAGTTCCTTCAGCTCAGCTGGAGCCATCCTGTATGGTGGAATAGAGATAGGAGCCGTCCCGGGAGCCAAATCAATAGCCAACTCAATCTCCCTCTCCGGTGGCAAACCGGGCAACTCCTCAGGAAACACAT
>JAOTIZ010000203.1:24153159-24165557 GCA_027123425.1 Erythroxylum panamense
ATTTTAGAAGATTGCTTGAGTGTATGTTTAAGTTTGCGTTTTGAGTTATTTTTGTGTTGGGTTGTTTTGATGAAAATGGATGGAAAATTTTAAGTTTGGGTTTCTGTGAAAAAGGGCCTTCGCCGTGACGAGACCATCTGTTCACCGCGGCGAGGTTAAATTCGCGAGTTCACCGCGACGAGAGTCCTTTCGCTCGCCGCGGCGAAGGGTCATCCGTTCACCGCGGCGAGGCTTCCCAAAAGGTTTCACCACGGCGACACCCACCTTTGCTTTCGAGGGACTTTTCTCCTATACTTTCAACTTCTAGGCCTTCCCTCCAAGCTCAAGCATCAGGCTTCCGTGTCCGATGTTGAGCTCTAAAAACGGGGTCCAACATTTAAAATTCCATATGTATTTGGTGACTTTGAATTTTTAAATGCTTATATGATTTAGGTCAAAGCATTAACTTGATGCCCTTGTCTATTTTCAGGAAATTGAGACTACGAGAGGTTAAGCCTATATGGAGTTATAGAAGATGTGTTTGTAAAACTAAATAGATTTATCGTTCCTATTGATTTTATGGTATTGGATTTTGAAGCTGATAAAAATTGTCCATTGATTTTGGGTAGGCCCTTTATGAATACTAGAAGGGCATTAGTTGATGTGCATGAGGAAAAACTTGTTTTAAGGATTAGTGATGAGCAGGTTAAGTTTAATATGTCTAAATCTTTGAAGAAAATGAGGGATGGTAATGTATGTATGAAGAATGGTGTTGTGGACGAATGTATGAAGGAAGCTGAAGAGGAATTTAATGAAGTTACTGAAATGCTCAGGGATAAGGGTGTGAGAGAAGAGTATTTATATGAGGAAGTCGAGTTAGAGAAGTTGGAGAGCATAGATACACCTACACCACCTTCTTTCGTTAATCCCTCCATGTTAGAGGTTAAACCCTTACCTTCTCATTTAAGATACACCTTAAAATCATACCCTACCCATCATTATCTCGAACTAATTAGATTTTGAGCAAGAAAAGAAAGTGGTGGAGACCATTAGGAAAAGGATAAAAGCTATGGGATGGAAATTTTCTGATATTAGGGGGATTAGGCCCAATGTGGTGATTCATAGGATTAACCTAGAAGAAGAGTGCAAAATGGTGAGAGAGCGACAATGAAGTTTAAATCCAAACATGCAAGAGATTGTAAAGAAGGAGGTAGTCAAGATGTTGGATGTAGGGATTATTTATCCCATTTTATATAGTGAGTGGGTGAGTTCGGTACAGTGTGTGCCTAACAAGGGAGGCATGATAGCGATAGAAAATGAAAAAGGTGAAAAGATTTCATCTAGGAACATCACAAGTTGGAGAGTATGTATTGATTACCAGAAGCTCAATTTGGCCACCAAGAAAGATCACTTCCCTTTACCTTTTGTGGACCAAATGATTGAGAGGGTGGTTGGCCATACATTTTATTATTTTCTTGATGGATTCTCAAGGTACAATCAGGTGGTTATGTATCCATAGGATCAAAAGAAGACTACTTTCACTTGTCCTTATGGGACATTTGCTTATCGGAGGGTGTCGTTCGGTTTATGTAATGCACCTTTCACATTCCAAAGGTGCATGACGACCATATTTGTGGACATGAATGAGAGCTTCATGGAGGTATTTATCGATAATTTCTCTATCTTTGAAAATTCTTTTGATTATTGTTTGTTAAATTTAGACATAGTGCTTCAAAGATGTGACAAGTCTCATATAGTCTTGAACTGAAAGAAGTGCCATTTCATAATCCAAGAGGGAATTGTATTGGGCCATAAGATCTCATGCAAGGGAATTGAAGTGGATCAAGCTAAGACCAAAGTAATTGAAAAGTTACCACCTCCCACCAACATCATGGGCATCCGAGCCTTCCTTGGTCATGTAGAGTTCTACAAATGATTCATCAAAGATTTTTCTCTTATTATTGGACCCTTAACGGATTGATTAGTTAAAGATGTACCTTTTATTTTTGATAATGCTTGTTTGGATGCTTTTAACAAGTTAAAAAAGGCACTTACATCAGCACCCATTCTGACCTTTCTTGATTGGTTTCTTCCTTTCGAGATTATGTGTGATGCAAGTAATCATACCATTGGTTGCGTCCTTAGTTAGCAGAAGGAAAAGAGGCTACATCTACTACGCAAGCAAGACCTTGACAGGAGCACAATTCAATTACACAACTACAAAAAATGAGTTACTTGTTGTGGTATTTTCATGTGAGAAATTTCGTTCTTATCTTTTAGACTCACATGTTATTGTTTTTACAAATAATGCAAAATTGCAATATCTTTTTACAAAGAAGGATGCCAAGGTTAGGCTTATCCAGTGAGTGATTCTGCTCCAAGAATTTGACATTGAGATTAAGGACAAGAAGGGAGCAGAAAATGTTGTAACAGACCATCTCTAGAGACTTGAGGGAGGGCATCATGAAGAAGAAGAGGAAATCAAGGAGAGTTTTCCTGGTGAGACTTTAATGATGGTAGACAATCCTTATCTTCCTTGGTTAGCAGATATTGCAAACTATCTCTCAGGTGGTATTTTTCCTTCTGATCTCTCTTATCAACAAACGAAGTGGTTTGTGTTTCAATGTTCTCGTTATAGCTGGGATGAACTTGTACTTTATAAGATATACATTAACAGTGTGATTCGTCCTCGAAGATGAAATGCCTGAAATATTGATGCAATATCATAGTTCACCTTATGCAGGACATTATAAAGTTAACAAGACTGCAACTCAGATCTTAGAGTGTGGATTCTATTGGCCAACTTTGTTTAAAGATGTTCAAGATTTTGAGTAAAGTGTGATAGGTTTCAAATAGTGGGTAACATATCGAAGAAGGATGAGATGTCACTTTCAAACATCATGGAGGTGAGCTATTCGATGAATGAGGTTTGGACTTCATGGAACCATTACCATCCTCCTTAGGTAACATTTACATATTAGATGGAGTTGATTATGTTTCCAAGTGGGTTGACGCTGTAGCTACTCTAACTAATGATGACAAGATGGTTCAAAAGTTCATCAAGAAGATATTTATGAGATTGGGAGTGCCCAGAGCGATTATAAATGATGGAGGGAGCCATTTTTGCAACAAACCTTTTGAGTTAGAGCATCGGGCATATTGGCCGTTAGGAAGTTGAACGTGGATTAGAAGCTTGCAGGTAAGAAAAGATTGTTACAACTTGATGAATTAGAAGAATTGAGGTTTGATGCTTATGAAAATGTCAAGTTGTACAAGGAAAGGATAAAGAAGTGGCATGATGCTCACATCAAGAAGAAGGAGTTCAAAAGTGGGGACTTGGTGCTTTTGTTTAATTCAAGATATTGCACCCCATTTTCAGAGCCCAACATTCTAGAATATCATAAAAAATGAGCATGCGTATTTCTCTATAGGGTTATTTCCATGGACTCTCATTGGCCATCATTGATTCATTTTCATTCTCATAACATCCCAAAAATCTCTATGTTCATAACGAACTCATGCTCTTCTAACCATTTCCCTCACTTTATTTTCCATCAATCTTTTTCAAATCAATACCATAGGCTACCAATTGAAATTTACGAATAGAAAAATATATTAGGAACCTATTGGTTCAAGAATCACTTTATTTAGAGGTCAGATGATGAAGTTATGACCAAAAGAGTCAAACATGTTTATGTCCTAAATCATATTGTACCTATCTTAGGATAATTGGCATAACTTTCACTAGAGTTATCGGATTGAGGTCATTCGAGGATAGTTTCAAAGTTTATTTCATTAAACTCTCAAATCTCTAATCAAATGATTCATCACATACAACAATTCTCATCATTTACTATAGTTGTTCTATATATCCATCTTATGCAGCATCACAACTTATAATGATTATATCTCTTAACTTTGATATCCAAAAATTTCATACTTTATATCATTGGAAAGATAGAAAGATAATCTACAACTTTCAATAAGACAACTCTATTTAATTTATCCTAGATCAATCCAATTTTATCCCAGAAGTTAGAACATAAATTCTTACCCCTATGAAATCTTGAAAATGCAATGTACAAATTTTGGGAGTCATGAGCAAAAACGCAATCATATTTCATTATCATCGACAAATAAGGGTTTTAAAAAGCTTCAATAGGCATTCTAAGACACAATACAATATTTCGTAAAATCCCAAAATACATAAAATACTTGAATTATAATTGCTCAACATGCGACTACAACCTTATTTTACATAAATTATTCCAAAACAAAACAAAACATGCAAATCCGAAGTGATGCCTTGACTCTCTTTCACTCGATCTCTTGCTCATCACCTTAAGATGGGACTGAAGGGGAGTGAGCTTAAAGCTCGTGGGTAATAGTTTATAATAGAAAAATAAGCAAAACCTTTGAAATTTTCATTTGCCAATACAAAGTTCTAATAAAATTCATAAAACATATCGTTCTCAAATTCATAATCAAAATGCACAAACTACAACTCATGTATGCATCAAACTTGTTAACATATCATAAGCACTTAAGCACATCTGAATGGTTTGGATAGATCCATAAACATGACGGACTACACATTTCCACATAATGGTCCTGTGTGGTCGTAAACTTGGTGTACTATTGTAATCCCATATAGTGGTTTTGTCTAGACTTAAATATGAGGGAGTCTACGAAAGAGCTCCGTGCCACTAGCAGGTAGGCGGAAGAAGCCTTTAACTTGGTCAACATGCACGTGACATACTTGAATGAACTACACCAAACCCACATAACATGTAATTCATTAATTGAAAATGGTTTTCCCAAAAAGCACATTTTGGAAACTTGTTTTTCATGAACATGAGATATTTTAAAACCCATTTCTGAAAACATGATTTTGTAAACATGTTATTTAAAAAAAACATTTTCAAAGTATTTTCATAAATCATCTACACAATTCATATATCAAACATATAGTAGTTTCTCAATTCATTCAAGAAGTAATAAATGCAACATTTACGATGAAATTTAAATCATTAACTTACTTGATTCAAAGAAAACATTAGTGGCTTATTTAATCTATTATAAATATGTACCCACTTTGAATTTCCTTGCTTAATACTTGCTCAAAGAGACCTCTCCCCTTGCTCCTCTTGCCTTTCTTGATTTCCTTTAACCAAAGTCAAAATTTCCATTCAATAGGAATTCTAATTGAGAACCCACAAGACACATTCACTAAAATCGATTCTAGAATACTTTCTTAAGCTTCATAAACCAAAACTCTCCTAAAATCCAAAGGATTAAAATCAAACTTACCTTGAATCTTCACCAAATAATGAGATTGTTGGCTCAAATGAAAGCTCTTATCTTCCTCTACCTTTTCCCCTTCTTAAACAACCTCAAAATCTTTCTTGAAGGCTAAAAAAATTGAAACCTAGCTTCCTCTTCTTTCTCTCCTTTCTTTTCTCTCCAACAACACTGTCTCACTGTTCTCCCTTTTATTTTCGTTTTCTCTTCTTAAAAAGCAAGACAATATTTTCCTTTTCCTATAATACCCTTAATGAATGTAAAAAGTCCATGTTGCCCTTCCTTCATGCCTTATGGCTCTTTATCCTTAAGTGACTTAGCTAAAATGTCCTTCATACAATGCACTCTTTCTAATTTAATTTAACCAACCTATATAATAAAATCCTACTAACATTTCCATAATAATTAACTCCAAAAATTAATCTATCAAAACCTCATAATTCATTTAAATCATACTTATTCATCAAGAAAAAAATTTTGGGGCCAACACCTCATTCCTTTCATAAAAAACAAACTTACATTGTGATTTACAAAACCATCCGAATATATACAATTTCAAATCTAAGTATATTACATGAGGAATTTTATAAAAACTTCTATCTATCTCATTAGTCTCAGCTGACTGACCTTCGAGCCATTGCTTCATAAAATACAAGAATCAATCTTCGTGCAGAGTCTCCTTTTCTCTAGTGTCCTCTCTCGAACCTGAAAAGTCAACATTGTAATTTTGATGAGTTTTGCGAACTCAATGACGTAACCATCCTCGATGGCTCACTCAATTCATACCACATATCAAGTCATATATCATATAATTTCACATCTTTTCATATTGCAAATTGTACCACATAACATTTATTCCACATACTCAATCTCATTCAATTACATGTCCACATTACAATTCAATCAAGAAATCACTCAATCACACTTATTATGTGTATACATAATGCATATGTGACCCACTTTCAATTATTTCGTTGTTGTGACGGAGTGCTTAAACTGTCTCGTATCCATTGTGGATACCGAGCTCATTGTTACTGTCTATTACTCGTTGTAGATAAAAGACTCATTGTAAATATCAAGCCTTTAGCTCTATACCACATTCTTGAGCTTTAAGCTCATTTTCGATAGCTACTCGTGTCATAACTATCTTTAACTGATCATGCATTCATGTATGAAATGCATCACATTCATATTCAATCTATTATAATTTCAATCATTCCCATTCTCAATCTCATTCCCATTCAATCACATTTTTAGTCCCATATATATATCATCAGACCTTAGTCTGACATTCAACAAACATGTTAAGTAACACAGATTTCACTAATTCACATTCAAGGAACACTTCAATATCACATTCAACAATCAAAATCTTTGGACCTTCATGTCTAAAATTAATATAAACAATTCATTCCACATTTAGTACATAATTTATAGCAAAACAATATTAAGTGAGACCATCTAGGTTTCTCACAGTATGCTCCAGATAACTATTGCCTTGAAGTCTTGGCAATGTATGGATGCTATCGTTCAATGTGCTCCTCTATAACACATAGTACATAGACAAATCACTATTTGCACAATTATGAATTCATTTATGCACATTCTTGTATACTGAATATGTACAATGTATGTTCATGACAATTCTGGGTTCCTTATCATATTCTTGTCACAAAACTCATTTATAAATCAATACTCAATTTATCAATCCATATTTGCCTAAAAACATAGTTTTCGGTCCACTTTGCATGATTATTCTCATCAGGAAAGTGAATTAATTTGATAAAACTTCCTTCTAGAAGATTGTTCTTCCATGTCTTAAGTTTCTAATGACACTAAGATCATACAATTTGGTTCATTATTCTATGAGTTATGCTCAAAATACTATAGACTGAATCCATTTGAAATTTGGCTAGGGCATGATCATGCATTTAATTTGTACAACTCATATCTCTCAATTCCAATTAAAATCTAAGAAAATAATCTAAAACTTTTTTGAAGACATCTTTGTCTGATTTGGCCTACATCAATACAGTTTATTTGAAACAACAAGATATGATTTCTGTCATGGGTGGTGTTATAACCTAAGCTAAGACTCAATTTCAATACCCTTAAGGACAAAATTCAAATTTAATTTCTTCTTAACAATTATGAAAAATGTCTCTAGATCAATTTAAATCAAGAATCATCTCATTTGGAAATCTAAAAATCAAGATAGAATCAAAATACCGAAGCATGTTTAGTAAAATATTCTAGCTATTAGATTCCAACATACCTCAATATTTTCATTCTAATTCATCATCTTCAATATTTTTTGAAAGGATTCAGATGTTCATAACTTTTGGTGACAATGAATAACATTGTGTTATGAGTCTATTGGTTAAATTCTCATTTCATTTGGATGTCAAGAGAAGAAGTTATAACAAAAGGAACAAAGGATGTTTAGAGAAAACACTATAGCTAACATGTTCCAGCAATTCTTTTTCACCAATATCACATGCATTTCATTCCAATTCAAGCATCATTCTTATATCATTTGACATGCCATAAAACTCAGATTATCACTTACTTTTTAGGATTTCAATTCATCCCAAACTTTAGATTAAATCATGTCTCCATGCAGGCAAAATTCATCACTAACTTAAGATGCAAACAAGTTGATTTTGGATAGCAAGATCAAGGTAGCTTTCAGTTAGTTTTCTTGGCTGTTTTTTGAGAAGTTAAGGTGTGAATTTCATGTACCAATTTAGCTAGGGCAAAGAATAGAATACAGAGAAAAGTTTGAAGCGATTTCGGTGGAGAGAGATGAGGGAAACAATAGAAATGTTACTGTTGGAATTTGCTTCATCAACATGCTAGGTGTCATTATTAAAGCACAACACTTATCCTAAGGCATGTTTTACATTTACCTAATCAATATGCTGCCACTAATCCACTCAAGATGCTACCATTAGTTACCAATTAATCAATCCATATGTCTCAATATAATTAGTCCACATGTCATACAATAATAGGTCCATTTGTCATTTAATTACAAGTCCATTTGTGACACATTTAACTATGCCATATGTCACTTAATTTAAGGCTTAATCATCCAAAATTTTCATGTATCAATTTATCCTACCACTTAACATTTGTCCTAGTCCAAATGTACATTTTATTTCATCAATCTCCCAATTAATCACAATTAATTCCAATTCATTAATTGAAATTCAATCATACCAAATCATAATTTACATCATTTTCACTTAACATTTTTTATACCTCGGGACATGTCAATGAATACATATACAACCATATTAATGTGTAAAAATCAATATTCTTGTGTATATGTATGCCACATTATGCATAAGCATGAATTATGCTTCCTAATTTCTCGTTAACCTCTTATAAACACTATTTAAACCTTATCTCAAGTAACAGGATGTTATATGAAATCTTTCTCTCAATATGTATTATTGCTAGAAGAATATTTATATAACTAGTACAAATAGGCTTATTTAATAAATAATAAAGAGAACAGAAGTAAAATATTGTAAAATAAGACAAATGAATAGATTGAAATATATAAAAATGATGAAAAACTAAAAACATAATTGATCATACCTTTAGTTTTGCTCTTCGTGTTATCTCTTGTTACGCCAATCTTTAGGCTTTAATTGATAGGTTTGAAGAGTTTTAGACAAATGATGATAAACAGAGTTTTTATTTTCCTCATAGAGAGCTGAGGGCTCTTCTGTTACATTATATATAGGCAAAGGGCACCTAGAAGCGCCTAAAAACAACTGAAGATAAGAAAAATAGTAAAAGTAGATTTTTTTTCGAGAGAATCTACTTTTATTTTTAAGAAATAGTAAAAGTAGATTTCTTTGTCGAGAGAATCTACTTTTACTTTTGAGATTGTCTACATAGGTGGCCCACAGATATTGTAGGAGTCATTATAGGCCACAAGTGGCTTACATAATTGAAAATAATTACATTACTTCTTACATCACTCTTCAATAATTACATTAATTAAGGAGCTATCATCTTTTTATTTTGAAGTGGAAGGACAGTTGGTACATTGGTGGGATGGATATTGTTGGAGTTGTTGACAAATGGATTGCTTCCAATCTTTTGATAATACGTTGGATACTCCGAATATGGTTGAGAAATTTTCTTCGATTTGTTTGATTAGCTGGAAGGAATTAGTAGATATAGGTGTACGATAAGCTGATGTCATCAGAATATTTGGTCCTCTGTAATTGAATTTAATTATTGACTCTAGAGTAATCTTTAGACATTGCTGATAAACACCTTCAATGCAATGTAGGTTAAACTGATTGATGAGATCCCAATTGAATTCATATTTTGGTGATTTGTTGATGGGTGGACACATACCATTGCTTATTCCTACCTATACATAAGCTATTTGAGATAGCTATATGTCTAAGTCTTTGAAATTTTCTTTTTTTTTAGAGATCAGATAGTTGCTAAAAACTTTGATAAAGGTTTCTCATTCTTTTGCAAATCTTTCTTTGTAGTCTTTGACTGCAAGAGTGAATCCATTTGGAAACTCGACAAGATTGTTTAAATTGGTTATAAATAATATCCACTAAGCCACTTTGGAAAAAGAGATAAGTGGTGAGTGCATCTGGTTTTGGAAAGATGATAGTTTCGGGTCCATATCATCCTCGATTTTGGGGGTAATACTAAAAAATCTTTTATTCCTCCTTCCATTTATTAAGTGCAACAAAGCAATCATAGAAAATCTCAGGCATAATTCTTTTCATTTCGTCCTTAAGTGCCCTTGTAGGTACAAAATTGATTCTTTCCATATTGATAGGTTTTCCCAGTGTTTTCATTCTTGAATCTGATGGCTATTTTTCTAGGGCTTGTTTATAGTGAGGTTTTAATGTAGGTTTTCTAAATTTGGCTAAAGATTTTTCTGCTTCTAAACGTTTTGAATAACTTCGATGAATGATTGAAAATTTTCCAATAATATGGATAGAAGCCTTATGCCATTCATCACATATTCCTGCCATTGGTCTATTAAAAATAACATAGACTTTAGATTCTCTAAAATCTTCTTGTTTTTAAGAGATTGATGGTTCAGATTTAGGTCATGGATGAATAGGTTCAGCTGAAATGTTTGAAGGAGTAGGTGTTGGACCCTGAACTTTTCGTGAAAGATTAGAACTATTGAATAAGAAATTTTGGTGATTAGTCACGAGTTAAGAACAAAATAAATGAAAGTTCTTAAACCAAGAATTTATAGACAAGGGTAAAGTAGAGAATGATAAAAGTGGATAGATTCATGATTTGCTATGGTGTTGGTGGATAAGAGATTTTTGAAGTGAGGAGAATTAGGGTGAAGGTTAGAAGTAAAATGAAAGTCAAAAATGAAGCTGCATTTGTGTAGTAAGCTGACGAAGAATACATATATATATGTATGTTCTGACATGGGTGCTCTTGATTGGTCATGGATTATGATTTTTCGTTATGGAGGACATTGATTTGAAAAGAAGTTGAGAGGAAAAATAATGTTTTAGCATGAAAGTTTAAAATGCAGAAAAGTGACAAAGCATGAATAGGTTGATTATGAATTTTGGGTTTTGATGATTTCTTTGACTAAACTTGTATATTTTGGAGTAAACTAGAAATAGAAGTTTGAAATGTTAGTTTTTGAAAATTTAAGCCTGAAAATTTTGGGAATGAATAGTAGTGGAGAGTTGAACTTTTGATTTAAACGTTCTATGAATTTTCTGGGTTGATCCAGGGAGATTTTGATAAACTTGTCTTCATGAAAGTTATAACTTATCTTTCTAGATTTCCATTGATATAATGTATGAAATTTTTGGACAATGGAGTTGGAAGATATGATCATTTGAAGTTGTGATGCTGTTTAGGATGGAACTTTCAAGACAGCCACATTGATTTGAAATTTTGACCCTTATAGAGGCAGATATTGTTTTTGAGTTCTTCATAAATAATGTAGATCTTTCTTTTAGCTTTCTAACGGTATAAAGTTTGTAAATTTTGGATATCGGAGTTGAAAAATACGAGCATTACAAGTTATGAGGTTTCATCGTCTTAGCTTGACTTTTTACGTCTCAGTTTGACCGTCTCATTTTGATTCATCTCATGACGTCAGCATCGTCTCATTTTGGCCAAAATATCTTCTGATCCAAATTTGACCATCTAGATGATAGAATTGGTCTTTAAGGTCTTCATAAGAGTTGTAGATCTTGAAGTCCTCTTTCTATTCATTTAAAAAACACTTGAATCCGAGTTTGGTACAGAAAGTTATGAACATTTTTCCAATTAATCTTAAGTTGACTTTCTGTTTCATCTTAGTTTGATCATAACATATTTTGATCCAAATTTGACCCTTTATATGATAGAATTGTTCTCTAATGTCTGTATAAAAGTTGTAGCTCTTGAAGTCTTCTTTCCAACTGACTAAAGAACACCTCAATTTGATATCTGTGGTGAAAGTTACGATAATTTTCCCAACCTTGTATTGTCTGATGACGTCACTTCATCTTTAAAATGATGTCATATGGTCTGATCCATTTTCGACCCCTCCGATGAAGGAATTTTCCTTCAACTTTTTCATAAGAGTTGTAGCTCTTGAAGTTTTATTTCCAAATAGCTAAAGAAAACCTCAATCTGATATCTTTAGTGAAAGTTATAATAATTTTCCCAACCTTGTATTGTCTGATAACATCACTTCGTCTAAAAAATGACATCATATTGTCTGATCCATTTTCGACCCCTCAGATGAAATAATTTGCCTTCTACTTCTTCATAAGAGTTGTATCTATTGAAGGCTTCTTTCCAACTGGATAAATAACACCTCAATCCGATATCTGTAGTAAAAGTTACGATAATTTTCCCAACCTTGTATCGTCTGATGATGTCACTTCGTCTCAAAAATGACATCATATCGTCTGCTCTATTTTCGACCCCTTAGATGAAGGAATTTGCCTTCTACTTCTTCATAAGAGTTGTAGCTCTTGAAGTCTTCCTTCCAACTGGATAAAGAAAAACTCAATCGGTTGTTTCCCCGAAACAGGTTCAGTATGATTGAGGTCAAAAACATGGTTGCTTCTTTTGGCCATAACTCCTTCCCTAGA
>JAOTIZ010000203.1:24165657-24176060 GCA_027123425.1 Erythroxylum panamense
CCTATTTTTAGGCACTCTCAAGGTTTCTTTCCAATTAAATTTCAATTTCTACTCCAATTTGTCCCAAAATTCCAATGGCTCAAATTAATAAATCCTACAATTATTTATCTAAATTTTCAGTGCCATTGGACAGTAATTTCTCCTACCAGTAAACCATTATTCTGCCACTTGGCATTTTTCCTAGTCTAGAAATTACACCGAAATTTTAGAAAAATAATTTCTAAAATTCTACAAAAATTCAAAAATCGCAATGACCCTCTCCAACTCAATTTTTCATGCACACAAATTTCATTTATTAACACTCACATTTCTTAACACTTATACCGAAAAATGTCATGAATGCATATACAGTCATTTTTCATGTGCAAAATTTACTATTCACATGGATGCGGATGCTAGATTATGCATGAACATGCAAAGGCATTTTATAACGCTCATTAGCCCCTCAAAATTACTATTCTAACCTCCACGTCGGTAATGGGATGTTACACAATTCCAAGAATAAGGTGGGAGTAGAATGGTTTCAAAAACAAGAAGAAATCAGCAGAATATAACATTATATGCCTCTATAGTTAGGATTTTGCTTGGATTTAGGGCAGTGGTGAACATAATCAAGGAAGAAACTCAAAGATGTGAGTTGTGTGAAGATTTCGATAGTGAGAGGAAGGAGAAGAAAGCATACAGTAGAAACAATGAAGAAGATGATTCTACATTAGCTTAAGTCATTAGGTGCAAGGTGTCTATGTTTTACAAAGACACTTGTCATATATGTATACAAGCCACAAGCCATCTCTATAAGCTGCCAAATGTCACCAAAATCCTAGGACATTTGTCACTCAATCTTTAAGCCATTTGTCACTTAATTCTATTGCCATGCATCACTTATTTCTTAGGCCCAATTATCCTAATTTTCCAAATGTCAACTTATCTTGTCACTTAACAGTTTTCCTAAACTAAATGTACATATTAATTCATCAATCACCCAACTGTAACAATTAACTCCAAATTACTAATTGTAATCCTTCAAACCAAAAAACAAAACATTAATAATGCACAATCATATCATATTTATTTTAAACTTTTTATACCCCGAAATATGTTAATTGAGTGTATATACTATCTTTGCAATGTTTTCTAAATCATGATTCATGTGTGTGTGCAAATATTATGCATGTAAATGAAATGCACCTCATCAATTCTCAAATGATATGACTCATGTGACTCAGAAGTCTAACAATTTAATCCCTCAGTATGGAAATCAACTATTACAATTCTCTCCCTTACGAAATTTTATCTTCGAAATTCTTACCTTGTTGATCAAATAGATGGGGGTATTGATTCCTTATGTTCTCATCAGTCTCCTATATAGCTTCTTCTCTCGAATGGTTTCTCCAAAGAACTTTAACCAAAGGAATTACTCGGTTTCTTAATTACTTAGTTTGATATCCCACTATTTTGACAAGTTCCTCTATATAACTCAAATTAGTTGCAATCTCAACCTCTTGTTCTAGTAATAAATGTGTTGGATATGATTGATATCTCTTGAGCATACTAACGTGAAACACATTATAAATTTGAGACATTTCTAGTAGTAATGCTAATTTATAAGTTAGTGGTCCTACTCTCCCACTAATCTCATAAAGACCAATATGTCGAGGGCATAACTTTCCCTTTTTTTCGAACCTTAGCACTTCTCGTCAGGTCGACACTTTTAAAAATACCTTATCTCCTACTTGATACTCCTTATCCCTCTAATGCTGATCTGCATAACTCTTTTGCCTGTCTTGAGCCCCCTTAATTCTTCTGTAGATCAATTTTACCTTATTAATAGTATCTTCAATCAACTCTGGGCCTTCAACAAACCTTAAGTATTGGACCTCGTTTTTGGAGCCCAACAATCTAGATGTATCATAAGACGTGAGTGTATTGTCCTATAAAGTTATTTCCATGGGATCTCCCTGACCAACATCGGTTCATCTTCATTCTCTGATACCATGAGTGTTGGGCCCCCAATTTTGAACTATTCTTATACTGAAGTAGTATTTTACTGCTCAACTTCCATCCAGAAATTGAAATTAGTAGAGACTGAATCATAATTTGATTTTTTTCAAAATATTTATAGCCCTATGTCTCTAGTTTATACTGAAACAAGAATCGTCTCATTCGGAGCTCTACAGATCAAGATATCATCAAAATACCAAAGTATGTTCAGTAAAATCTCCTATTCATACTCTTCCAACCGATATCCTTACTTTCTTTCCATACATCTTTTTCAAATCAGCACAAAAGGCTATCAATTTCTATGGTGATGAAGATAAATGTGTTAGGAATCCAATGTTTGAAAAATCAGGTCATTTAGAGGTTGGATGACAAAGTTATGGCCAAAAGCATCAAACATGATTATATCCTCAATCATATTGTACCTATCTTGAGACAATTGGCATAACTTTCACTAGAGATGTTAGATTAAGTTCATTTTAGGATGGTTTCGAAGAGGAATTCGAGACCTACAAATTTTTTGAAGACCTTGAAGAGAGATTTTTTCCATATAGAGGGCTAAAATCTTGAATTTCCAAAAGTGTAGATGGATTAAACGAAGGAGTTCAGCATAAGCTGAATCAAATGAAGGCAAAGGGATTCAGCCTAAGATGAATCAGAAGAAGGGATTTAACCTAAACTGAATCAGTTGAAGACAAAGGGATTCAGCCTAAGCTAAATCAGGCGAAGGCAAAGGGATTCAGTCTAAGTTGAATCAGAAGGGATTCAGCCTAAGCTGAATCAGACTAAGACAAAGGGATTAAGCTTAGGCTGAACTAGATGAAGACAAAGGGATTTAGCCTAAGCTGAATCAGATGAAGGGATTTAGCCTAAGCTGAATTAGAAGAAGAAAAAGGGATTCAGCCTAAGTTGAATCAGATGAAGGGATTTCTACAGGGTCTTCCTCACATCATCAAAAGTTCTAAATCACTAACTACACTCTCCAAAGCATCTCCAATGGTTCCTACTTCCATTCTGCCCTTACTTATAATAATTATATCTCTTAACTCCGATGTCCAAAAATTTCCTGCTTTATATCAATGGAAAGTTAGAAAGATAATCTACAACTTTTAAGAAGACAACTTTGTCCAATTCAACCTAGATTAATACAGATTTTCCTGTGGAATCAGAACACAAAATTTCACTTATGAAAAACTTGAAGTTTGCACTGTACAACCTTGGAATGTCATGAGAAAAACCATTCAACTACCAATATTATTTCATTTAAACTCTCTGATCCCTACTCATTTGACTCATCGCTTACAACTAATTCTCATCATTCACAAAAATCCTATCTTTCCTTTCCATAATATCTCACTTATATATATGACAACAATTCATGTTCAAGATTCATCATCTCAAGTTGATAACTTCTTCACTTATACCTAATTTTAACTCAACATCATCCATACATAATTCGTATTTCATTAACATCATAAGATAAGAGTTTTATAAAACTTCAATGGGCTTTCCGAGCCACAATACAATATTTCGCAAAATCTCAATATACATAAAATTCTTAAACTATAATTGCTCAACATGCAACCATAACCTTGTTTTACATAAATTATTCCAAAACAAAACAAAACATGTAAATCTAAAGTGATGCCTTGACTTTCTTTCACTCGATCTCTTGCTCATAACCTGAAGAGGGGACCGAGGGGGGTGAGCTTAAAGCTCGTAGGTAACAAGTTTATAATGGAGAATAAGCAAAATCATTGAAATGTTTATTTGTAGTAGAAAATTTTATACTGAATTCATAAAATGCATAGTTCTCAACCAAATTCACAATTCTAGCACCAAACTCATAATTAAAACATCATCACACATACATAACATATACATTTAACCATCAAAGCATAACACTCAATTATGCACCATTCTTAACAATTCTAAGATGCAACGCACAAACAAATGACTCGAGAGTTCCATGGAACGAAACGGAGAAACCAAAGTTTATACTGTGAACAAAATGAGTCCAATTTCTTAAGATCTCATGGCCTCAAGCGGGCAGTCGAGAGAAGGCTATAGGTCAACCTACACATGACTAATGAAACGTTCCTCTCTTGCCCAAACACAATCAAATTTCAATGCTTAACTCATTTAAGACATATTCATACTTTTCATGCTCATCATGCCTTTTCCTCTTTTCATTTATATAAAATGCCATCACATTTTTCAAGCATACATAAAATGTTTCAATGCATTTCCTTCTTCATATCGAAATTGGTCAACAAAATTCATATACCAAACATATAAATATTTCTCAAATCATTTAAATAGCAATCATGCAACATTTATAAAACAAATGAAATCGTTTAATTCTCTTGCTTTTGAAAACTTTGTCATGGTTCATTACTCAATCATAAACGTTTAACCCACCTTGAATTTCCTTTCTTATAGCTTGCTCAAAATGCCTCTCCTCTTGTTCCTCTTGCCTCTCTTGATTTCCTTCATCAATGGAAAAATCCCTATTCAATAGGATTTCCAATTTCAGAACACACAAAGCATATTCACTAAAATTGATTCTAGAAAATTTAAACCCATGCATTTCCTAAGCTTCAAGAACCAAAACCCCTTAAAAAATTCTAAAAAATTAAACATAAACTTACATTGAATCTTCACTAATTAATAAGATGGTTAGCTTAAATGGAAGCTCCTATCTTCCTCTACCTTTTTCCCTTCTTAAACAACCTCAAAATCCCTCTTGAAAACTAGGAAATGATGAAACCCTAGCTTTTCCTCCTACGTTTCTCTCAAATCTGACCCCTCTCCTTTCTTTCTCTCTTATTTTCGTTTCTTCTCTTCTTCTCCCTTCAATCCACGTTTTCCTCTTCTTAAAAAGCAAGACGATTTCTCCTTTTTCCTGTAATACCCTTAATGAGTGTGTAAAGTCCCTTTTTATCCTTGCTTATATACCTTATAACTCAAATGCTTAAGTGAACTACCAAAAACACCCTTATACAATCTTACTACCTTAACACTTTAATTCAATTGACCTATGTCATATAAACTTACTAACATTAACATAACAATTAACTCCACAAAGTAATCTATTAAGACCTCAAAATTCATTTAAGTCATACCTAACTCCTTCCAAAAATCCAGACCTTTTCTGATCAGGTAATTGAAGGAATTTAATAATGCTTCCTTCTAGAAAAATGTTTTTCATTGTCTTAAGTTTATAATAACACAAAAATTATTCAATTTGGTTCAGAAATTTGAAAGTTATATCCCAAAAATGTTTTGACTGTTCTTATGCTAAAAAAATATTCTATACTCAACTTCCATACAAAAATTGACAATCTTAAAGACTAAATTTAAACTCGATCTCATCAAACAATTTGTATTTCTATGTTTCTAGTTTACTCCAAATCAAAAATAATCTCATTTGGATAACTAGAGAAAAGTTATGGAAAAAACACTGAAGCATACTCAGTGAACATGTTTCAACTACATTTTCCAGCTTATAACTTCCAACATTTCACATATAACCCATCTTGTACCTAAACCATCTTTCTACTTCATTTCAAATTCAAGAATTCTCCTTTTTCTTTACACATGACTAATCACCAACAATTTCTCATTTAATAGCTCTAACTTCCAAGAAAAGTTTGGGTTTTAACATAAGACTTCGATTATTTCCTGGAAAGCTCAAGTCAAGATGGAGTAGACCTTTGAAGGTTATTCAAGTGTTTCCCTATGGAGCATTGGAGTTAGAAAATGAAAAGGGTGAATCATTCAAAGCCAATGGGAATAGATGCAAGTCATACTATAGAGGGTCTTACTCACAAGAAAGGGAAATCATCTTTTTCCTTTCCTTTACTTCTTCATGAATGTATGTGAAATGGCCAAGCTAATGACCTTAACTTAGAACATTTACCTTTCGTTTTCTTGATTTTATTTACTTGTGTGTTTGAATTGTTTAGTTTTGATTATGTTTGGTTTGAATTTTGTTTGAGTTTGAACTTATTTCCTTTTCAAATTTCCTATTGGATAGTTGATTATGATGTGTTGGTAGGTTGATTGAATGTTGGGAATGCATGTTAAGCTTAGAAGAAGAATAAGAAGTTCGAAAATTTTGGATAATCCACGATCATGGGAACTAGGTTGATTCTCATGAATGTGGGAGGCTTTCTAGAAACTTTTTGGATCTTAATCATGAAAATTGATCCATTTGTCACAAGCATGGGAAGGCTCTCCAGAAATTTTCTAGAGCCTTAACCCACGATCGTGGAAATCACGAGGATTTCCACGATTGTGGGATCCTTCGACAGATACTTTTTAAAAAAACCCTCTTTTCTTCTTCTTTCTTCACTTTCCCTCACTTATTCTCTCTGCAGCCGACTCTTTCACCAACCTTAGCTTCAAAAAACATTCATTTTTCTCCCAAACCTTGGTATTTTCTTCATATTTTTCATCATTAATCACTTCTTTTACACATATTTCACACTATACAACCAAGAATACAAGGATTTGGTAAGGTTTTTATTTCTTTCTCTGTCTAAAATATGGTCACCTCTCTTTTGTATATTTTTGCGGATTTTTCTTCTTCAATGGCTCCCAAGAAGCTCACCGCTCGAAAACCCATTGACGAATTGGGAATAGGGCATGAAAGTTTACCGCTATATCAATTTTACCTTCTCTAGAGACTTGAAGGTGCAATTATTGCCTCCCCAATACTTTGATTTTGAATTATTAGAAATTCTAGGTTTGAGGCATAATATTGAATGATTAGCTGCGAATATTGGATGGGGTCATTTAATTCATTGTGATGTATTGATATACCCTATGATGACTGTTGAATTTTTTACCACTGTATGTTATAATCCTAAAATGGATACATTCTAGTTTAGAATAGGTGTTCGTGTACATAAGCTTGATTATGCAGTCATTGGTGTACTTTTAACTTGTCAAACACTAAAGTTTTAGATGATCATGATGACTTTTATGTGGATGAATATTGGAAAAGCCTTATGGGTGAAAACACGTTTGATTCTAGGAATGCACCGAATACCTTAATTAGTAGCATTGAACAGTTATTGCTTTACAAATTTATGTGCTTAATTTTTTTAATAAAATTGAAAGTAATAAGTGTTCTACTAAAGAACTTTTCTTTCTTTGATGCATGGAAAATAAAGTTAAAATAAATACCTCGTACCGAATTTTTAGGTCTATTGTGAGTTGTGTTAATAAGAAAAACTCATATTTTGGTATGGCTTACATTGTCACTGCTTTAGCTCCATTTTATCATCTTGATGTGGATATTGTGCATACTGCTAATTATGATGTGTTTGATGTATCATATTTAAGACGCTTTGAAATTTTGGAGCTCCATAAACGTGTACTGTTGTCAAGAACAGAAAGGGTGAGAATGCAGCTATGTCACAACCATCTATGTCTTAGGCACCATCGGAGCCTTAAGAAGATGTAGTCAAAGAGGAACCAATAGTAGGAGTAGATGTTGATTGATTTCAGTAAATTATTAATCAAATGGCTGCAAATCAGTAACAAATGATGCTGTAAATCAATGAGCTTGGCAACCAAGTACGACAAGTATATAAAGAGTAGTGGTATATCAAGAAGAAGTTCCTAAAGTTCATCTAGAAGCAAAATATTAAAGCCCCTTCTCATACACCTTCACCACCTTAATCTCCATAAGCTTTCTTACTTTTCACTTTTTATATTGTTTTATTTACTTTATTAGTTATGTTACTTATTTGTATGATTGATGTTTTGATTTCATTTTGTAGTTGCTTCGTCGCATTAAGGACAAGGTGTTGTCCAAGCATGAGGAGGTGATCGTTGCCTTGTCAATTGCATTGTTTAAATTTGGTTTATTTACTGTTTGCATTTTGCTAATTAGGATGCATGTTTTTAGACATATTAGGTTGTTGTTTGATGTTGATGTTGTTTTGTATTAAGCAATGGAGCCACACTTGAATCATATTGATTTGTTTTGCTATGAGATTCTGTTATGCTAGTTGGAATGAGATTGAATGCATGTTTAAACTTGAATTTAGCTACTTGAGTAAAGAAAGAATCATGTTGAGTGATGAAAACTAGTTGGTTTCATAAGCTTACTCAAAATGTGACACTTGAGCAATAAGGTAGTGTAAAGATGTATAATGAATTTTCATTTGAGTCAACATGAGGTTTGAGCTTATATGACTCCTTATGTAGTCATCTTATTTCTTTGAGTGTGTGATGCCCCTTTAGGCTACTACCTTCAGAACTTACTCTGAATTGGTTTGAGTCTACTGGATGCATGCTTAATAAAAATGATTAGGGCCCTCTTTTGTGATAGCCCTTGGCTTAAATGACCTACTGTTGTTATTATCCCTTGTTAGCCCTGTTAAGCCTTAACCCTTTCGTTTCTTAAAGAAACTCATATTTCAAAACCTGAAAACTCATTAGCCTACCCGTTCACGAGCTTAGTAAAGTATTAAGTGATGCACTAGTTTGGGATTTTTGGTACAAAATTTTTTTCGTTCCAAGATGAATTAAGTTATACTTATACTCTTCAATCACATTGCATCTAGTTGCTATTTTGTTTATTGTTTCTTCAATTATATATAAGAAAAAAGAAATAAAAAGAAGAAAAGAAAAAAAAGAAAAGAGAAAAGAGAAAAAGGGAATAATGTTTTGGTAGCATCAATAAGTGCGGAGTCGTAGTATATTTACATTTATATATCTCAGAATATGTTTTGTGTCCCTTTATTTACTAATTACTTTATGCATGCTTGTATTAAACCCTTTACCTCTTTGGATCCACCTTTACCCTTACCACATTACAACCTGAAACAAGTCCTTTTGATCTATTTATGCATGTAATCATTGTAGAGGAGAATTGTTGTATTAGCAAGCCCATAGTAGTGTAGTTTTGTTGGGCCCCAAATTTGTATTGATTTTATTAAGCATGAATTGAGTGATTATGGAATTTTCTTTTAGATAAAATTGTTTTGTTTAAAGTCTAATTAGCATGTCAAGGTTAGAAGGATTTTATGGCTTAGATTGATGAAATTAGAAGTATTGATTAAGATTAAGTTGAGTAAGTAAGAATGAAGAAGGGCAAAGTGGGCAAATCACTTAAGGCCTTAGAGTTATAAGGCATAATGGAGGGGCATTATGGTCTTTACTCATTCATTTAAGGCTTAAGTGTAGGAAATTAGAAGAAGAAAAATAAAAAGAAGGGGGAAAGAAGAGAGTGTCGTGGAAGAGAGAAAGAAGAAGAGAAAAAAGAGAGGAAAGTAGGGCTTTGGAGATCCTTGAAGATTTTGAAGGAATTGAAGCATTAACAAGTAAGTATGATGTTTTTCTTGTTGTTTTGGGTTAGATGAAACCCTAACATAGTTTAGAATGTGTGGAAAATGGTGTTTGAGGGTTTATGCTAAATGGCTTAATCTTTTAGGGTTGATGATCATGTTGTGATTGTGAATGATTTTGAGGTTAGAAATGAAGTATAAGAGATGATTTAAGGGTTAGATGAGTGAAGTGTGAATTTTGAGAAGCATGAAGATGAAAAAAATCGTCGAAGGTCAGTACAGGAGGTCCCGCACGTCGTGGCGCGCACAGGCGTCCACGCTGCGGTGCACGCAGGTGCCCACATCGCGGCACGCGCAGGCACCCGAGACGTGGGGTGAGCGATCTCCCTCGTCACGGCGAGCTATTGGGTGTTCGCCGCGGCGAGCTTCTTTACGCCGCAGCGAGCGCCTGATTTTCCTGACAGATATGTTATGGTATTTTGGGCATAACTTTGGCTGTAGATGTCCAAATAAGGTGATGTTCAATTCGTTGTAAACTAGAGACATAGGGCTACGAATTGAATGAAGAAATAAAGTTTTGATTCAGTCTACAAAGTTATCAAAGTTTGGATGGAAATTGAGCCTACAATTTATGTTTCAGCATGAGTTATAGCTCAAATTGTTAAGGTATGACTTTGCGATTTCTACACCAAATTGAATGGGATTTTGGTTATTGTTGAAGGAAATCAAGTGAGGCAAGAGGAACAAAAGGAGCAAGAGGAAGAAGAGGAAAGGCATTCCTAAACAAGTTTGCAAGCAAGGAATTCAAGGTGGGTTCACGTTTATAATAGAGTAATAAGCTACTCATTGTTTTGTTCAAGTTAAGAAAGATTTCCTGCTTTAAATTGCATCATCAATGTTGCCTTATTTGCTTCTTGAGTGAATTGTGATATTGTTATATGTTTACTATTTGAATTGTATCGATGATTGATGAAAAGACTTTGAAAAGGATTTTTCTCTTTATAAGAATACATACTCATGAAAGCATGTTTTCAAGAATGATTTTCAAGACATGTGTCAAGTTTATGAAAAGCAAGTTTACAAGAAAGTGCCATTTTGGCA
>JAOTIZ010000203.1:24177559-24197886 GCA_027123425.1 Erythroxylum panamense
GCATTATGTTATGATATAATTGTTGAATTCTCATTTTGGATTATTATGACATTTAGCCCCGGGACTTGGGGTATTTAATTTGAATGATTATCCGTACGATTTTGTTATCTATTGCATGTGCGAATCGATTTTGTTGAAATGTTGGGATCAGGTCCGATAGTTCGGGTCGCTCGTTGGGGCGCAGTCCGAGGGGCCGCCTCGGGATTCTAGTTACGGGGCTCGGGCCCAACATGTTTCCCACGATCATGGTAAATCTATGGAGAAAGCTTATGTCAAGATAACCCACGATCGTGGGAAGCACAAGTATAATTCCCACGATTATGGGAATTGGAAGTCAAAGGGATATACGAGTTTCTTGTACTTTTTTAGGTTTTCGTGACTTTATAAGGAAGAGAATTCCAAGAGCTATTAGACAATGGTGAAACTTACTGCCTGGAGCCAAAAGACAAAGCTAGAGCCTAAAGATAGGTAAAGATTCAAGGTTTCATTCCCAATCACGCAAAAGAGCACCCTATCATCCAGATTTTCCAAATTCTGGCAAAGAAGAGGAGGAGCTACCCCGTCCAGTTTTATTTCAATTTCTTTCTCTTTTAGTATGTTTATCATATATTATTTGATTGTTAGGGATGTTATGGATATTATGATTGGCTAAAACAATTTTAGGGGTTTATTGTTTCAACTATTTGTGAACCTTTGGTTATCGATTTAATGATATACATCACCATCATCAAGCTTGATACTACGCATCCTTACCCTTACATAGTATAGAGGCTGTTTCCAGTAGATCCACATGCAAATATGGCAATAAAAGAATGATACAGGTTAAAGAGTAAATAAGTAAAATTAGCATGCTAAATACTTGTGTAAATAAAAATACAATAAATACATAAAATATAAAATATAAAATATAATCAAAGGATATACCTTATGGTGTCTAGATCTACTAGTACCTAATAAGCTGATTATCTTACAATATGAGCAATATGGATAAATGATTTTAGATCAATCAACAAGGAAAAAAGCCCCATCAAAAACAAATACAACATTAGATATATGCAAATATACATAAGGTAGAAAAAAAAGTGGAAAATCTTAAATTTATTTTTAAGTTATTTCTATTCCACTACTAAGTCAAAAAAAAAGGAAGCGCTCTTAAAGGAAAAAAAGGTAAATTAAAAGCTGGTGAAGAATTATTATAAATTAGGGACAACAGATTCATCTAGAAGAAGGAACCAGAAACTGTTCCTCCACTCAAACACTTTATTTGTCTAGAAAACCCAAAAATCCCAATATTTCTGCCATCAAAGATCTCAAAAAAAGTCATCTACCAATAACCAGAACAAAAAGATCTCACAAAACCTCAAATAGACAATCCAATACTAACAGTAAGCCATCGACATTAGACAAATGAACTCATCCATTCCAAAAAAAATCCATGAAAGTAAAGTTTTGGAGGCCAATCCAATTCTACACAGTGATCAACATAAGTCCACAAGGAACTAATCACTCAAAAAACATATTTCCATCACAAAAAAGCACCCTAACTTCAACAAAAAAAAAGATAAACATTTGCATGAAACATAAAAAACCATTAAAGCTTGACTCTTGAAGGGTACATTCCAACACAAAGAGGGGCCAAAAATTAAAACTCATCTCAAGTTTAGTCCCTTCTAAACACAGAAAGAGAGAAACTTCAAATAACCAACAAAACAAGAACCTTTACCTCGTAACTGACCGCGGTTGATACATGATAGTGAAAGAAAAGTACTGTTCTTGGTCGATGGTGTCCCAAATCTGAGCCTTGATGCTCTTGTGCTCAAATCCTGGGTTAGAGTAGAAAAGCATAAAGGTATAAATTACAAAAGTTCCTACCTTTATTTCATTTACAGCATTCTTCCTTAATGAAGGTGAAAAACTGATCAATATATATAACCTGCATTTATGAAGCCTCGACAAAAGAAACAAGAAGATGGTGGTCTGGAAGGCCCTGATGGGGGCAAAAAGGCAGAAAAGGAGGGTAGTGAAATATTTGTTAAATAGAATTAAAAAAAGAATGTCGATAAGATTTAGGGGTTTTTGAAGAGCAGAAGGGGAGTTGCAATGTCACACTTATTATGCACCCAAAGCACATTGACGAGAACTTGTAAGAAGTAGAAAAAATCACATTTTGAGGAAAGAAACGTGAAATTTGTGGGAAAGTGATCGAATTTCCAATTTCCAAACCTAGTTAGAAGAAAGGGCAAGAAAATAGGTGTGACATGTTTGTGTTATTTATTGTGCTTAAATCTTGTAATAAATCAAGAGAGTGAGCTTGGTAATCTGTGTTAGTTGTACAACGAGAGTTGATGATTAATAGACCTATAAATAACAAGTTATTGATTTATAAGGAAGAGATTTCAATAGATCAATACACTACCTATAAGATAGCTTCATATCTAGATAAATGCTTAGGAAAGACTTTGCACATCGAGAGATCCCAAAGCTAATTCTAATTTATTTAACTAGTGACATCTAGTTACACCTTAAGAGAGGGTAGCTAAAATTTTATGAAATCTTGGATCAAGCATAAATTGAATCAATTAATAAGAGGGGAGCAAATAAGGATAATGACAAGTCCTAATGTTTAATCTTGATTTTTCTCTAAGTCTTAGTTTACGATTTTGGTTTGGGTTGCATTATTTCCTATTACTTTTAGTTTGTCTCTATTTTTTAATTTGAGTGAAACGATTTCTTAAATAAAGAACAACCTGAATTAAGTGGTGCTTAAGTACAATCCTCGTGCGATCGATATCCGCTTCCGACTACAAGTACGATCCGTATACTTGCAGTTTTGAGTGTAAGACTAGTAATGTGTTTTGCATTCAACAATAAACCACGAAATGGAACTTGTAGTAATTTTATTTTATTTTAACTTATTTGTTAGTTTTATTTAGGTTTAGTTATATATTCTTGATTATTCTTGAATTAATATATTCAGTGTGTTGTATTGATTTCATGCAATTGAAATTGTGAAATTATTTTATGAATAGATCTAGCATAATTCAAAGGAGTTAACATACAAACCTAGAGTCAGGTCGATAAAAATCTTCCAAATTAAGGTTAAACCTAGTAGCAAAATTCATAAATCTTTTAATACAATTCTAGGGATTTTAATTAGAAAGAGATTTCAATTAATTAACCTAAAATTAGTTATTTCATTTTAAAATTAAAATAGTTCATTAAATTATCCCAAAAAAGGGTAAACTTGCAATGGAATCATTGTTTTTCTTACTATTGTTTAAGTGTCTCCGAGCTATTCACGTCTAATAAAAGATTACAATAAAACTTCTCATTTTGACATAAAAAGGAATTTGTTTCTTACATGTTCCATCTAGTCTTTATTGATGAGCTAGCATCTACATAACCTCTGTGAGTATGTAGTACTTCCTTGATCTAGCAAATGGAATTGTATGCAACCACCTGCTTCTCCAATGTAATTCCTCTAAAAAATCCATATTTTCTTTCTCTCTAAAATGAGTAAATACAGAAATTGAAAGTTATGAGGAAAGTGTTATCTTTTCGTATCCTCCAAGTCATACTGTTAGCCCATTTTAGTATTTCACACCAATCTGATTCTCCATAATATAAATTTTGCAAGTGTTGGATGATAGATAAAATAGTACTAAAGAATTGATATTTAAAGAAGAGGTGTGGAATAGTCTTAAAAGTTGTCTCATATAATACATATATGTCATATGTGCTTCTATAAAGCATGCCTTTGGTTATCATCATCTGCTTGGCTACAATTGAGCTTATAAATGAGGCTTTAGTTAATAAGGTTTTCTTTTAGGCTCTATTATACCAT
This sequence comes from Erythroxylum panamense, assembly GCA_027123425.1. Classification (NCBI taxonomy): domain Eukaryota; kingdom Viridiplantae; phylum Streptophyta; class Magnoliopsida; order Malpighiales; family Erythroxylaceae; genus Erythroxylum; species Erythroxylum panamense. The sequence goes on from JAOTIZ010000203.1 coordinate 24,181,404, forward strand.
TGCAATCTTAGATAGTAAGGCCTAAAAAGTTGTAGATAAGAAGAGTTTGTAATCTTATTAGAGTTTTCAGCTAACCAAATAGCTTTGTCCTCCCCCATTATGTTTGTTTAGTAGCTAGGGCTTAATTCGATATGTAATTAATTGTTAATTCAATCGTTTAGTAAATTTTTAGGATAGAATTGTGTTTGTTTGTTAATTATTTGTGTTTAAGTGTTTTTTATGGGTTAGTACAAGTCTTTGAGCTTAATTATTATATTTTTGAGGTACCTTGATGTGATTGTTAATATTTTAGGATCAACATCGAAGAACAAAGAAATTTCAGAGACATTTTGGGTCTAAACAACGGCCCACGATCATGGCACAATAGGCCACGATCGTGACAAAAGCACTAGAGTCCGCCCACGATCATGGCCCATCGTGACAGAAGCCCATGATATGGCCTTATGATGACGCATAGACACTCAAAAATGTCAAGTTTTGAGGAAGTTTTTGGACCTTTCAGACCTTGAAAAAATCTCAGGGCTGCCCAGAACACAAAAGGTATATAAAGAATAAGACAAAGAAGATGGGGAACTTTTGCATCAGCCACTTTTAAGAGAACCCTAGAGAGAATTGTTGAGAGATTGAGAAAGAAAAGAAGGAAGAGAGAAGTGGAGAAGAAGTTGACATTGACGTACTTCTCAGATTGGGAGTTTCCCGACGTCACTACCTCCCATCTCCATTCAAGATAATATTTCCTATTATTTTCCATTTGTATTATTGTAAAGAATTGGGAATAGCAGTTTGATGATAAGATTTATGAATGTTGACATGTTCTAAACTCACTTTTGGGTTTTTATCTTTGATTTAATGAAATCTAATTGTTTTTATGGTTATTGGATTTATTGTGATTGATTTCTGTGATTTCATAATTCGATAATAAACTAAGAGAGTGAATTGAATGAAAAATAATTAAATTGGGCTAATGAGAGTTAGGTGATTTAATAAGAATGAGAAATTAATCAAATTAGTAATTGTGTGATAGAGATCTCGCATAGGTTCCTAATAGTTTATTGGATAACTTCAGATCTAATTAGGGTTTTGGATAAGTTGTTAATTGAGAAATTGCAATTTTTCATAATATAATTATTATAATTTAGGGTTAATGGTTACAACTCGAGAGAGAGTAATCAACCCTAATATTGTCTAAAACCAATAATCCAGTAAGTCATAATCGATCAGGTTAGTATTAAAGATAGGTAAAATTCTCCTTTCTCTTAATTGATAGTTCCTTTAAGTTGATTCTTAAATGTGCGTTATAATTGCTCAATTGTTAATATTTTCATGATTGATTATTGAATTGAATTGCATTCTTATTTTAGTTTTGTGACATTTAAATTTCTGCGATTTGTTTTGGCCTTAGATTTTAGGATTAGATTATCCCTCCTCATAGGATTGACAACTTAGGTACTACGCGAATGACCGGTATGCTTACGGATTATCAAGGTTAATTAATTAACTTAAATACATCGAGATAACTACGATCAAGTTTTTGGCTCTGTTGCTAGGGAGGCGATTAGTTTAATTCTATAGTTTAAGGGGTTTAATTAGTTTTTCTTTTTTTCTTTTCATTTTTTCTTTCCATTTTTGAAATCGTGCTCTTACATGAACACAAGAGTCACGAAAAAATTAAGTTGTGCAGCTGAAACTGTAGATTTAGACATCACTCGACTAGAACTATCCTTTAGGAAAGCTCAGTGTGAAGAAGAAGAAGAAGAAGAAATTGTGAAAGCAACAATGGCCAAGGAATTTTCTGCAAGATTTGGACCATAGAATGAACCAAGGACGTCAACCATTTTACCCTCCAATCACCTATATATTCATTTCTAGCTTCACTTTTTCACTCACTTTCATTTTTACTTTATCTCTTTAAGCTTTAAACCTCCAAACACTCTCACTTCTCTCTACCTAAATTTCAAACTTTCAATTTTCTTCCAACTTCTACGGACTCGCAAGATAGTATGTCACGCATCAAGCAAATAGCAAGGTGTGATCAACCAACAAGGCAAAACCAAGTCTCGGTACTAGGAAAAAGGAACAGGGCAGTTGAGTACGGCATACCTTTTCTGATCTTCTCAAATAAGGAAGATACCCACTTTCATTTTCTTCGCAATAAGTAAATTATGGTTCCAAAGTATTTTCATTTTGAAACTTTAGATAGATTAGAATTGCAAGACAAGGTAAAAAGTTTAGTAGAGAGAATTCACTGGGGACAGTTCATTCAATTTCAATTCCTACTTTTCGAAGAAGTTACCTTAGAATTATTTACATCCCTTCAACTCAAATATAACAAACCTAAGGAATTATGGTTTAGGTTGCAGGAACAACCTTACGGGCTTGATTATGAGGCTTTGTATGAAATTGAAGGTTTCCCTGAGTCATCCATAATAGATCAGCGCGATGATTTCCGTGTCAACCCCTACTGGACTGAACTAACTAGGTTAGAACATTTCAACACTAAGAATACACACAACAACATCATCAAGAGCCACGAACACTTGTTGATGCACAAATTCATGTGTCAAACTGTTTTTGACAAAACAAAAAATAATAAGTGTTCAACAAAAGAACTTTTCATGTTATGGTTCGTGGACCATAGCATTCCAGTTTGCACAACCACCCACATCTTTAACGCAATTATTGCTGCTCAAAAGGAGAGGAGCAATAACTTAGAAATGGGTTACTTGGTTTCAGCCATAGCTAATTACTATAGAGTTGACTGCCACAGATTCACAGTCTATTGTCCTAAATTCATGAACCATCATCATCTATAGTGAGCTAAAATCCTGAAATCCCATAATATGGAACTTCGGGATATTAATGTCAAGACACACGTTAACGGTAGGACTAGTCAAGCGAGTTCAAGTGCTCAACAACAACAAGAAAAGGATTCGACCAGCGAGGAATCCAAGGAAGAAGAACAAACAAAAAAATTGGGCTGGAAGAAAGTACTGGATATAATCTTCATAAACAGCAAGGTAATTATAGATACACTTGTAGAGAACTTCAGAAGGATGAAGGAGATGGCCCGAACTCAACAACGTCAGAGCTTGGACATACGTCATATCCATCGTTATTTCGAGACTCAAGGCATTCAACTGCCACCTCCATCACCATCCTCACCTCCATCACCATGAGGTTTTGTTCTAACCCCTTTCTTTTTAAATTTAGTCTTTATTTTTATTTTTGTTTCACTTTAATTTATGTTTCATCGTTCATATGTGTGTGTTGTCCCCATCTCACATTAAAGACAATGTGTTATTCAAATATGGGGAGGGTTATATTGAAGTGGCAGTGCTTATATTTGTCAATGCTAGCTAGAGCTACACCATATATTAGTGATATAAAAACACAATAATTAAATCATTCATCAGAAATCAACAAACAAGTTTCTAACAATTTGGCAACTCATTAACTTTAACTCGTCTACCTCTCACAAAACTTTTCTCACTTTATTTGCCACCTTCCACTTATTTTGACACTTTGCTAGGTGATCCTAATTGTAATTAACCCTCCAAGTCTAAGAAAAGTTAATACAGTAATTAATTAAACTCCTCATAAATGATATTTCAAAATATTACCATAAATTGCAAAAAACCAATCCAACATATAGAGAAAGAAATTCACCTAGAACACCCCTCCATCCGTGCACTCCTAAATTTATCAAGTGCATATTCACTATTTAATGATAATTGACTTTGTAATCCTTTCAAAGCTTTAACACTATAGTCTCATTAACTTTTGTGTGTACTCATTTCATTTTGTTAGGGACCTCCATGATCTATGCCACATTATCACCACTAATCTCCTCTATTTGATCCTCCTTAAATTTCAACAATAGCTTATTTAGATCAAAGTGAAGACACATCCAATAATAAACATCTCATGTCACTCTAGACCTCTTTATTTCTCTAAGTTCACTGAGTTCCATATTGGTAACTTACGTTAGTTGCTGAGAAGTTACACTTTGTATCAATTCATACACCTTTTTTAGATAACTTTGCATTTGATAACTTAACAAATACTTAAAAAATGTAATCATAACCAAAATTAGGCAATTATAGATCTTAGGAGTCAAATTTGATTGGTCAAGAAAAATATATTTCAATACTAATTGTTTTTTATTTTTCCTTAGTTTCGCTAATCTATCATGAACAGTAAAAAAGGGGTAAATTAACCTTGTGTGGTCGGAGTCCTACGCATGGCGACCTGGTGGAATATTATATTTCTTCACATGTACCTGCAGTAGCATTCAAATAATGCCCATTGATTTCACGGACAAAGTCAAGAAAAACATCTGAAATTATTCTAACAAAAAAATTCAAATTGGAACCAATTCTCTATATACAAGGAATATAATTGACAACTCGAAGTTTCAGATTATCTAATCTATGAACAAATTTTAGTAATTTAATTTAATTTGATCTTAATTGCATACTTTGTTCTTTACGTCGCCACTTCATAACTTGTCATACAAATGACAATATTGATCTTCAACCTACAATTTAAAGTTTTAAATTAAAATACCTTTACATTATCCTCATATTAATTTTAATATGTTTGTTGATTACCTTCCATTTCACCTTTACAACGTTCTTCTTTCTTTTAGAAGAGATAGTGATCTAATAGCTTTTTCTTTCTTGTGCGGAATGAAAACATAAATTTCAATCATACTGAACAAAGTATCATAACCAGACATGACAAATATCTTGAAAACCAGAACATATATGCAAATAAATTCAGATCAGACCAGGCCTTAAGGTATTGATTTTTGCCTGATATCATGAATAACACAAAAACGATCAATGTGTGGGTGTCCCACTATGTCAATTTCAACAGACGGAGAACTCTGGAGATCATGCATGTCTAAACAAAGATATTAAAAAGATAATGTATTATTACCATAGAGAGGAGCGATTGACTTGTTTGGTTGGTAAGTCGATACAATACAACTACTACCTTCCTGTCTAGACGTCTAAAACGTACTGGTACAGGGTTGGAAATGATTAAACAACTATGTTTCTTTGTTTTTGGGTTCTATTTGGTAAGAAAAAGATGATGAAGAGCATACTGGCCGGAATGAGCAGGGAAAAGTTGAAACTTGAGCGGGAGGAGTTGTTTTCAGGCTTTTTAAGCAATTTCAATAATCAGTAAATTATCCTTTCATCAATTAAAAAACGTTTATGTGACAAGTGATGGCCATTAATGTCACCACTTGTCGACTACTCTTTTTTAAAATTTGAGACGAAATGTACAGGTATTTTAAATTCTGGTGCCAATCAATTCGGTTGTAGGACAAAGTAACAATCACCCAAGTACAGGTTCCTGCAAGGCAGAAAAAGACAAACCAAAGATTACCCCAAGCCCAAAGTGGCCGTTGTAATTCCCTGCCATTAACACCTTTTCTGAGAGCTGTTCTGCTATTCTATCTATCTGCTGGAGTTGGTTTAGACGACAGGCCTCAACTAAACGCCGATGAAAGTAAAGACAAGCCCACTTAACATTGTTGTTTTACAACCGATAAACACAATATGGGTTGCAGCCTAATGACGTGGACTCCGGAAGCCCAGTATCCAACATTTAGTGGGAAGAGAAGTCGTGAGTAAAACACTGTCTGGTTCGGCAATCATCAAACAAGCTTTGTTTGTTTCTCGAGAAAATAAAATACTTCATGCCCCAACATCCAAAAGGTGCATACTACAGCCCCCTCTTTTAATGCAAGATAACCATTTATTACAATCCCAATCCCGTCCCTCTGACTCATCGCATCAGGAATTCAAATAAAGATACACGCATTTTGAGGAAGGTAGTTAGCCACATCATATCAGGTGAGCCACGTCTCTCAAGATTTGTATGTGTATCCAAATTTAGTAATCATACGAAACCCAAGATTGACTCTTACTGAAGCCCATTCCTCATTCGCTGTGCTCTTTTTTCTGTCAGATTTCTCTTTCGCAGAACTCAGGTCATCTCTAATCATTATACTAAATTCAATATAAAAATATATATTTTAAGAATCTTTTCACATTAAATTTAGTATTATTCTAACCATTCTACACTAAATTTTTACATCAAATTTTTTTTCAAAGAATATATTACAATTAATTTAGTTATTATATTGATCTATCACAATAATTTATTTATCCCCTCTGCTCTGCGTGAGTCAATCGTGAATCATCAATTCCAAGTGAATGTACATGGTTCAATCGATTAACTAGAATAGGTGTAGTTATGGCTGTACATGGTTCAATGTATGGTTCATAAAATTTAATTTTTCCAAAACTATTATAAACATTGCAGAATTTCAAAAACTAAATCTTTATAATTGTACTTAAAATAAAAGTCTTAGTTTCTATTGAATTCACGATAAGAGGTGGTATACGTAAATTAATGATTTACTTAATATACTCAAATATTAATTATTAAACATAATTAATTTTATCTTATTAAAAATAAGTAAACGATAGTGCAAAAGTAAAGAGAATTATATAGTCAAATTTCAAATGGAGAATAAGATCGAGATCAGATCACATGTTTCACTTTTGATATTCCAACTCTATTTTAAGTCATCTTATTTACACATTTATGTAGAATCTACATAAATATATGGATGAAATAAATTGAAACAACGTTTAAATAACAAAATGGGAACAATATACACCTCCCCGATAAAATCATCTAAAAGAGTTTTGGATCATGCATTTTATTAATTATTGTTAACTACAAATTTAGAAACAAGAATTAATAACGTTAAAAGTTGTCATCATGACAGACGGTCCAAGTTAAAAATCTTTTAAATGTTATATCTTTGTTAAATGTCATTTTAAAATCTTTTCAATGTTATATCATTTTTAACATTTGTTAACTTTGTATTAAGTTATGTAGATTATATTAATCAAATGTTATGTCTTTTTATTAAATAATTTTAAAAAGACATTTTTCATATTATTTTCAATATTCAAAATGTTTTACTCAAAATTAAAATTGATATAATATTTAAAACTTTAAAATAATTGCTTATCATTCACATCAAGTCAATTCAATGAAGCTAATCTTTGTGAAGTTATTAATTTATATTAACAAATGGTATGGGTTTATTATTACAAATTACAGTACTAACTGATCATGTCTTAGTAAAAATTCTCTTACATCAATTTCGAGAATGAAATAGGTTTGAAAATTTGTAAACATGGCACTCAATAGATTGTATATTTTTAACCATTTTAATATCATTTTATAAACTAATTTCAACTTTTAGGACATTAAAACTAAAAATAATTGGAAGCATTCATTGTTCCCTTACCTCTACCAAGATTAGAAATTTTTCCAAAAGAATAAGTACTCTTATATATTAATTATTTAGTATATGTTGGCAACTACACATTTAAAACACTAATTAAGAACTAAATATGTTTAGCAGTAATTATGTTCATATAGAAAAGGCTAATCTTAAAATCATACAAGAAGGCATATATGTCCTAACAGTTAGGAAAAGGGGACAAAGTTTGTTTCATGATTTTGTTGTTGATTTATACATTACAACTAATTTATTGATTATATATTTTTTATATATTAAATTAAAAGTTTTTATCTTTATATATGTTAATTAATTAATTAATAAGATAAATTTCATAAAATAATTATATTGAGATAATAATTGTTAGATTTATATTATATTTATGTATTACTTTTAATCATGTTTAGTTGTTACTCTATCAAGATGAAAAGACTAAAACACATTATGTATATTCATGAAAAAATAATCCATCTTATAAATTAAAATATGAAGATATTCAAATAAATATATAAGTATTTGTTAGATAATAAGTTCATTTAATTAACTTGAGAAGATAATTCTACATGAAATATTACTAATATGTTTATCAAAATTGTTAATCTTTAATGGCACCTAAGAAGGGATGAATTGGGTATTAGTGAATTTAAAAAATAATTGCAATTTAATAAAGACTATTAATTGATTTTAAATTAAATGATGAAATAAAATGGAAAATTAATTGAACTCAATCAATCAAGTAAAGATAAAGTAAAGAGTATAAGGAATAGAAGTTGCAAGCTAATTTTATAATGGTTGGGTAAATAAACCTTATCTATGTCTACTCCCCAAGTCTTTCTTAGAATTATACTAATATACTCTTTTAACTAAGAGAAAAGGAATATTTTTACAACGATTTTTATTAGACAAAATTAACTTTTATACAATTTTTCTTGAAGGGTGAAGAGGAATGCTGGACCCCGTTTCCAGAGCCCAACTCTTATACGAAAATCATACTATTATCGCTTTATTTCCTCGCAATCTCCTCTTGCTTTGATACCAAACATGATGATCCCGTCTCCAGAATCCAACTCTTAACAAAACACCGTCATACTTGAGCGTGGTTCTTTGTAATCTCTTCTTGTTCTGATACCACCTGTGTTGGATCCCGTTTTTGAAATCCAACTCGTGAGCCATAAACGTTGGCGTAATCTGAAGAAATCATGAAGCCTAAAGTCTCATGCCATTTCTATGTTCCTTTTTCCATAACACATCTCACTTATACATATATAACAAATATTTCGTATTCGCGATTTATCATCTCAAATCGATAACTTCCTCAAGTATACTTTAATTTCCACTCAACCTGATCCATATACGATACTTCCACTCAACATCATCCATACATAATGTATTAACATCAAAAGAATAAAATTTTACAAGCTCTAATGGCATTCCAAGCCACAATACAATATCAATATCGAAATCCGAATATACAAAATACACAACTCCCAAAATTCTCAACAACAATCTAACTTAAAAATAATACAATATGTACACATACAAACAAAAAAACTTCACTTCCCTTCACCCGATCTTCTTCTCATCACCTGTGGATGGGAATGAAGGGGTGAGCTTATAGCTCGTGGGTAACAGGTTTATAATGAAGAATAAGCAAAACCGTTGAAATGTTCATTTGTCATATGAAAATTCATAATGAATTCATAAACGCTTTGTTCCCAAATTCTCAGTCAAATTCAAAGTTTGAATTGAAAACTCATAGTTGAAAATTGTCGTCACATCAACACAGCATGTCCATTTAACCATCAATACAAAACACTCAATTTATGCACATACATGACAATTCAAAGATGCAATGCACAACAATTGGCTCGAGGGTTCCATGGAAACAGAAGGGAGAAACCAAAGTTTACACCCTAAACACAATGAGTCCATTTTCGGAGCTCATATGCCACAAGCGGGCAGCCGAGAGAAGGCTCTTGTCGACGTGCACGTGACGAACAGAATGGTTCCACTCTCACCCAAACAGAAGCACATACTTATGGTCAATCATTTTCAAATGTTTTCATGCTTTTCATGCTCTTTTCTTTCTTTTCCGAATATACAAAATGCCATGAATTTTCCAAGGCATAACATAAAATGTTTCAATGCATTCTCATTTCTATTTTGAAATTCATCAATAAAGTTCATATACCGAAAGATGTAGCAATTTTGCAAATCGTTCAAAGAAACAAAACAATATTTATGAAAGTAATTGAAATCTTTCTTGATTTGGAATCATTATTGGCTCATTACTAAATTATAAACATGAAACCTACCTGAAATCCTCGCTCGGATACATGCTTAAACGATGCCTCTCCTCTTGATCCTCCTGCCTTCCTTGATTTCCTTTATCACATGCAAAATTCCCATTCAATAGGAATATAATTTGAAGACCCAAATATGCATATTCACTAAGATAAATTCTAAAAACTCAAACTTTTCCAAAAGTCTAAACATTCGGGTCCATATTCCATGTCCACTCTGATCAAGTAAATGACAAAATCTGACAATATTCTCTTCTATAGAAATTTTCCCCATTTCTTAAGTCTCTAATGACTCCATAATCATTCAATTTCTTTCATAAATTCGAAAGTTATACTCCAAACATATTGGGACTATCCTTATGTTGAAACAAGAATCTATACTCAGCTTCTATCCAAAATTTGAGAACTTTAAAGACTGATTCAAAACTTCCTTTCTTCATAGAGCTTGTAGACCTTTGTCTCTAATTCACAACAAATTAATAATCATCTCATTTGGACATCTACATCAAAAGTTATGCCCAAAATACCAAAATAGGTCTATCCAGGAGGCGAAACCCAAAAGCTCGCCGTGGCGAATCCCGCACCGCGGCGTGGACGTTCGCGCACGCCGCGACGTGCATGCTCGCACACGCCGCGACGTGGGCGCTGGCTTGCGCGCATGTCGTGTACTCCTGTGCGCGCCACGACGTGGACTCCTGCGCACGCCGCGACGTGCGTGACCGGAAATCTCCTGAAACTCATTTTTTCGACATTTCTTCGACCATAATCTTCCCATCTCTTAAAAATAACTCATGTAAATCTTAAACATCATTCCTACTTCAATTCTAAACCCATTTCACGACTTCTTCTCCCATTTCCAAACAAAACACAACTCTTTCTTCTTCTTTTTATACCCTTAGTAAGTGAGCAATGTCCATTTTGCCCTTTCCTTTAAGCCTTAAGTCTTATAACCTTAAATGACTTGCCTAAAATGCCCTTATACATTCTTACCACTTTTAATACAACCAAACCATATAATAAATTCTACTAACATTGACATAACAAGTAGCTCCAAAATTTTATCCATCAAACCTCATAATTCATTTAGATCATGCTTTATTCATCGAGAAAAATTTGGAGGCCAACAACTCTCCCCCTCTTAAAAAGAATTTCGTCCTCGAAATTCTTATCTGACTGATCAGGAGTGCAGGGTATTCCCGCATTTCTCATTTAACGTTATCATTCGAAAACTTTCTTTCAAATGACCGTGGTCAATAGACTCACTCGATTTTTCAATCCCTTATTTGGTCATTCACTTTCTTAACTAGTTCCTCATTATGCTTCAGATAACCCACAAATTTTCCACTTCCTGTGTCGATAACACCAATATCTTAGCACATCAATATTTCCTTAACATACTCACGTATATCACATTTCGAATCCAAGACATCTTTTGTCAATAGCGCTAACTCATAATACTTTCATACGAACCAATTCATAGCAGCTTAGCGAATTCTTTTTCCTAACTTGAGCACACCCTGTACCCCATGTAAGCACATCTTGTATCCCATGTAAGCACACCTTAAGGACAAATCATCTTTCACTTAATAATTCACATCACTTTAGTATCAGCATAACTAACTCTTATGCCAAGCTCACTGCATTCCATGTCTAATCCATTAATCTTTCTTAAATCACTTAATATCTAATACGGATCGATTTCACTTACCAACAACCTCTCCAAACAATCTGACATTCAATCATTTTAGGCCTTATTCATTACCATACAAAAGCGAACGACTCTTTCTATCATCTAACTCCTCATACAGTATTCTATTGAAATCACTATAACAACAATTGTGATTGGTCTCATGTTCCTATGAACCCCAAACTATAAACTTTAAGCATAACTCCGACAGTTAAGACCGTCGACAATTCAAACTGTCAGTCACTTGACATATTTCTTCTAGGATGCATAGCTTAAAATACCACTTGTACTTTTCTAACAGTCTCCTTGCTCAATCATCTTTGTTGGTACGCATACTTCTTATCTCAATCACCCAGTATCATTTTTCCTGCTCGAACTCAAAATTCACATTCATTTTCGATTTCTCGGTAAGGTTCACAATTTTTGAATCCTTAATTGAGCTTTGTTCATGTGAAACTGATCTTACATTTTCCGTGACTAATCATTTTGCCCAAAATTCAATTCCACATTCTACACTCTTTACTACACTGGATCTGATAACCTCTATATCTGAATTCATACTTCACTGCTATTGAATTCTGTATTCAATGCATCCGATTACAATGCTAGCTTTGCCATTTTGTACTCATTTGTACAACATAATCTTCCAGTAACTCTATCCATTATCTCATTCTCGTATTCAATTCTTTCAACTCAATAAGTACCTTATGTTTCATGATCTGTACATCTTACACACAGTCAAAATATTTCTGTACATATAATGTCTCTAACTTTCAAGCAATCACTATAGCAGCAAGTTTCACTTCATGTATCAATAATCAACCTATGAGGTTTCAATTATCTCCATGCATATGAATTCATTTCATTTTACTGCGTGGATCTTATCCCGATCTCTTATGCAAACATCATTGTATACGACTGAATCTCCAAATCCAGACGATATAATTAATATCGGGGTTATAATTCCTCAAAATTTTCTTTACCTTCGTCCCTTGTACGATTTACTCATTTTACCTCAAGTATTCAGACTATTCTTCTCAACTCTTCGAATACACTTAACATATTATCAAACTTCGCTTGGATCGCTTCAATCTTCAATACCATAGTATTGTCAGGGAATTTGTTAACTTGAACAAATATTGTCAAAACTCCATATGTCCACAATTGGTTCTCGTAATTCCTCAAATAACTGATTCCTCAGTTGTTCTTTTCAATTTCCCAATTGTCTTACCTTTCTCGACTGGTTTTCTCCATTCCTTGGATGTCCTCAAACCTCACTTGGTCTATTCTCATGCTTGTTCATTCATACAAACTTCTCCACACATTGAAATTCATTGGCAGACTTAACTTCTTGTGATTGTCATACCTTCATCAAAACAAATTTGTATCTCCTGAACATACTTACACAGAACATAACGTGAACTTATATCCTCCTCATATTAGCATTCAATGTCTCCTCAAATTCAGAAATCTACTCACCTAGTTGGATCCTTTACATCAAACAAAATACATACATACTTTTTCAATAACATCTTTTACCTCTCTTGCTTGAGTCTCTGTTAGGGATAGGACTCCCATACTCACCTTCGAATCATGACATATTCCTTTTTTTGATCAATTCCTTCATTGATCATTCTTAACATAAACTGACTGATATGCTTAACCTAACTCAGAAAAATTCTTCTTCGAAAGGGGGCTTCTTGCTACAATCATCTGCACTGTTCGTGCAAATCTTTATCAATCACCTACTATCATCATCTGATCATCAACTACCTTTAGTCCCACGAGAGGACCAATTTCTCTCATCACCTTATGAGGATAATAATGTTCAAGCCATTCAAAACTCAATGGAGTAATGAACATACTTGCTATCGCATATGCTTGGATGGGCATCATCAAAGTCATGCCATTCTGTCCACATATTTGCTCTTGAAAATCACCAATTTATATCTTACACAGTTGATACTTTGATCTTCATTGATCTTAGACAACATTTCTCTCTTTATCAAACATACTAACCCCAATTTTATTCCAGTTTTTCCAGACTTCACCCCTTTTCTGATGCTATGTCATTTCATAATGAGTCCATTACCATACTGAGTGCATCTACTCTTCTCATTTGATTTTTCATCCTTTTCCTAATTCTCATTCATGCATAAAATCCCATCTTATACGCACTTTTAATTTCCCCATACTACATATCATTTCATTCATCTCATGCAAAGTTATTTATGTCTATTTCATTTCCCTTTTCTCTATTTCCTCACTTCTATCTCATTGTCCTGTTATCATTTCTTTCATCTTCCACCTGTATATCCTCAATCAAGTCGAAATTTTCGACGCATAATCATGATGAAATTCTGACCTCAATTCCACTAACATCTTCTTACTGCGGGTGATGACTCTTATCGTATTAACCGAAGAACCACTTCGGTTCCAATTCCTCGTCTTAAGATCATAACAAAGTTGTGCTTCCATTGCACTTTACTTGTACACTCTAATCTCATCGTTGACAATTATATCCCGTTATTTCTCCATCATACATATATCTCATGTATTCACATTATTTCACTTCTTGTATCAAACTACCACCAATATCATATCCAATCACTATATCCACAAATCAATATTCTTAACATATTTGCACAAGTCGATGGTCCACTTCTCAATGAACTATAATATGGACCAAATACCATTCAAAATCAACCATTTGAATTTTCATATTTAGCCATATCTCGATCATTTAACTTATCTTTCAAACATCCCTTATTGTAGCTCGCACATGTATATCCGACATCAACTCATCCAAGTTCATCAAGAAATTCTAATCTTAATTTCCAGTAACTCATTCTTATTATCAATCATGCTCTTGTCGCCTAAATCAAACAATCACTTTGATTCTTCAAATAATTCATGACAAAGACATTCACATCACTTTCACATTCTCACTAATTCAATCCTATCCATTCGCTAACTCTTATCAACTTCTCATGCATGTCACTAATACATATGCGCCCATGTAAGATCATAATACTGGCGCTCTGATACCAAAAATGTTGGACCCCATTTTCGGAGCCTAACTCTATTACGGAAATCATACTATTATCGCTTCATTTACCTCGCAATCTCCTCTTGTTGCGTACCAAACACGATGATCCCGTCTCTGGAATCTAACTCTTAATAAAATACCGTCATACTGGAGCGTGGTTCCTTCCCTTTTCTTGTTCTGATACCACCTGTGTTGAATCCCGTTTTTAGAATTCAACTCATGGACCATAATCGCCTGCGTAACTCGAGAGACTAACGATTTCTATGTTCCTTTTTCCATAACACATCTCATTTATACATATATATAACCATAATTCGTACTCGTGATTTGTCATCTAAAACCGATAACTTCCTCAAGAATACTTTAATTCCCATTCAACCTTAGCGAAATGTAAGTCATAATCCCACTCAGCATCATCCATGCATAGCTCGGTAATATCAAAAGAATAAAATTTTACAAGCTCTAATGGCATGCCAAGCCACAATACAATAATAATCCAAATTCCAAAATATACAAGATACAAAACTCAGATAATCCCTTACAAGGTTCTCAAATCTTAGTTTTATTACAATCTCTCTTAAACACATCAAAAACAGAAATAAACCGTTGCTTGAACTTCCTTTCATCCGACCTCCTGCTTGTTACCTGGAGATGGGATTGAAGGGGGGGTGAGCTTATAGCTCGTGGGTAATAGGTTTATAACGAAGGAACGAGCAAAACCATAGAAATGTTTATTGTTGTTAGGACTCGATCCGGAGGCCGGATCCCAACCAAAAAAGCAGATAACAGAAATCGAAACATATGTGGAAAGTGGGTCAAAACTGATTCGAAACAAACGTAAACAAAATTCAAACCGAATGAAACGAAACAAATGCGAAGCTAATAGGATCGGATACAATTTGGAATCAAAACATACAAATGAAGACAAATCGAATAGCATTACAAGTATCCGACATCTGGGAATAATTATCTTAAGGAAGCTTTGTGTTGGATACTATAGACATGACCTATCCGAATCGGTATAAACTTTTTTTTTCTTTTTCTTATTTGCTTCTTTCATGTTTCATACAATTCAAAACAATTTCCCTCTTTGGAAACTTATCCTTAAACTCATACTAATCTCAAATTACTTGATTCTTCTTATTCATCATATTCTTATTCTTTACCATAACAATCTCATACTCATGTCAATAAATCCATAAATTCATACACAATTTCACTTATCCATATACTACCATATAAAAATCCGGCAGCATAACGGCTGCACTTTCAATAACCCACACCTGCAAATAACTTAAATACACTTCTATATATATATCCCAATCAATTATCAAAGTCATCGGACCACCCGTCCAGAATCCAAAACACAAACATACTCAAGTCAATATACAAAACATAATCCAATCCAATCTCAAACCAATCATATCATATCATATACTCATAACATCACAAGTCACATTCCATAGCCCTACATATGGTTTATATCTCCAAGCCATACATAACTTCATCATTTATATACATCATACACATCTTACTCAAATCTATACAATTTCATAATTCTCATACATCCTGAAATAAAATGCTTGTAATACATTTATGGCAATTTAAGCCATATCCAAGACCTATACAAAATCAATATCAAACTCTACTTTATACAAAACACACGCTATACAAAACGAACATAAAGTCTTGACATGCTTTCATCCGATCTCCTGCTCGAATACCTGGAGATGGGGATGAAAGGGGGGTGAGCTAGAGAGCTCGTGGATAATATGTTTATAAGTTGGAAAATAAGCAAAATCCTTTTCTCAAAACTTTTGCCATCTTATAAAGGATTTCATAGTAGAAATTTCATCAAATGTTTATTTCACAAACTCTTCAACTTTTCAAAACATTTATACCCAATTTCCAAAACTGTCACAGTTAAAAACCTCACATTCTTATTTCTCGTAAAACTCAAAATTTTCATTTCACAAAGCATAAACAATCTCAAAGATATGAATGCATCACATTTCAAACAACATCAAATCATATAACACATCATAATGGTTTGGCAAGTCCATACACATGATGACTACACAATTCCATAAAATGGCCTTGTGTAGTCG
>JAOTIZ010000203.1:24202553-24219517 GCA_027123425.1 Erythroxylum panamense
AACTTGATTATTCAACTATGAATCCATTATTTTAGATTCTTATAATATATATGTTTCCCATACATCTCTATGTATATGTATATTACTTATAAAAAAATCTCGGTGCCTGATGACTAGATATATAATGCTCATAAATGTCAAACTCTTTTGTTTTATTAACAATAAATATTTTCGTTTCAAAATTGTAACTAAAGAAGATTAAGTTAAATATAAATGCATTTGCTTTCCAGGGCACTATATTTACATAACTCCAACAGTGCAAAGTTCCTTAAGGAATTTTGCATACCATAGAATCTGTTTAATTTCATCAAGGAGAGGAATATTTACCTGAACTTTTCTGAAAGTCTCCCATATTTCCTTCTCTTGCTCTTCCTTCTTTGCTTTGGCAAATTGACTCGAAAAAGGGGGCAGAACCACCATATTCTACAGAGTTATCTGTGTTTTTTCTAGTTGTACAGGTGCCTTTTTTGTTGCTTCTTCTTCTACCTCTCTTCTGGAATTTTTCGAAAATGGTTCCTACAATTGCTTACCACTCCGCAATATGATAGCCTTCACACTTTGTTTGGGATTGATCTCCAGTTGTGCTAGTAAATTTTCAAAATTTTGTGCCTCCAATCGATTTATAACAGTTGCCATTTGGCTCATTTTATTTTCAATATTTTGGATATTTGCTTTAGTACTCCGCTGAAACGTCAAAATGTTAGTAGCCAAAAATTGAACTATATCTTCCAAAGAGAGCCTACCTTTAGAAGTGGATGTTGTATTTTGATGTTGTCGAGGCATATATGGTTATTTACAATCCTAGAAATTCATGGTTGCTTATTGCTCGAGGATTTCCATAACGTAGATTCGGGTGATCGCGCCACCCCGGATTATAGGTGTTAAAAAATGGGTCATATTTCCTTTGATTTGGTCCAGTAAAACCTCCCATGGCATTCACCTGCTCTGCGCTTTCTTCCTGCTAAATTGGACATGCGTCAGTAGAGTGTCCTAACATCAAACATATTCCACATACCTTTGCTTCTTGTTTCTTTGTAACTACAATTTATCTCACCAAAGATGTAAGGCCATCCAATCTTTTCTCCAATGTGGTCATATTCACGTCATTCACAGTTTTTGCTCCATGCCCAGTACATATCCCGAATTGTTGTGTATTGGAAGCCATATTTGCTATCAAATCCCTTGTGACTGTCAATGTTTTATCAACTAAGACACCACCGCTTGCAGTGTTAATCATACTCCTATCCATAAGCGAGCGTCGAAGTATTGAATCAATAGTTGGTCAATTATGTAATATCCTGTTCCCATATTAACGATTAGAATTTAGATTTTAATAATGGAGAAAATAGAAATGTGAGAGTTAGAAAAAAAATTGCATTTCATGCTCGACATAATGTTAGCATACATGCATGTGAATTTGAATTTTTGCATACATGAAAATAATTATACATGCACTCATTGACATTCTGAGTATATTGAATTGTAATAGGGTATGTTGAGAATTGTTGTTATATTGAATGAGTTAAATGAAATGGAGTAGAAGGACTAGAAATAAAAATTAAAGTGTTGGATTTTAGTGAATAGAAGTCATCTGAGAAGTTATTGCGAATGAATAGTTAAGGGAGTTAAATTTGGTCTAAAACTTCCATGAATAAACTATACTAATCTAGAAGGATTTTGATAAAATTGTCTTCATGGAATTGTAGATCTTTCTTTTAGTTTTCTATTTATATAAAGTTTGCAATTTTTAGAATTCGGGATCAAAAGTTATAGAGTTTAAAAGTTAAGTTTTGGTGAAGAAGAACTGCACACCGTCATGCATAAGTACAACGGTGACTTTGGAAGTTTAAAAAAATGAGGGTTGTAGGGTTAAAATTGAAAGTCGCTATAATGCAATTGGTGATTTTTAAGTGAATGTCGCGATCGTGCACACGCACGATGGCGACTTTGGAGGTTCAAGGACGAAAATCGCAATCGTGCATGAAGGTTGATAACTGGTGAATATCCAACGAGTTTTCTTCAATTGATTTTTAATTTTTATACTCAAGAGGAGTTGTAAAATGTTTGTGGATGGATATATATGTAGATAATCTGTTCTATTTTGAATATGTGGAAGTTTACATAAGATGATGAAGAAATGCATATACTCTGTTCTAGGTAAAAGTTGATGTATTGTTCATGCATGTAATTGTGAAGTATTTTTAGAGATGGTTTTACATGGTACGAAATGAGTTTAATGTCTTTATATGATGATGTTGATGAGGTCATAAAATAGAGTTGACGAAACAATAAGTTTTTGATGAAATGAAATGTTTTGGAATATGAAAACACAATAGAGAGAGAGCTTGAAGTTCGGTTTTGATAGTTAGTATTTTATGAACTTATAGTTGATTGTTTTTGAACTAGAAAAAGTTGTTAAATGAAGTTAAAGAATAGATAAAAATGAAAGAATAAGCACTGGATGAAAATCTGAGAATTTGAAGATTTACAGTAGAGCGAGAGAAATTAAGATGACATCATGATGAAGAGTGCTAGAAATTGTACAAATGCAGTGTTTTCACTGAACAAGCATCTGTTTTTTGCCATATCTTAGTCTATAGACATCCAAATTGGATGATTTTAAGTTCATATTAAATTAAAGACATATGGCTATATTTTTCATGAAGGAATTGAAATTGAATTCTGTCTCTAAAAGTTTCAAAAGTTAGTTCTAATTTGAGTTTGTGGATTCTATTGTGGTTTGGAACAGTATGTAGTGTTTTTAGCATGCAACCCTCGCAGGGCACGGACTCAGATATCACCCAAGACGTCAGGCATATGTCTTGTGGGAGTGGGGTGTTACAAGTTATTTGGTGGTGGGGACAGCTAGTGCAAAGTTTTCTTAATCTTTCCCAAAACTCGTAGAGATTTTCTCCCGTATGTTATCGAATTCCACATATTTCTTTCCAAATGTTGGCTGCTTTTGATGCTAGAAAATATTTCTCAAAGAAAAGCCTCTTCATTTCAGCCTATGTTTGCACGTTTTCTCTGGCTGAGTTGTACAACCAGTCTTGAGCATCATCTTTGAGAGAAAATGGGAAGGCTCTCAGCTTAATATGTTCTTCCTTCACATTCTTTGGCTTCATTGCCATGCAAACCACATCAAATTCCTTCAGTTGTTTGTAAGAATCTTTTCTCGATAAACCCCTGAAAATAGGTAATAAATGGATCAACTCAGATTTTAATTCAAAAGTATTATTATCACCTAAAATTGGAAAGTTAATACAGTGGGGGTGATGAGCATCCATGGGCATGGCTAGTTCTCAAAGAGTTCGGTTTGCTGCCATCCATTCCATTTTCTACACTTGCTACTATTGTTTTGTCTATTTTCGTAACCTCTTTTTTGTCTTCTCGATCTCTAAATCAAATAACAATTGAGTGGTTTTGTCTACTTTTGTAACACACATATATTGCTCAGAAATTCCCTAGCAATGGTGCCAAAATTTGATACTACTATCGCTTGCAACCAAAGTAAAAAAGAAACCAACTTCCATCAATACAAAATAATGTAGTAGTGGAAAGTAGATATCGTTCCCATGAGGAATTTTAATGACAAAGATTGTATGACTTCAAAACTAAAATAAAGTAACGAAGGTGGGTTTTAATTCATGGAAATTTTAGAAAATGATGATAAAAAATCAAAATTTAACAAAAGTAATTGGATTTGAAAATTTAATAGACAAACTTGGTTTCGGGTCACCGATGTTATCACACTAAAATGGATCCTTGATATAAAATTCAATTCATCAACAAACATTCATTGGATGATGTTTTCTCTTAAGTGTAAATGAATAGAAATATGTATTCTAAACATTCTTATTAATCAACAACTTAGATACGATCTTAAGTTTAATTGAGTAACAACTTTAGGAACTAAGAAACCAATGAACAAGACGAATCTACCATGATAAGAAAAGTGACAACTAAAAATGTTAAGCAAACAGATCGTACTCCAAAACAAGTTGAGTTTGAAGGAAGAATTGTTATCCCAATAAATGATGAAGTAGATGTAGAAACTCTTGTGGTAGAAGAGGAGCCAAATGAAGAAGAGGTTCCAACCCAAGAACCTCCATAGCAACAATTACCAGTTGCATTGAGAAAGCCAAAAAGGAACATTCAAGTACCTACTCGTTATGTTAATATGGTGGCTTATGCATCTCCAATTGAAATTGATGACATTCCTATCACTTATAAGGAAGCAGGCCAGATTTCAAAAGAAGATAAGTGAAAGATATCCATGAATGAACAAATACATTTCCTTCATAAGAATCAGATGTGGAAGCTAGCTAGTATCCCAAAGAGAAAGAAGACAATTAGATGCAAATGGGTATATGCAAAGAAAGTTGGATTTCCTGATAAGGATAATGTTCTCTATAAAGCAAGGTCGGTGGTTAAAGGCTATGCTCAGACGGAGGGAATTGACTATAATGAATTTTTCTCTCCAATTGTAAGCCATTCCTGCACTCAAATTTTGTTGGCTTTGGTAGCATAGTTTGATACGGAACTAGCTCAATTGGATGTAAAAATTACATTTTTACATGGAGACTTAGAAGAGAAAATATATATGACTCAGCCTGAAAGTTTTAAAGTTGCTAGAATTGAGAATATAGGTGCAAGCTTGAAAAATCATTGTATGGATTGAAGTAATCTTCGAGGTAGTGGTATAAGTGATTTGAAAAGTTTATTGTAACATCCTGTTACCCATGTTAAGGCTATAATTGTGATTTATGAGAAAGTAATGAGAAATTAGAAAAATACATCTCATGCTTCTCATATTTTTGCACATACATGAGAATTTTGATTATTGCACATGAATATGATTGTACATGCATTCATTGATATTTTCTAGGTGTAATTGATTTATAAATGTGATTATATTGAGAATTGTCGTTTAAATGTGTTAAAAACTGATTTGGTGTTGCTACTTGTGTTTCGAAAATTTTAGTAAATTTTAGGAAATTTTGAAAATTTGGGGTACATTTGGACTAGGACAAACGCTAAGTGGTAGGATAAATTGACACATGAAAAATTTGAATGATTTAGCCTATAATTAAGTGACATTTGGCATAGTTAAATTGGTGACAAATGGACTAGTAATGAAATGACAAATGGATCAATCATTGTGTGACAAATGGGCAGGTAAGTTGATGACAA
The DNA here is from genome assembly GCA_027123425.1 of Erythroxylum panamense. Classification (NCBI taxonomy): domain Eukaryota; kingdom Viridiplantae; phylum Streptophyta; class Magnoliopsida; order Malpighiales; family Erythroxylaceae; genus Erythroxylum; species Erythroxylum panamense. Next base: position 24,207,747 of record JAOTIZ010000203.1, read on the forward strand.
ATGGCATTGATAAATGCACAAGTGGCTGTTGTACTTAAATGGCAGGTGACCTAGCTTTAATGGTGGCATATGGCAGCATATATACTTGATACATGTTGAACATGCCTTTATACATATGACCATTCCATTAGGTGACACCTAACACCTTAGGTGTAACTTTCAGCAGGAGCAAACTTGGTTTAGCCCATTCTTGTTCTTTCTCCTCTCACACCCACCACAGAAACTCTCTTCTTTCACCTCCCTAATTTTGCTTCTAGTTATGCCTAACTGTTGCACAAATAATCCATGTTTTAGCCTCACAAAGTTAAGTAGAGAATCAGAATATAGTTGCTTTGTTCTAGCTGAAATCTTTCAAGTTTCCACCTTTAATGTGTGATGATTCTGCATGTTTCAAGTACTGATTTAGAGTGACTTTTGAGCTGAGATTTGAACAAAACAAGTAAGTAAATGATTAGTGTTTATAGCATGTTATGATATAGAATTTATGATGATTGAAATAGGATAGATTGTATAAGATGTTGATGTGGAAGTGTGCTGAAATATTATGAACTGAAAAACTTTCACTGAACATGTCTTGGTATTCTGATTATAACTTGACCTGTCTATTTCAAAATGAGTTGATTCTTAATTCAGATTAAACTAGAGACATAAGTCTACAACTTTCTCAAAGAAGTAGAATGTTCATTCTATCTCTAAGCATTTCAAAATCTGGCTGGAAGTAGAGTTATGAGTTCTATTACAGTTTAAAAAAAACATACTAACTTGTTTTAGGTATAACTTTCAGTATACTGAATCAAATTGTACAATTTCGGTGTTATTAGAAACTGGAAACATAGTAGAACAATTGTCTAGAAGAAATTGTTACTGAAATACACCATTTTTCTTGTCATAAAGATCATGCAAAGTTATCCTGAAACGGGGTGTTAGTATAAAAATGTTCAGGTGTGCTAGAATTTGATAATTGGAATGTTTTACTGAACATGCTTTGATATTTTGACTATATTTTGATCTGTAGATTTCCAAATGAAATTATTCTTATTTTAAATTAAACTACAGACATTTCTCTAGAAATTTTAAAAGCAATTGAATTTGAATTTTGTCCTTAAGGGTCTTGAAATTGAGCTTGAAAGTAAGTCTTAGCTTAGGTAGTAGCATTACCAGGGACAGAAATCATGTCCTGTGGTTATTGAATAAACTTGACTGATGTAGGCCGAATTAGACTGAGGTGTCTGCATCAAAGTTGTAGCTTATTCTCTTATCTTCAAATTGGTATAAAGTTTGTAATTTATGGATATCTGAGCTGAAAGATATGAGTTGTACAATTCGAGGTATGATCATGTACTAGCCAAATGTTCAAATATACACAGTTTGTGGTATTGTGAGCATAACTCATAGAATACTGAATCAAATTAGATGATCTTGGAGTCATTAGAAACTTAAGACATGGTTGAACAATTTTCTAGAAAAAAGAATTGCTTAATTTTTCCATTTATTTTATCAGATTTAGTATGCAAAATTGACCTGTATGTGTATTAGAAGAAAAATCTGAAGTGGTCAATGAAATTATGAAATTGTTTTGGCATTGTTTTGTTTTGGTCCAATTATAAATATACATGGTATTAATGAGGGCTTTGATATTTGAATGAATTGTTGATAAGGATCACAATAAAGTACCCAGGAATTGTCATTGAATATGCATTGTGCATATTTTTATAAATACTTGTGCGTAAAGGAATACTTATACATTTATGCAAAAATGTGATATTTGTAAATGTGTTGTGTATGTTATAGAGAAGCATATCGGACGCCAGTCGAACATTACTGGACCATCCAGGCAATAACTTCTTGGAGCGTACTATGAGTCAACCTAGATGAATTTCCTAGGATTAATTTAATTTAATTTTTTAAGCTTCCAATTATTGAACTGTTACGATTGTTTCTAAATTCCGGACTTAAAGTCCGAGGAGTATATATTTGGGACTGTATCGGAAGTGTTCTAATTTGTTTGATAATTCTAATTGTATTATGCTATGTGAATTCTCAATGAAAGTTGAATGCCGTACTTAGGTCTGATGATTATGAAATTTTACTGTGTTTTATACATGATTGTGATATGTGGTAAATTCTGAATTGATGCATTTCATAAAATGCATACTCAGATAAAGACGTTGTGACCGGAGTGGCCAGTATCAAACGCTTACATGTAGAGCTTTGCTCCATGACATATGATTTGGCACGTAGAGCCATTCTCCATGATATATGTTTCTGACTGAGCGTAATAAGCCAGTATTTGTATATATGATAGGCACTTGGTCACAACATTAATAGCAAATATGGAGTCTCATATGCATCTATATGTGTTTATATATGATCTAATTCACATTGATTAAATGATATGCCATGACAGTGTGAGTATTTGAAATATTCATGTTTTGTATGAATAATTGTGAATTATGTGATTTGTGTATGTGAATTCGGTGAAATCATCAATGATGGTTCACTCATTGAGTTCACAAAACTCATAAAAATTACAACGTGATTTTTCAGGTACGAGACAGGAGACTTAGTGTTTATTCTAGATTAGAAGAATGTTTTGGACTAAGTTATGGCTCAGAGGTCTGTCAGTTGATGTGAGAGAGTTATAGCTTTTATTTTGTAGTTTTTGCTAGAACCTGTATGAGGTTTTTGTAAATATTCATCTAATGGAAACAGTGTAGACTTTGTGAATGAATGCAATGAATGGTTTTAAAATTTGATGACTTCTGATTATGTTAGATGATGCCATGTGTAAGTTTGGTTTGGTTTTGCTCTAACATGCCATTATCATAGGATATATACTTGAATATTCTTGAATGTTTTGGTATGTACCCTATGGTAATAGGATATTGCATTTTAGGTATCAAAGCATAGATTGGCATCTTTAGGGAAAAATATGAGTTGAGATATGATAATTAGTGAGATATTTAGATAGTAATCGCACTTTTGTTTGTTATAAGCCACCGTCCATAGGAGATCCAATTGGTGAGTCAGCTGACATGGAGTCTGTAGGAGTCAAAGTAGAGTCTCCTGTACCTGAGTTTTCTCAGATGCCTCCGAGAATTCCAGAAAGGTGAGAAAGAAGAAAAATGAAGATAATTTGAGGATGGTTTGAATATGGAGATCAGAATAAGGCTTGCCATTACTAATTTAGGTAGCTTTACAAAACTCCGAGCAGCCTCAATCAGAATTGAAGAGTTGTTGAAGGATGGTCAAGGAGAGCACAAACAGGAGGTTAGAGGAAAAAGGCAGGATGAATCTTAGGCTAATTCTGGCAGAAGCTCTAGAAAGTGCCAGAACAGATCGTCTTGATTTCAGTCTAGATTGAGACAATCTGGATCTCGATCAAAGGTGGATTTGTTCAGTCTGGGAGGGGTAGAGGACAAATGTACTCCAACCAGTCTCAAAAGCTACCTGAGTGTGAGTACCGTGGTAAAAAGCATGGCAATGAATGTTGGTGGGAAACTGGAGCTTGTCTCCGTTGTGGCTCGTTAGACCATATGATCAGAGATTGTCTTGAAATGTTTAGATCACAGTCTAGAGTTAGAGGAAGAACAGTGACAAAGGCATCAGTACAGTCGAGTAGAGCTGACAGATCTACACAGAGAGGCAGAGGTAGAGGCAGAACTCAGTCAACAGGGCCCAGTATTAGGACTGAGGTGTGGAGTAACCAGCCGTAATCTCAGGCCAGGACCTATGCCATCACCAAACAGGAGGAGCAGAACTCCCCAGATGTGGTAGTAAGTGTGTTGAATGTTTTTCATTTTGAAGCACATACATTGGTAGATCCAGGATCTACACATTCATTCATCACACCGCATCTGGCATCTAAATTGCATTGTGAGCTAGAGATACTGAAATGTGGTTTAGAGGTGAATACTCCAGTGGGTAGTACAATAGTGGTTGGTGAGGTATGTAGAAGATGTATAGTTCGGATTGATCAAGCAGAGTTAGAAGCTGATCAGATTGTCTTGCAGTTAAAAGAAATTGATGTAATTCTTGGCATGGATTGGCTTACAGCTCATCAGTCTGTAATGAATTGCTACACCAAGAAAGTAGTTCTTGAATCTCACAACTAGCTGAGAATGGTGTTTCGAGGAGTCAGTCAAGCGGTGCCAGCCCGACTAATTTCATTTATGAGTGTGCTAAAACTGATCCGAGGTGGATGTGAGGCTTATCTAACCTATGTAGTTGACACTCAGAATGAACAAACCATTCAGGATATTCCAGTTGTTAAGGATTTCCTGGATGTGTTTCCTACAGAATTATCGGGTTTACCCCTAAAAAGAGAGATGAAGTTTACTATAGAAATTATTCCAGGTACCGCTCCTATATCAATACCCCCATATAAGATAGCACCTATAAAACTGAAGGAGTTGAAAGCTCAGTTATAAGAGTTATTAGATAAGGGTTTCATCAGGCTTAGTATGTCATCTTGGGGAGCTCCGGTACTGTTTGTAAAGAAAAAGGATGGAACTCTGAGATGGTGTATTGATTACCGGTAGTTGAATCAGTAAAGAATAAATACCCATTGCTGAGGATTGATGATTTATTTGATCAGTTACAGAGAGCTTAAGTGTTCAAAAAGTTAGACTTGAGATTGGGATATTACCAGTTAAAAATAGCTGAGGCTGATATTCCCAAGTGTGCATTTAGAACCAGATATGGGCACTTCGAATTTTTGGTGATGTCATTTGGTTTGACTAATGCTCCAGTAACTTTTATGGTATTGATGAATAAGGTATTTCAACCTTATTTAGATTACTTTTTAATTGTTTTTATTGATGATATTTTGGTGTACTCGTAGTGTAGAGAAGATCATACTGCACATCTAAGATTGGTTCTCCAGATAAGGAGAGAAAAATAGCTTTATGCCAAGTTCAGTAAGTGCGAATTCTGGCTTGGTCAGGTGGTATTCTTGGGTCATATAGTGTCGAGATAGGACATTCAGGTGGACCCAAAGAAAGTAGATGCAGTGATGAAGTGGGAGGCTCCGAGGAATGTGTTTGAGATCCGAAGTTTCCTTAGATTAGTTGGTTATTACAGAAGGTTTATCGAGGGATTTTCACTGATCTCAGCCCCTTTGACAAAACTTCTGAGAAAGAATATGGCTTTCAGATGGAGTGATGATTGTCAGAGGAGTTTTGAGGAGCTAAAGCATCGGTTAACTACTAAATATGTGTTAGCTATCCCATCGGGTTCTGGAGGTTATGTTATGTACAATGATGTGTCACATCGGGGCTTAGGATGTTTAGTAATGCAGTATGGTAAAGTACTAGAATATACATCGAGACAGTTGAGGTCTCATGAATTTAATTACCTAGTACATGATTTGGAACTCGTTGCAATGGTATCTGCCTTAAAAGTTTGGAGACACTATCTGTATGGAGAAACTTTTCAGGTGTTCACTGATCACAAAAGTTTGAAATATCTGTTAAGCCAGAAAGAGTTAAATATGAGACAGAGGAGGTGGATAGAATTATTAAAAGATTATGATTGTACCATTGAGTATCATCCTAGCAAAGCTAATGTGGTGGCTGATGCCTTAAGTCGGAAATCTAATAGCAGTGTGGCTCAAGTATAATTATCAAGGCTACCAAGCCTATTTGAGTTAAGAGCATTGAATGTTGAATTAAATTGGGAGCAAAATGATACATCGATAGCTACATTAAAGTTGAGACTTGTGTTGCTTGAAAGAATTAAAGAGGCTCAGAGCAGAGATCTAGACTTAATTAAGATAATTGAGAAGATGAAGGTGAGGCTGGATTCTGAATTTGAAGTTAGAGATGATACAATGTGGTTAGGGCAAAGATTATGTGTGCCCGATGTTGATAATTTGACAAAAGAGATTTTGGAGGAAGCCCATATAGTAGCTTATGCTATGCATCCTGTTACTACCAAGATGTATAATATGCTAAAACAACATTACTGGTGGCCAGGAATGAAAAAGTAAGTAGCAGAGTTCGTTTGTAGGTGTATAACTTGCCGGCAGGTTAAGGCTGAGTATTAGGCTCCTGTTGGAAAATTACATTCGTTACCTATTCTGGAGTAGAAATGGGAATGAATCACGATAGATTTTGTTATGGGTTTGCCTAGGACTCCGAGGCGACACGATGTCATTTGGGTCATTGTTGATAGACTGACCAAATCGGCTCATTTCTTACCAGTGAGGGAGAATTATTCATTAGATCAGTTGGCTCGGCGATATGTAAATGAAGTTGTGAGATTGCATGGGGTTCCAGTTTCTATTGTGCAGGATAGGAATCTTAGATTTGCCTCGAGATTTTGGATACAAGAAGCTTTGGGTAGAAAGCTAAATTTTAGTACTGCATTTCATCCTCAGACAGATGGTCAGAGTAAGAGAACGATTAAGACTGTTGAGGATATGCTCAGAGCTTGTGTATTGGAGTTTCAAGGAGCATGGGATTAGTATGTGGCTTTGATTGAATTTGCTTACAATAATCAGTATCACAGTAGTATCGGTATAACTCCTTATGAGGTATTGTACGGTAGGAAGTGTTGTTCGCCTCTATATTGGGATGAAGAGGGTCTAAGAATTGTTGAAGGCCTAGAGTTGTTTCAGGATACTGTTGATGAGGTAAAATTGATTCATAGCAAAATTAAAGTAGCATAAGATAGGCAGAAAAGTTACGTGGATCAAAACAGGCAAGATATAGAGTATCAGGTTGGTGACAGAGTTTTTTTGAAAGTGTCGCCTTGGCGTGGTGTATTGAGATTTAGTAAAAAGGGCAAGTTGAGGCTAAGATACATTGGTCCTTATGAGATTCTTGAGAAGATTGGACCTTTAACATATAAGTTAGCTTTGCCTAGAGAGATGTCTCAATTGCACAATGTGTTTCATGTAATTATGTTAAGAAGATACAGATTTGATCCTACTCATGTATTACTAGCTCAAGATATTGAGCTTGATAGCAATTTGAGTTATATTGAGGAACCAATCAAGATGGTGGGTTATAAGAAAAAACAATTGAGAAACATAGTGATTCCATTGGCGAAAGTTCGTTGGAGAAATCACTTGACTGAGGAAATGACATGGGAAACTGAGAATCATATGAGGCAACAGTACCCTACCTATTTGACCATACAAGTAAGAATTTCGATGACAAAATTTTTGTTAGGAGGGGAGAATTGTAACATCCTGTCACTTGAATTAAGATTAAAATGGTGTTTATTAGAGATTAATGAAAAATTAGGAAGCATAATTCACGCTTACGTATAATATGACATACACGCACGCGATATTATTGATTTTGAATCTATACAAATAATTATACATGCATTCATTGACATTTTCGGGTATAATTGATTTATAAATGTGATTAAAATGTGAATTGTGAGTTATTTGCGTTCAAAATTTATTTGGAGACCATTAGCATTATTTCAGAATTTTTGGTGAATTTGAAGTACATTTGGACTAGGAAAAATGTTAAGTGGTTGGATAAATTGATACATGAAGGTTTTGGATGATTAAGCCTAAAATTGAGAGACATTTGGCATAGTTAAATGTGTGACAAGTGGACTAGTAAGTAAATGACAATTAGACAAATTAATGTGTGACATGTGGACCAATAATTAGGAGGCATATGGACTGATTAAATGGTGACATTTGGTGGCTTATGGAAGGGATACGTGGCTTACGTGCTTAAGGACACATGTTGAAATAATATGGTGGCATCTAGCACGTTAGGTGTAATGTTTCTACATGTTGTTTTAGCTAAGCTCACTCTCTTCTCTTCTCATCTCTCACCACCAAAACTTGTTGTTGTCTTCCCCTTCTTGTGTTTTTCTTGAAGCTATGCTAAATTACCCCACTAAATAAATGCTTTTACCCATCACAAAATAGCTAAAGACCCAACTGATTGTTGTTGTTTTATCACAGTTGAAATTCATTTAATTCCATCTTGAATGTGTGACGATTCTGCATGTTTGGAGTACTAATTTCGAGTGATTTTTTAAGCTAGGATTAGAACTGAACAAGTAAGTAAAAGATTAGTGTTTATGGCATGTTAAATGGTTTGAGAATGATGTGTGAATTGGACTGAAATGCATGAGATATTGGCGAAGATATATGATGGAATGTTATCAACGATAGATTTTACAATCAATAGACTTTGGTATTCTAATTATAACTTAAGCTGTAGATTTTTGAAAGAGTTGATTCTTAATTCATATTAAAATAGAGACATATTTCTACAACTTTCTTAAAGAAGTCGAATGTTAATTCTATCTCTAAGAATTCCAAAATCTTGCTTGAAGTAGAGTTAGGAGTTCTATTATAGTTTAGAAATAGTCTGAACTATTTTAGGTATAACTTTCAGTATACTGAATCAAATTGTACAACTTTGGTGTTATTAGAAATTGGAAACATAGCAGAACAATTGTCTAGAAGAAAGTGTTACTGAAATACACCATTTTCCTTGCCATAATGATCAAGCAAAGTTATCCCGAAAGGGAGTGTTAGGATGAAAATGTTGAGGTGTGCTGGAATGACAACCAAAATATTTTTACTAAACATGCTTCGGAAATTTGGCTATTTTTTTAACTATAGATTTCCAAATGAAATGATTATTATTTAAATTGAACTAGAGACATTTTGCTACAAATGTTATGAAGAAATTGAATTTGAATTATGTCTTTAAGGGTCTTGAAATTTAGCTTAAAATTAAGTCTTGGCTTAGGTAGTAGCACTACTAGGGACAGAAATCATGTCCTGTGGTCATTGAATAAACTGCATTGATGTGGGATAAATTAGATTGAGGTGTCTTCATCAAAGTTCTATTTTATTCTCTTAGCTTTAAATTAGTATAAAGTTTGAAATTTTTGGATATCTAAGCTGAAATATATGAGTTGTACAATTCGAGGCTGTGATCATGTACTAGCCAATTGTTCAAATATACACAATTTGTGGTATTGTGAGCATAACTCATAGAATACTGAATGAAATTAGATGATCTTGGAGTCATTAAAAAATTAAGGTTGAACAATTTTCCAGAAGAAAGTGTTGCCTAATTTTGTCATGTACCCTATCAAATTAATTATGCAAAGTTGACTTGAAATCATGTGGGTAGAAAATCTGAAGTGGTCAATTAGGTTATGAAATTGATTTCACGTTGTTTTATTTTGGTTCAAATAACAAATACAAAGGAGATTAATGAGGGCTTTGATATCTAAATGATTTGACAAGAAACTCAGAATTGTCATTGAACATGAATTGTGAATATTTTTATAAATACTTGTGCATAAAGGAATACTTATAGGTTTGTGCAAAAATGTGATATTTGTAAATGTGTTGCGTATGTTTTAAAGGAGCACATCAGATGCCAGTCGAACATTGCCGACCATCCAGATAATAACTTCTTGGAGTGTACTGTGAGTCAACCTAGATGAATTTCCTAGGATTTATTTAATTTGATTTGTTAAGCTTCCAATTATTGAACTGTTGCGATTGTTTCTAAATTTTGGACTGAAAGTCTGAGGAGTATATATTTGGGACTGTATTGTGCTTGATAATTGTGATTGTATTATGCTATGTGAATTCTCAACGAAAGTTGAATGCTGAACTTAGGTCTGATGATTATAAAATTTTGACTGTGCTTTATACATGATTGTGATATGTGGTAAATTTTGAATTGATGCATTTCATAAAATGCGTACTCAAATAAAGACATTGTGACCAAAGTGGACACTATCAAGCACTTGCACGTAGAGCTTTGCTCTATGATATATGATTTGGCACGTAGAGCTATGCTCAGTTATATATGTTTCTGACTGAGCCCAATAGCCCAGTATTTGTATATGTGATAGGCTCTCGGTCACAACATTAATAATGAATGTGGAGTCTCATATGCATCTGTATGTGTTTATATATTATTTGATTCACATTGATTAAATGATGTGCCATGACAGTCTAAGTATTTCAAATATTCATGTTTTGGATGAATAATTGTGAAATATGTTATTTGTGTATGTGAATCGGATGAAATCATCAATAATGGTTCACTCATTGAGTTCACAAAACTCATAAAAATTACAATGTGATTTTTCAGGTATGAGATAGGAGACTTAGTGCTTATTCTATATTAGAAGAACATTTTGGACTAAGTTATGGCTCAGAGGTCTGTCAGCTAACGTTAGAGAGTTATAGCTTTTATTTTGTAGTTTTTGCTGGAACCTATATGAAGTTTTGTAAATATTCGTCTAATGGAAACAGTGTAGACTTTGTGAATGAATGCAATGACTGGTTTTAAAATTTGATGACTTCTGATTATGTTAGATGACGCCATGTGTAAGTTGGATTTGTTTTTGCTCTAACATGCCGTTATCATAGGATTTGTACTGAAATATTCTTGAATGTTTGGGTATGTACCTTGTGGTTGTGAGATGTTGCATTTTTTGGTATCAAAGCATGGTTTGGCATCTTTAGGGACAAATATGAGTTGAGATATGATAAATAGTGAGATATTCAGACAGTGATCACACTTTTGTTTGTTATAGGTCACCTTCCATAGGAAATCCAATTGGTGAGTTAGTTGACATAGAGTCTGTAGGAGTCAATGTAGAGTCTCTTGTACCTGAGTTTGCTCAGATGCCTCCGAGAATTCCAGAAAGGCGAGAAAGAAGATATGATAAATTGAGGAAGCAAAAGGCTGTGGACTTCTATGGAAGTATAGACCTAGCTGAAGCAGAAGCGTGATTTGAGAGAACAGAAAGAGTGTTTAATCAGATGGATTGTGAAACAAAAGAAAGATTAATTATGCAGTCTCACTACTATAAGGTCCTGCATATCAGTAGTGGAAAACTGTGCCGACCAGTACCACCAGACCTTGTAGTTTGACTTGGGAGGGTTTTCTAAGAGTGTTCCAAGAGAATTACATGCCAAAGATTTACATGGATCGAAAAATGAAAGAATTTTTGGACCTGAAGCAAGGCAGACTCACAGTGGCAGAGTATGAGATCAAATTCAATGAGCTAATGGGATATGCGACAGCATTGATCCCAACTGAAGAAGAAAAATGTAGACGATTTGAGGATGTTTGAATATGGAGATCAGAATGAGGCTTGTCATTTCTAGTTTGGCCAGTTTTACATAATTCCAAGCGACCTCAATTAGAATTGAACAGTTGTTGAAGGATGGTCAAGGAGAGAATAGATAAGAGGTTAGAGGAAAGAGGCAGGATGAATCTTAGGCTAATTCTGGCAGAAGCCTTAGAAAGTGCCAAAACATATTGTCTCGATTCTAGTCTAGATCGAGACAATTTGGATCCCAATCAAGGGGTGGATTTGTTCAATCTGGGAGGGGTAAAGGACAAATGTCCTCCAACCAGTCTCAACAGCTACCTAAATGTTAGCACTGTTGTAAAAAGCATAGCGGTGAGTGTTGGTGGGAAATTGAAGCTTGTCTCCGTTATGGCTCGTGAGACTATATGATCAAAGATTGTCCTAAAATGTTTATGTTGGGACCCGATCCGGAAACCGGATCCCAACCGAAAAACGAAACGAAAGTTGCCGAAACCAAAGCGGATTCAAGTTGGATAATTCGAATCCGAAGGCAAATCGAAGAACGAAATGCGAACGCAACGAATCGGATATACAAAACGAAAGCAAAAATACAAATGGGATTAATCCAAACATATGGCAGAGACAAACGAATTCCGACATCCGTAACAAATATGCTCATGGCGTTGGAAACCCTAAGACGTTCCAAAATCCGGTAT
>JAOTIZ010000203.1:24241044-24256167 GCA_027123425.1 Erythroxylum panamense
GCGACGATCGCGCCGAGCGCGGCGCACGCCGTCCACGGGAGGGAGGGGGGGTGCGGTGAGCATGGAATCCCATGACCAACACCAGAATGGAGAATAGATTAGAAGTGGTAGAGAGGAGTTTGGGAGCGATGGAGCAACGACTAACAGGGCTTGATGGAGAACTTAGTGAGATCAAATCGATGCTCGTTGCTGCGCTGAAAGGAAAAGCAGCGGAAGAAACATTGGGTGGGCATTCGTCGATGACAGAGGGAGGCTCGGCCAGCACCCCTGTTCCTGGGCAGTCATCGGCACGGATAGTGACTCTTGATGATGTGCAGGTAGCTGCCAAGCGTATTGAACTGCCGAACTTTACCGGTGTTGATCCCATGAGTTGGGTCCGACGGGCAGAGCAATATTTTCAGGTGCAAGAAACCCCGGAAGAGAAGAAGGTCACGTTAGCTTTAGTGAGCATGGAGGGTCATGCTCTCCACTGGATAAGTTGGCTTCAGGATCGGAAACCCCTAATGACTTGGGAGGACGTGAAGAGAGAAGTGTTGACTAGGTTCGGAGGTGCACTGGCGACTAACCCCTTTGAAGCTCTAGCGGCTGTTCGTCAACATGGGGTAGTGGAAGATTTTATCCAAGAATTCGTGGCAAAAGCTGTGCAAGTTAGGGGATGTTCAGAAGAGTTTTTCATTGGGCAATTTCTGAATGGACTTAAAGAGGAGATCAGGGCAAGGATACGGTCGCATGAGGCTGTAGATCTCTATCGAACAATGAATTTGGCCAGAGAAATCGAACATGAACAGGAGGTTTTGGGTAGGAGGAAGAGCGTACAGACATATTCTCAACGTGAGGGATTTGGCTTAGGGGTGAAAGCAGGGTCGGTAGTTGGGGAAAAAGGGCCACAGACCACTTTTCAAGTCACCGATGGCAGGAGGAGTGGCTTTAGAGCTGGGGGAACTTACCCAAATGCAGGAGCGGCCCAATCCGGGAGTCACTGGAGGGGGACCACCGGGCCAGCTCAGTCTGGAGGAAGTAGTATTGGGTCCAATGGCCAAACGGGTTCAGCCCCAACCAGAGGAGTCCGACGGTTTACCCAAAAAGAGTTTCAAGAAATTAGGGCAAAGGGTCTTTGCTACCGTTGCCTCCAACCATACCATCCTCTTCACCAATGTCAGGGGACCTTGCTTCACACAGTGATACTGGCCGACGACGATTCGTCGGAGGACAAAGGCGAGGAGGCGTCGCCGGTGATGGAGCCACAAGAACTTCCGATTGAACAGCAGTTCACGGGTCTCGAACTTCCCTATTTTGCTCTCAGTGGTTGCGGAAGTCACCAGACCATGAAGCTACGAGGGTTGGGTTGTGGTGTAGACGTGATTATTATGGTCGACAGTGGGGCGAGCCACTGTTTCGTCACTCAAAGGGCAGCGGAGAAGATGGGACTCCATATTGAGCCAACGGTGCGAACTGGCGTGCGGTTGGGAGATGGACGCCGTGAAGAGACCCAAGGTCTCTGCCGAAATGTTTCTGTCGAAGTTGGGGGAGCTAAGTTTTTGGTCGATTGCTTTGTGTTTCCTCTAGGTGGAGTTGACCTCATTTTGGGCGTTTCGTGGTTGCAACAGTTAGGCGATGTTAAAGCCAACTGGGGTCGTATGACTATGGAATTCCAGTTTGCTGGACGAACAGTCAAAGTTGATGGAGATCCTTCTCTCGTAAATGCTCCAGCAACATTTCGTTTTTTGCAGAAATCAAGTCCGAATAGTTGTGGCCTGGTAATTTGGCAAGCGTCGTTGATGGAACTGAATTCGGTTGAGGGGGAACGTTCAGCTGGACAGGAGTCAAAATTACAACAGTTACTTCAGAGGTTTGCAAGCCTGTTTAATGAGCCTTCGGGACTACCTCCGCGACGTACTAATGACCACAGTATACCCTTGCAGCAAGGAGTTACTGCTGTGAGCGTCAAACCTTATCGCTATGGTCACACGCAGAAGGATGAAATAGAACGGCAAGTATCCGAGATGCTGGCAACAGGTATAATTCAGCCAAGTTTTGGGCCATTTTCCAGTCCCGTTTTGCTAGTAAGGAAGAAAGACGGAGGGTGGAGGTTCTGTGTAGACTATAGGGAGCTGAACAAGGTGACTGTGGCGGATAAGTATCCGATTCCGGTGATACAGGAACTATTGGATGAATTGCATGGGGCTCGGTTCTATTCCAAGGTCGATCTACGATCTGGATACCACCAGATTCGAGTACGGGCTGAAGATGTTCCTAAAACGGCCTTTAGAACGCATTCCGGACATTACGAATTCAAGGTAATGCCTTTTGGGCTGAAGAACGCACCGGCTACGTTTCAAGCAACAATGAACGAGCTTTTCCGCCCATATTTGCGCCGGTATGTCCTGGTATTCTTTGATGATATCCTTATTTATAGCAAGGATTGGGAGGAACATCTGGGTCATTTGATGGTTGTTCTGGGAATATTGGAGGAGCAACACTTTGCTGTCAATGAGAGGAAGAGTCAGTTCGGGCATACCAAAATTGAGTATTTGGGCCACATAATTTCAGGGGATGGTGTTGCTATGGATCCGGCAAAGGTGGTGAGTATTCTCACATGGCCTCAACCTCGATCGGTAAGAGGGGTGAGGGCCTTCCTCGGCTTAACCGGATACTACCGTCAGTTTATACAAAATTATGGGAACATTGCACGTCCATTGACCGAGTTACTTAAAAAGGAGTCTTCTCAAAAGTTTTCATGGACAGCTGAGGCGCAAACCGCCTTTACCGCACTTCAACAAGCTTTAACTACGGCACCCATACTAGTTATGCCTGACTTTCACCAAACTTTTGTAGTAGAATGTGACGCATCCGGAGGAGGGGTAGGAGCAGTATTAATGCAAGGAGGCCGACCAATTGCCTTCTACAGCAAGAGTTTGGCGCCACGGAATTTAGCTAAACCAGCTTATGAGAAGGAGTTGATGGCCCTTGTGATGGCCATCCGTCATTGGCGACCATATCTCATTGGGGGTAAATTCATGGTACGTACGGATCATTGTAGCTTGAAGCATTTACTTCAACAGCAAATCTCGACTCCGGCTCAGCAAAACTGGGTGGCCAAGCTGATTGGGTATGAATTCGACATAGAATACAAACCGGGCATCTTAAACAAGGCTGCGGATTCGTTGTCCAGGCGTCAGGAGGATGTTGAGTTGTCTGCAGTTTCTTTTCCTTGCTGGACTCAATGGACAGATCTTGATAAAGAATTGGCAGCAGATGATGCTTACCAGAAACTTAAAAGGCGGATTAGTGATTGCCCTGCTGATTTCAAGAAATACCAGATTGTGAATGGCAGAATTTTTTTTATGGGAAAGCTATTCTTACCTGCTACTTCCTTGTGGATTCCTAAGTTAATTCAGGAGTTCCATTGCACCCCTCAGGGAGGACATTCCGGAGCCTATAGGACGTACCGAAGAGTGGCCGCCAACGTCCATTGGGTGGGGATGATGAAACAAATTCAGAGGTTTGTGGCTGAATGTCCAACCTGTCAACGCAACAAATATAACACTCAAGCTCCTGCGGGGTTACTACAGCCATTACCCATACCCACTCAAGTATGGGAGGATTTATCTATGGATTTCATCACTGGTATGCCTCGTTCCCATGGAATTGATTGTGTGTTGGTAGTAGTCGACCGGTTGAGTAAATATGGCCACTTCATTGGTCTTCGCCATCCATTTACTGCACGATCGGTGGCTGAAGTCTTTTCTAAGGAGATTGTAAGGCTTCATGGAGTACCACACTCCATTGTTAGTGATAGGGACCCTTTATTTATGAGCAATTTTTGGTTGGAATTCTTCAAGGGATGGGGTACCCAGCTGAAGATGAGCACCGCTTACCATCCGGAGACGGATGGTCAAACGGAAGTTTTGAATAGATGTTTAGAAACTTACTTACGATGCTTTTCTTCTGAACAGCCTAAAGCTTGGAGTCGTTGGTTGCATTGGGCCGAATATTGGTATAACACCAACTTTCAAGGCGCCACTCAGACTACTCCTTTTGAAGTAGTGTATGGTAGGAAACCTCCTACTCTTGTTCAGTATTTACCGGGAGAATTCAAGATTGCGGCAGTGGCAGCAGACCATCAAGACCGAAATGAAATTTTGAGGCAGCTCCGTTACAATTTGCTTAGGGCGCAGCACAGGATGACTAAGCAGGCCAATAAACACAGGCGTCATGTTGAGTTCCAGGTGGATGATTGGGTGTACTTGAAGATCCGGCCACATCGACAGACCTCTCTTGCACAGCGAGTGTATCATAAACTCGCTCCGCGTTATTACGGGCCTTTTCGGGTGCTGCAGAAACTCAGTCCGGTGGTGTACAAACTGGCTTTGCCCACGACTTCAAGGATCCATCCCATTTTTCACATTTCTCAACTTAAGCAGGCAGCAGGGGACCATCAAGTTTCAGGTGAGCTTCCTTCCACTTTAATTGCTGAACAGCCAAGTTTCATTCCCGAGTGCATCCTTGAGACCAAGTCCTTCGACCCTCCTGTCACGCCTTGTCACCAACTGTTGGTCAAGTGGGCTGCCAAAGGAATTGATGAAGCTACGTGGATCAGCTGTTCAGATTTTAGGGGACAATTTCCTGAGTCAGACCTTGTGGACAAGGTCTGTTTCCAGGGAGGGCGTATTGTTAGCCATGAACCGAAACCGTTACTGGTTTATCAGAGGAAGAAGAAGCGGGACGTTGAGGTGGAAGGAGATTGATGATTTGGAGCGTGAGTTGGAGTGTGATGCATGCGTACTTTAACCGTTAGGGAGAATAAGGGAATATTATGTGGGGTGTACGGGTACCTCCTAGGAGAATATATGTTAGTTAGCAATGATGAGAGAATTATCAATTATTCTGATTTCTGTCCATTGTACGGCCTTCGGCTGGGGAGCGATAGCTCTAAACTGTTTCATCAATACATACCGATCATTTTCTGGAATTTCCCTACTTTTACTCTATCAATTATCATATATAATATTTTGATGTGACTAATATGGACTAAAATAATTTGTAGATTCAGCCCTTTAAAAAATGAGTAGTGCATGCTCTGTTGTCTTATCGATAATCTAGTGACACAGTATTGTTAGGATGTGAAGTAGGACACTCAGTTAGAAATGGAAATCATGTGATGCAGCTTCTAGAAGATGACCTGTCATTTGATTTGTTCTTCAACTTCTCTTTCAAGTCCCTCTTTTTTAACTTTTGAAAATTACATGTTAAATTCAGATATGCAATGAGTTTTGCTGGCAATTTCTTGAAAATGCTGTATGTCAAGAGGACACCTGACTCAATCAAAACCCTTCATGTTGTTTCAAGTGCATTCAAGGCTACCTTTACCTGGCATAATATGAGAACACTTCAGGTAAGAAGCGAAGTAAGATGTGGATCATTAGGTTAGGGTCACATAATTGTTGAGCTCATTTGATTTATAATCTTAGGAATGTCGTGAAGCTTGTGGAGGACAAGGCTTGAAGACAGAGAATCTGGTTGGTCATCTAATAAGCGAGTATGATGTCCAGTCCACTTTCGAGGGTGACAACAACATTCTTATGCAACAGGTAAACTCTACCAACTTTTTTTTCTTTTCCATCTGTCTTTTATATGAGAGTGCGACCTTTGGATAAAAGAACTCTAAAAGGGTAAACATAATATGGAAGCAAAGAAAAACAAAAGAAAAATATTCATGATGCTAGAAAAATATTCATGAAGCTATCTCATGTTAGTTGTAATTAGCTTCCTCAGTCGGTCCGCTCATTGAAATATAGTATATTATGGGTGGTTCTGCCGGATTCTGGCTGAACTGGTTATTGTCATTCTGATCCATGTCTCCGTTGTTCGTTGAAGTGATCTTGGTGAAAGAGTATCCTGCAAAACAAAGGAAGGCACGTCGGGGGTGAGATCCCGATTTGCCCCTCCGACGCTCAAGTAAGTCTTTGGTGAAGATGAGGTTAACACAGATCAGAGAAAAGCAACTAGGTTATGATTTCGTCCCTTGATGATGAGAGAAAAAATACCTTATATACGGTTCATCGCTAGGTTTAGGTTTTACGTGTTTGCACGGGGTGTTGCCTTCTGCTAATGGGCCTGAAAAGAGCTTGGGCTTGGGATGCAGAGCTGATCTTCAACTAATGGACCGATCGGCCCGCAAGTCGTGCAGAATGGCCGACCCGACCAATGGGTTCCCTTTTATCGTAATCAATCTAATGTGCCAGTGATGTTGCACTCAAGTAGTTGTCCAGGACTTTGGGTCAGAAAAATTCAAACTTCATTACTCTTTCATTTGAAGGAAGCCTATGGGTTAGAGTTGTTTTCTTGCTTAAGGAAATTTTCTGGTTTTGTAGTTTTAATGCTCTCATAAACGTCGTTTTGGATTTATAGATTGTCTCCTAGATGCAAGCATTTGCTACAATCTTGTAGTGATGTGTATAGCATGGGATTTAACTGGTTTAGCTATCTTCTGGGTGAATGATTTCTTTATCCTCCTCCATACTCACTGGTTTTCAATCCTTTTCAAATATGGAAAGCCAAAATTTTAACATTCATTAGCCTTGTTTGAAGTCCTTGAAAACTAATGCTGAACATGCTTCATAGAAAATCTTAATGCTGTTATTTTCACAGTGGCAATGCCCATTAAGGATAAGTGAAATTGAATTTCTATTTGATATGTTAGTTCTTTGCCAGATGCGATCATCGGCATTCAACTTCAATTTACTCAAGATCACTTAATATAGTTTATAAAGCATCACTGATTTGGCATCAGGTTAGCAAGTCACTCCTTGGAGAATATTTAGCTTCTCAGAAGAAAAACAAACCAATTAAGAGTTTTGGATTAGACCACATGAATAGTCCTAGCTCTGTCTTTTCATCTCAGTTTTCTACCACTTCTATGCGAAGCAGCCAATTCCAGGTACTAATAATTTCTTGGGCTTCTTAGCATACTGACCTTGTTAAATGTATGCTTGATTAGTTGTATGCATCAGATTAATATGTTCAGATTGAGAGAACGAGATCTTCTGAATCGATTTGCTACCAAAGTATCCGAGTGTCAAGCAAAGGGAAAAGGCAAAGAGTATGCCTTCTTCTTGGTAAGAAATCTTTCTGGTACTCAGATCTTTTTCATATTCATTCTTGTTTTCTCACTTTGATCGCAAATGCTGATGCTGCTGTTATTGTTCATTTTCCTTATGGTAAACAGAATCATCAACTTGCTGACGACTTGGGCAGAGCTTTTACAGACAGAACAATACTCGACACTTTTATTGAGGCTGAGGCAAATATACCTACTGGCTCGTTGAAGGTAAAGTATCACATATTGTTCCTCATTTTTCACTTATTTTGTTGGGTATTGCTATTTTGGATACTGTAGCTAAGCAATTACAGTGTTGCAACTAGTCCATTATTATTTCTAAGTAGATCATAGTACAACATTAACAAAGTTTCAGAGAGATAAAACAAGGTGGATTTTGGATTTGTATCTGTAAATGAACTTCAGGACTTGAAAGCTTCCTAAATGAGAATTGATATTTCTGAAGCATGCTATGAGTGGGTGGTTGATGGAACTCTTAAGTGTCACTACAGGCATTTGACTTGGGAAATGATCACAGAAACGCTGTTAGTGACTAGTTGTTGACTAGAGCATTGTAGAGTGGATTGCTTCAGAATGAAATTGTATAGATGCAGGAAAAAAAGGATATTCGGGTTTATCTAAATTAACAAACATGAAGTGGCACCTAGATGGTGGGAGTGTGAATAGATTTAAGCATAAATTTTAGATCTGACAATTAGAATTTAGTTGTGTCCTCAAAGACAACATTGTAAGATGATAACTATCCTTATCCTCGTGGCACTTCACAACCTAAGATGTTGAAACTGTTAGAAAGGGTATAGCAAAGCAACTTCTTAAACGCTTTGAAATGTTGACTGCAGGATGCCTTAGGCCTTGTGAGATCCATGTATGCCTTAATCTGTTTGGAAGAAGATGCTGCCTTTCTCAGGTATGGGTATTTATCAACAGAGAGTGCTGCTGCTATTAGGACAGAGGTAGCTAAACTCTGCGGTGAATTGCGGCCACATGCACTTGCCTTGGTCAATTCTTTTGGCATTCCTGATACTTTCTTGAGCCCCATAGCGTATAACTGGATAGATGCCAATTCTTGGTCTGAGCTGAAACATTAGCTCCAGGTGTGGTTTCTTTTTTTTCCTAGAAACTGAAATACCCAATTAAGTCTTCTTTAATCACCAATAAGGGATCTGGGCTTTTACTATTGTTCCCAAATTGTAACAATGACTGGTACTTTGTGATCGAATAAATTCGTTATTTCAAACTGCTTCTCCATGTGTTTCAAAAAGCTATGGTGATGCCCTAGCGAGCTGAGTTGAATAATATTTTTCCTGAGTCTTTTATTCGGGTTAACCTATCCGGATAAATTAAAAAATTATAGTGAAATCCTAGAAGCTGGCAATACATACTGATACAAGCAAAAAGACTGGAGAAAAAGATAGGAGATGAGTAAGGCGTAGATGTCCAAGAAGCGAGAAGGCCAGAGAAACAGAGAGAAGATACGGAAAGATGTAAAGATATGGAATATTGGTTGTTATTGTCTCTTCTCAATCAACAACGCCATTTTTATCCGTTGATAACGATTACATAGGGAATGTAAACATAAAAAAATAAACGATAACAACTGAAACATTAGAAAATTTTAACACCCTCACAAATTTGAAGATTATCGACTTCGCTTTACAGTGTTTTAAGTCGCACAAAGTGATCGACTTGTAATGTATCAACACAGCCCTTCTTCGACGAATCTTGTCCACAAGATTTTGTTGTGGATATTGTTTTCGAAGCTTGAAAAAGGGCCAAAATGTGATTATCTCAATGTTTATAAAAAATTTAAGTAATTCTTTGCCATATCTTTGCTATCACTTGGTACCATATCGTTACTAAAATAGTATTTGTTGCACCTAAATAGGGAACAAAAGTAGTAACAGAGATAATAGTAAGGACTTAATTAGAACTTTTATAAAATATTAAGGTGCACATCACACCTTTAATTAATGTTTAAATAAATCATTTTAAAGAATATATAAATTCTTTTATAAAATATTAAGGTGAACATCACACCTTTAATTAATGTTTAAATAAATCATTTTAAAGAATATATAAATTGGAGCACATTGTCTAATTGCTAAATTGATGACCCATATACTAGAAACTACTAAACACTTAACTTTTGTTTTATAATCTAAGGTACCGTCAATACTATTTAGAAAAATTCAATTGTAACATGATACCATAGATATCGGTTAAGACTAACTTAAAATTTTTAGAAAACATTAGGGAGGCAATTTGTACCTTTTGCCTTGAACAAGAACTACCAAGTGGTTTGTTCATCTGAGTTGAACCACTTCACAAGAACCTGGGTGGTGGGTTTATAATGCCCCTTGACCATCCATTGTTCCAAAATAGCCATAGGTATGCTCTCTTCTACACTTAGCTCCAATAAAAGTATTGGCAATATAGGACTAATGGGAGCAACATGCTTTTTAAGTTGGGCACAACTTTTGATTGGGTCTCCTAGCCAGGTCCCTTGCCTATAAGCCTGAAGTTTGAAAAAATTCCCTCTGTCAGAAAGGTAATTAAGTAAATTCATTGAATGATAAATAAATATATATCAAATCCTCTACAAACTATTATAATTGATAAAGGTTTACTTAGGTTAAAACCTCAAAGAGATAGGATATTACAACATACCACTCATTCAACCAGTTATTACATAGGTTTGAGACGCTACTATTCTAACGTAAGTTTCTATTGTAGTGAAGGAGACAAATTGTTGCAATTCCTTTATCCAAGGAAGCAAATCTGTTTAGGATAGCTTCAGTGTTACTCCTCCATCCTCCATATATTCTATTGTTCCTCTCTTGCCATATTTGGCACATAATCATCCAGAATCCTATATTGAATAGCTTCTTATCTTCTTTGTGTTCATAGATTCAGAGTAGAAGCCTATTCCATTATTCTTGGCCATTCCACATGATTGCATTGAACCTCAAAAGTTAATAAAAGGGACCTCTAAAAAACTTTAGAGGAAGGACATTCAAAGAAGAGATGTTTATGATTTTCCAGTTTAGTCCTGCATAACACAGAATCTTGGTAGTCAATCATGAATTTAATCTTGTCCTTTGTTTCTAACCTTTGACAAAATGAAAGCTAGACTATGAAGGAATAGGAAGGAGGTATATCAGAATTCCAAACTAGATCACACTAAAGCATTTTAGTAAAGACCACTCAGAAGTTTTTTACAAGATTTGGTTGTAAACCTAAGGCTCTCATCTAGTGTCCAATAAATGAAATCTAGTTTACTTGTGTGATTTATGCATTCAATAATCATCTGTAGGATGCTTTGGAAGCCACATAATGAATGAAAAGGCTAATGGGAAAATCTATCTGTAAGAGGTCTCCAAAATGGTTATAGTAGAAACAATAGCTCTTAGAGAGTTAAAGTCTCTATGTTTGTAGAGAGGCCCAATAAGTAGCCAATTATTAAACCATAAGTTTTTCCTAAAGCCATTACCAATCGTCTGTTTAATATAAGTATGCATGAAATCCCCATTTTTAAAGATTCTTTGGAAGTATAGGAGAATGTTGGTTTTACCTTGATAGTCCACACACTATCTCCTTTTAGATGGAACATTTGAATCCATTTCACCCACTAATTTTCCTTTTCATTGCAAAACTTCCATAGCCTTTTTACTAAGAGGATTTTAGCTATATGTCTAATTGAAATCACTTTAATACCTTATTCTTTCTTTGATAAGCAAAGTATGCCCCATTTGATGCTAGGTGTTTTTCTCTTAATGAAGGACCCTTTCCAGATGAAATCTCTTATGAGCTAATCTATCCTCATCATGATTGCCTTTGGCAATGCTAAGTGAGAACACCAATAAACATTGAGGATGTTAAGTATGCTGATAGCCAGACGAACCATTCTCCCATATGATAAAAACTTATTGCACTAGGCTTGAAGTCTCTTTTTAATTGATCTCACTAAAGGATTACAGTCAATTGCATTCTAGCTCTCCATTAAAAGAGGTACTCCTAAATACCTGAAAAGTAATTGCTCTAGTTTTAATCCTAGTGAAGGAGCGATAATCTCGTCATATGAACTTATTACAGTTGATATATACACGGAGCTTTTAGTAGGGTTGAAGCCTAGGCCTAAGACGTCTTTGAAAGATTCTAGTGACCTCCTAAGTAAGCTTAACCATTAAACATTAGAAGATCATCTGCAAAAACAAGTTAAAAAATTTGAAGTTTATTACTTCTATAGTGATAATTAAAATTTGGAAACTTTACACTATTGATGGCTATGATCGTGCTCAGAATTTCCATTGCTATTACAAATGGATCTCCTTACCTAATTCCTTTTGCAGCCTTGAAGAGGTGTGACGACTCTCCATTAACAATAACTACCAATGACACTAAGGTCATACAAGCCTTAATCCAACCTATAAACTTGTTAGGATAACCAGGGGATAACATAGAGTTCAAAATGAATCCCCAATTGATAAAATCAAAAGCTTTAGAGAAATCAATTTTTAAGGCACCATTAATAACCCCTAAACAACTCTTATGCAAGGCTTATATTGTTACCAATATTGCTTCCCCTCATATAGGCCCTTTGATATGGATTAATGATATCATAAGGTAAAATATTCAATCTATTAGCCATTATCTTTGATATAATCTTATAGATTACATTGCAACATGATATTGCTCTGTACTCATTTTGATTAGAAGGGTTAGGGATTTTAGGAACTAGACTGATGTAAGTCTTATTCAATTCAGGTAGAAGTTTGATAATGTTAAATAGCTCCATAACAGTTCTTGCCACTAGTAAACTAGTTTGACTCCATGTAGCTTGAAAAAATTTGTCATTAAAGCCATCAGGCCTAGGAGCTTTGTTAGGATTGGATGAGAATAACATTGACCTGATCACTTTTAGACTCACCTTATTTATTAGTGATGATGCATGTTAAGCTAAGATGGAGCCTTAAGAGAATCAATAAGCTCCATTGGAAGGGTCTTGACCTTCCTGCTTGTTTTCTAGATATTATAAGTCCACCCTAATTTTTGAGTTTGTAATGTTCATTGATCAAATTCCCCTTGTATTTCCTCAATGTTTGAATTTTGGACTTGTTTTTTTTTCCTTAGATGTAATTATGGAATAATTAGAGTTCTTGTCTTGTTCCTTCAAGCATTGAATTCTACCTTTTTGTTTCAATTGTGCATAGTAAGCTTCGGGACTTTATAATGATTCTCTAAGTTGAAAGCCCTCTTTAGCCTTAAGTATTAGGTTTTATGGGTAATTACTTTAGCATCCTGAGCTGAATTAAGTGTTTTTAGAGCTTCACCTTTATCAAATTACAACGGATCTATAATATGCTTTAACAAACTTTTACATTATGCTTTGATCTCCTTTAACTCCATAACATAATTGTAACTTTAAGATCATTTACAAACTATACTCAGGTCCTTCTCCACTGTTTATGTTAAATTGAGATGATTCAATAGTGAGTAGAAAAATTTAAAAGGAGCCTTCCTTATGCTCTTTTGCTATTTTAAAGCAATTTCAATAAAAGATTGATCAGATATTAGTGAATTACCAATGTGAGTATAAATGTGGGGGTATACATTCGGCCACAAATCAATCACCAAACACCTATCTAACTTTGTACGAATCTATCACCACTTTATTTGTTATTGCATATAACATACCACTCCTATAGAGCATATGCCCGATATACTTTATGATATTTGGGAACATACTCTACAAAAGGGCATATTAAGATGGTCACATTTCCAAATTTTTAAGGCATGACATATCAACTTATTATAAATATTCATTTTAAATCATTTCATTCATAATCATATTCAGTCACAATCATTTTGTTCCATTTTTAATTACAAATATGTAGTCTCGAATGCTATTTCATTTTATAAAATTCACATGTACATTATATAGTAGTTGAGAGATATAATTCTTGGTACAACATAACTAAGACATTTGTAGGTACAATGAATCCCGACACTGACCCATGTCCAAATGTAGAAGCTACTTCAACTAGATTAGTTAGAGAAGCTAGGTCTCCTCTTAATCATTTCAAATCAAAAGCATTAGGTCTCCTCAGTACCTGAAAATCAACATTTGTAATTTTGATGAGTTTTGTGAACTCAGTGAGTGAACCATCATCGATGTGCTCACTCAAAACAGAACACAAATATAACAAGTATTTAACCAAATTCTCAAGTATTTCATATTATCCAATTTTGTATACCACATTATTCAAAATCATATCCATATATCATATCATTCAGTATTGATTACCTGATCACTTATACATCATATTTCAACAAGTACATCATGAACTACAAACATTTCAAGTAATCTATTTCAGAATGATCCAATCATTTATTTCAATCATTTATATCATCAACATGTACACAAACATTGCATATCACTATATCAACTTAAATTAGTCGTTCTTTGCAATCATTCACATGATACATGTAAATATATATATATATATATGCAAATGCACATGAGACTCCACTTTTATTTTTATTTTTTTGTGACCGAGTGCCTATTTAACTGTCCCATATCCCTTGTGGGCACTGAGCTTATTTCAAATACTGTCCCATACCTATTGTGGATATCGGGTTTATTAATCGTTGAGCCTGTAGCTTTTTGTGCATATTTATGAGCTTTAAGCTCTTTTTCATGTTGGTCACTCCGGTTACAACTCCTTTATTTGATCATGCATATTCATGTGATGAAATGTATCGTTTCACATAATTTGCTATCAATAACTTTCATTTAGTGTGCACATTAATTTATCATATTCATCATATCTAAGTTCAACATTCAACATTTAGTTGAGAACACATTCCATATTGCTCATACCATTAAAAAGCACTTCCAATACAATCTCAAATATCAAGCTCCTTGGACCATCAATGTCCAGAATTATTACAATTATATTAATAACAATTTAATAATTGACATTAATCACCACCTGTGCAAACAACTTCTTTTGAAATCAAACAAGCCCTTCTAAATATTCTTCAACAAAATGTGCAATTTCATTGATTAACGAATGAAGACCCGAATGCACATATTGTCAATTTCCTTGAAATCTACAATACCTTTTATTATCATCAGATGTCAAAGGATGTTGTAAGAATTAGATTATTCCCTTTTACCTTAAAGGATAGAGTAAAAGCTTGGAACCAGTCCCTTAACCTGAATAATGTTACACCAATTAGTTCGTGCCTTCTGAGATTAGTACTTTCCCCTTACCAAGCCTACAAAGATTATCAAGGTGATGGGAACCGATTTATGAAGCGTGGGAATGATACAAAGACTTGCAAAGAAAATGTCCACACCATAACCTACCTAAAGAATTTCTTTTGCAAACATTCTATAATGGAGTAACCCCACATAAAAGAGGGACAGTTGATGCGACTTCAGGAGGATCATTTATGAGGAAGCCGGTAGATGAAGCAGAGACCTGTTAGAATAAATGGTGACTAATAGTTGTTTATGGACGAACGAATGGAGTAGACAACCTGCATGTTGGGCCCGAGCCCCGGAACCCTATTCCTGAGGCAGCCCCTCGGGCTGCGCCCTCGACGGGCTACCCAAAATGTTGGACCCGATCCCAACATCCACACAAAATCGATCCACACATGCGATTCATACACAATATCATTCACACTATCATTCGAATTAAACACCCCAAAACCCGGGGCTTCATGCCATAACAATGCAAAATGAAATTCAACAAGCATACTCGGTCATACATAATACAAATAAGTCGAAAGCCAGAATACATGAAATATGCTCCATGATGATATGCTCAGCGGGCCAACCAAAATACTAACTTAATGCGATGATCCCTAACTATGGCTGAGTTCTTCGATGCCTGGCAAGGATCAACTGAAGTCCTAAGTTGCACCTGAGGAGGGAGAAATAATGGGTTGAGCTACACAGCTCAGTGGCTAATATAATTATAGCCATCGGCAAC
>JAOTIZ010000203.1:24273077-24290128 GCA_027123425.1 Erythroxylum panamense
TCTCCCCTCAAGTTCCTCTTATACGTGCATAACTCCAAGAGAAATTTGGCGTATCGAGGAACTTGCTCAATGGCATCAATTAGAGGTATGTTCACCTCCACCTTTTTGAACATCTCCAAAATCCCCCTATCTTGCTATTCTTTCTTTGATATAGCAAATCTGATAGGAAAAAGAGGTCAAGTCTTAGTAAAATTTTTAACCACAGATGATTTAGAATTTGCCTGAGTTCCCATTTCCACTTCTTTTGGAGGAACTTCAAGTTCTTTTTTCAGATTCTTCCTTATCACCAATAATAGAAATCTTGTGTGGTGCCTCTATTTCTTTCCACTTCTCAAGGTGATAGTGCTTGCATTCTCTTTCAGGTTCACAATAGTTTGAGAAGGAAGCTTACTTGAATTATGATTTTCTAAAAGCCTCACCACAGTAGTTATATGACTAAGTTGATTCTCCAAATTATAAATGCTAGCTCTTGTTTATTGTTGAAATGTTTTCATCATTTCTTCCATTGAACATCTAGAGCTTGATGGTTGACCTTGTCTTTGATAAGGGAAATTTGGCATATCTAGGAACTTGCTCAATGGCATCAATTAGAGGTATGTTCACCTCTACCTTTTTAAACATCTCCAAAATCCCCCTATCTTGCTCTTCTTTCTTTGATATAGCAAATCTGATAGGAAAAGAGGTCAAGTCTTAGTAAAATTTTTAACTACAGATGATTTAGAATTTTCCTGAGTTCCTGTTTTCGCTTCTTTTGGAGGCACTTCAAGTTCTTTTTCAGATTCTTCCTTATCACCAATAATAGGAGTCTTGTATGGTGCCTCTATTTCTTTACCACTTCTCAAGGTGATAGTGCTTGCATTCTCTTTCAGGTTCATAATAGTTTGAGAAGGAAGCTTACCTGAATTCTGATTTTCTAAAAGGCTCACTGCAGTAGTTATATGACTAAGTTGATTCTCCAAATTATGAATGCTAGCTCTTGTTTATTGTTGAAATGTTTTCATCATTTCTTCCATTGAACGTCTAGAGCTTGATGGTTGACCTTGTCTTTGATAAGGTTATTGGTAGGAGACTTATTGTTGTCCTTGCTGTCTATAATTGTTGAATGGAGGATTTTTCCATCCTGAGTTATGTGTATAGGTGTAGCTAGGATCATACCTCCTCTATGGTTGACCCGAAAAGCTTCCAAAAACATTTGCTTGTCTCGCTAAAGTCTCCTGCAAGGTTGGACACATATCAGTAGGATGGCCTACCATTGTGCAAATTCCACATACCTTGACTTTTTGAGCACCATTTGTAGCCATTTTTCTAACCAAAGATGCCAACCCAACTATTTATTGCTCCAATGTAGTAGTACTAACTTCATTAACCTTCAATAGGTGGGGTTCCTCTCGAATATTAAATTGTTAGGAGTTAGCAACCATATTGGAAATGAGATTTCTGGCTTCAATAGGTGTCTTGTCCACCAGTGCACCACCATTGCCTAGATCAAGAGTTGCTCACTGATTTGATGATACAAGCAGCTAGCACATAACCTCTTGAAATGCTCCTAGTACTCATATAATGTTTCCCTATGATGTTATTGAATTGAACAAATCTACTTCTGAATATTTGTTACTCGAGATATAGAAAGTATGTTTCCAAAAAAAGTCTTTACATCTCATTCCAAGTGGTAATTGATCCAGAAGGTAAGTAATAAAGCCAATCTTTGACAGTATGTCCCAATAAAAATGGAAATGCCCTCAACTTAATATGCTTTTCTTATACCCCGGCTAGATTCATACTAGAACAAACCACATGGAACTCCTTAAGATGCTTGTGAGGATCTTCACCTGGCATACCACAAAAAGTAGGTAAAAGATGAATTAGAAAAAATTTAAGCTCAAAAGCAACATCAATAGCAGGAAAATCAATGAATAATATTTGATGATTAAAATCAGGAGCAACCAATTACTTGAGAGTGCGATTATTATTTTGTTCAGCCATGTTAGAAGCAGTATCAGAAATGGAATCACTAGAAGAATTAGAAAGTAAATCTAAAGCTATTTAAAATCTTGGTGAAGAGACGGATCCTCAAAACTTTGTACAACTTATCTTCTCACTCTACGTACGCTTTTTCAAGTTCTGGATCAAATATCAATTCACCAATATGAGAAGATCGTGTCATGCACTGTAACTAACCAAACAAAAAAAGAAATTAACTGCAAATAAAAATAAAATAAAATAAATAAATTCACAACAGAAAAGATATTAATCCTCAGCATCGACACCAAAATTGGTCACATGTCATAACGCTATCAAAATAACTAGACTAAAACTATAGCTAGCACTAATACCAATTACATTCTTGAATTATCTATATAAGTAAAAAAGGGGTTTTTTGGTTTGAAGCAAATTAGAAAACAAAGTAAAATTTAATCTATAAAAATAAATCAAATTAAACAACAACAAAGTGATAAAATTGATGACTACGTTGAAATCCGGTTCTTTGGTTTAATCTCAACCTAAGCACAATTCCACAAATGTTGTTGAATTATCGCCTTTACACCTCTCTTAAGACTATTGATCATGAATCAACAATAAGCCCTGTTAATTCTAGTTTTTCCTAGGTGGAGGTTAATTAAGAGGAGCTCGTTAATTAACCCTAACTATTAGGAACCTAAAACAAGCTCTCTAAGTTTATTCGGACAACCACTTTATAAGTGAGAAAAATGGACCAATCTAAGCAATAATCACATAAGCTCAGACTATTTAACTTATGTTATGTTATCACTAACGATTTAATACTGTTAGTTGCTACATATGAACTTCAATACAACTATTACGTATCATATTCAAGTCCTAGCTATAGGTTTTCATGAAAAATGATTCAATAGAGCATTAAAATCATTCTCATACAATACCCAAACAATCCATATAAGATAGCGTAAACAATCCATAAAGAGGGAAAGAAAATGATACACAACAATGATATGCTTAATGTGCTTCTCAGCCTCGATTACCCCTTCGAACTAGTTGTTAGGTGGTTGAGCCTTCTATTTCCTTCTTCAATCTCCAAGAATCTGTAAAGAAAACTTTTGTATCTATTAAAAATTAATGAAGAGGGATGCAAATCTTTCTCTCTCCTTAGATTTTCTCCCAAATGTAACAATAATGAGGCTCCCTTTCAAGGTTTCATTCTTTTCCTTTTATAGTTCATTCTAATTAGGGTAAAAACTAGGTTTTACCTAGCCCAAAATGTTTGAAATGACCCTCGATAAATTAAGTTTGGAAGCTATCCCTAAGCTATCGTCACACAGGCCACAATCGTGGACTGTGTGACAAGCTTTTGACACGATCGTGGCCAATGGCCAATGGTAAGTGTAACTTGCATCGTGTTTTAAGGCATAGTTTGATATGTGTTTGGTTGTTAATTTGATAATTTAGCATGTGTTTAGTTTAGAATTGTGTTGGCTTGTTAATTATTTGTGTTTTAAGTGTTTTATCGATTAGTACAAGCTTCTAAGCTTAAATATTTTATTTTTAAGGTACCTTGATGTGTTTACTAGTGTTTCACGGTCAATATTGAAGAATAGAGGAGTTTCGAAAGACATTCGGGCCAAAACAATGGCCCAAGATCAGGTCACGATCGTGACAAAAGGCTTAGATACTGACCACGATGGTGGCCTACTTCAAGCAGACATATAGACACTTACGAACTTCACATTTCGAGGGATTTTTTGGACCTTTCGGATCCCAAAAAAAATCCTAAGGTTACCCAAAACATAAAAGACTATTTAAAGAAAAATAGGAGGCACAAAAAGGAACTTTTGCATCAACCACCTTGAGAAACCGTAGAGAGAAATCATCGAGAGATAGAGGAAGAGAAGAAGGAAGAGAGAAGAGGAGAAGAAGTTGACTCGACGTACTTCCTAGATCAGGAGGTTTCCTGACGTCACTACCTCCCATCTTCCATTTAGATTGTATTTCTTATTTAATTTCAGTTTATTACTGTATAGAGTTGGATTGAATAGTTGATGATAGTATCTAGAATGTTGAGGATGTTCTAAACTCACCTTCAAAATTTTATTCTTAAATTAATGAAAATCTGATTATTTATGTGCTTATTAGATTTGTTCTGGTTTGATTCTATGATTGCATAATTCATTAATAGACTAAGAGGGTGAATCGAATGAAAAATGATTAAATTGGACTAACGAGAGTTAGGTGATTTAATAGAACAAGAATTGAATCAGATCGAGAAATTATGTGAAAAGAGATCATGCATAGGTTTCTGATAGTTTATTAGAGAACTTCATAACTAATTAGGGTGTTGGATTGGTTGTGTATTGAGAGATTGCAACCTCCATAATCTAATTAGTTATGATTTAGGGTTAACAATTATAACTTGAGAGAGAGTAAACAACCCTAGGATAGCCTAAAACTAACAATCTAATAATTCATAATCAGTTAGGTTAGCATTAAGGATTGGTAAAATTCCCTTTCTCTCAATTAATAATTTCTTTTGGTTGGTTCTTGGGTATGTTACAATTGCTTAGTAATTAGTTTTTCGTGTTTAATTCTTAATTTGTTTGATTGAATTGAGCTCTCGTGTTATTTTCGTGCAATTTGAATTTCTGTTATTGTTTCTAGCCTTATATTTTAGGGTTAGATTAACTCTCTCCTCGTGGGATCGACATCTTTGGTACTACACTAACGAACTGTGCACTTACGGATTATCGAGGGTTAATAATTAAAACTTACATACAACCAACAACCTGATCAGCTAATTATGCCACGATTGTGGCACTCCATCATTGTTCTTCTTCCTCCAAACTTCTTCAAACTCTTCTCTTCTTTGTTTTGAATCTTCTCCTTCTTATTCCATGAAGGACAAATGAGTGTCAACGTCAAGAAGATGACTTCATGCATATGCTTTCGGGTCACTTTAACTCCTTCATTTCCAAACCGTACCTAAAATCAAATATGAGTCAAAGTGAGTATTATAAGCATTTCTAAGGCATTAATCACTAAGTGTAGTAGATCAAATGAATCAACATTTAAATATATATCATCTCTGGTCTGGGTCACATTCATGTCCTAAATCATATCTTAAGGAAAGAAAAATAGAGAGTGAAGCCCTTCCTTCTCATTAGGCACTACCTAAGCTAGTTGCTACCTATGACTTGAACCCTCTCTCTTAAACTCCTTTATTAGCCTCCCTACCTCTATTATTTCTCTTAACTTCAATTTTGATTCATACTAATCTTTCTTTGCTAACATTTACATTTTCTTCTTCTTGAATCCTCACCTTTCCTCTCGCTCTCCCTTTCCACCATTGATCTACACCCCTGCATTCACAAAAAGCTAGTTATTAACCACTTAACTAATATAGTAATGTCAAGAAACCTAGTTTTAATAAGAAAATACTTTCTGCCTTACCAAAGGAGCCTACCAAAACCTGAACCAAATGCCTTTTCCCATCTACATTAAAAAAAAACATTTTCACATAGGTAGCCTTGCTCAAGCCAATGGCACAAACTCTTAAGAATTTTAGTCAAGTAAGACTAAGGAAAGACCTACAGGTATTAGCCCTCTAAAGAAGACAAGGACTTAGGTTATGGATGATGACTTATTAGATTTCAAGCTTAAATTTTTTTCCTCTAATAGAAGAAGGAAAAACCATTGTATTTTGAGATCTAGATATACTTAAAGAAGGAATGAGGAAATGGGAAGAAACTCTTATTGGCTTCTTTATAGTCAGGAGACCCTCTTTCAAATGATGAATTCCTGAGCTAAAAAGGAGTGGGAAAATATGAGACTTTCTGAAGTATTACTAAATGATAATAATATCTTCCTATTCAGATCCAGTTTTGCTCAACTAGCTAATAGATTCTTCAAAATAAGGCATTAACATTACAATTACAAACTTATACTTTTACAAGGACAGAAACCTAGTATTAACATTGATGATCTAAGGCACAAGTAGATTCCTATATGGGCTTGCATATATAATATACCCTTAGAGTACTAGAGGTTTGAGTCACTTAGGGGTTTTTATTGGGAATTCCCTATGTTTGGATGAAACTACAACTACCATGAAAAGAGTTACTTTGCCAGAATACACATTTTGGTGGAGGCTTCCAAAGATCTCCCGTAAATGATTCCTATTATAAAAATGGATGATTGGGGAATCCTATTCGAGGACCAAAAGATAGTCACATATAACTGGAAACTAACATTACACCAAAATAGACCCTGGTACACATTTGAAGGATCTTCAAGATTGGAGAAGCTGATGACTATTACAAATGGATGGTAAGAGAAGAGGGTTCACTCCTGAATGAAACTTAGAGAGAGAAGGACTCTAAGTTAGAAACTAACGATACCTTAAACAAGGAAGAAACACATGAATTAATGTTGCAATCCGAAGGAAGTAGGGAGGGGAATGCTGACACACAGGACATCCAATGCACACTATAAGCGCCTAAAAAAATGAAGTAGGAAATGGCTCTAGATCTCAACTTTAGGAAGCTATGAAGCTAAAAGAAGTACTAAAAGAGATTGATTTAGATTGCAAATTTAAGAGAGTGACAAAGAAGATCTACTCAGAAGAAGCCTTCTACTTCCCATAACTAATGTCTCTTTTGACATGGAATGTTAGAGGGCTTAACAACCCTAATAAAAAAATATGGTTGTAGAGATCTATAGCATTAATCATTTTTAAAGGAAAATTGAGACTACCTCTCTAACCACAACTCCCATTATAATGGCATAATTATTGTGGATTTTAACTCTAGGGAGGTTGAACTTGAACCGCTATTGATTAAACAATAAATAATCCACCACAAAGTGAAGAGTAAAGCTTCTAATCTGAGCTTACAAATCTTAATTATCTACGCTTTTATTTATTTAAGAGATTTGATTTATGGAGCAACCAAATTAGACTAGGAATCGGTATAAAGGATCCATAGAACATTGCTAGCGATTTTAATGATCCTTATAGCTCTAGTTAATGATACATGGCTAAAGCATTTCGTAAAGAGTAAAGCATCTTTTAAATGTAATCTTCTCTCAGAGCACTACCTAATCCTTATTCAAAACCTATTATGCCAACAGAGAAACAACTTTCCTTTTAGATTTAACAACTTTCTAATCGATTTAGAAGGTCTTGATGAAGATGTTGCTAAGGGGTTGAATATCTTTATTCTAGCTACCAAATTATACTCTTATAGAAGGAAATCGAGTTTAATAAAAAAGGAATTAAAGCTCTTTGATGCAATTAAGGAAGTAAAGTAAAAGTAAATCAACAAAAGCAATTTAATTCAAACAGTCAAAAAATTATAAGAGTGATGGGCATGTAAAATTCGATTCTCGGATCAATCTCAGCTTACACATAATTACGCATATTTCATTGTTATAATGTTTCCAGACCTCTCCTAGCACTATTGATCGTAGATTAACAACAAGTTCTATTAATTCCGGTTTTTCGTTAAGTAGTGTTTAATTTAAAATAAGCTCTTTAATTAAACCTAACTATCAAATAACCTAGAATAAGGTCTAATTTGGCAGTCGTATTATAGACATAGAACAGACATATCTAAACAGTAAGTGTATGAGTTCGAGTTATTTAACCTATGTCACATTATTCCTAATGATTCAATATCATTAGTAGCCGCAAACATACCTGAAATACATTGATTATCTATTGTATTGAAGATTCTAACAATGGCTTAACTATGATCTTAGGTGTCGATTTCACCTCCGAACTAGGTTGGGAAGCTTAGCCCTTTATGGGTGTCTTGAACGAGTTTTTTCCCTCCATGAAGTCCCAATGTTTTTCCATCAAAATGTTTTATTTACAGTAAAAATTAGGTTTCTGGGTATATAAACAGTTTGATACACGAAAAAAATGTGAAACTTGTGAAGATGCACGGTTGGATACATGGTAGTGTATCCAAATGTGTAAGTCCAAAACAGTCTTCTGAATGTTTACATGGCCGTATAAGTATATACACAGCCGTGTATCTCCCAGGTTCTGCTTAATTGTTGTTCTTCTTGTGAATTCTTTTCTAATCCTCACCCCATTCCAACTCCTTCTTATTCCACAAGGGTAATTGAGTTTGAACATCAAAATGTTAGCTTAAAGAAGGTGCTTTAAACCCATTTTAGCTTATGTGCTCCAAACTTGTACCTAATATCAAATATGAGCTAAAGTAAATATCTTAAGTGTTTCACAACAATAATCACTAAGTGTTATAGAGTAAATGTATAAACAATTAAGCACACATTATAAAAGGAAGCTCCTTTTTCCTAATCCTGCAAAAGGCCTTTGGGCCTGATGGTTTCAATGCCCTAATTGTATAAAAGACATGGGATTAGACTAAACACATGGTATGGTTATTGATGCGGTGTTGGAGTTTTCTAGTGAGGGAAAGATGCTTAAAGAGCTAAATAAAACTTTTATTTGTTTGATCCCTAGGGTACCATCTCCTAATTCTATCAAGGACTACATGCCTATTTCATGCTACAATGCCATCTATAAAGTGACAACAAAGATGATTACTAAAAGGTTAAAATTAATTGTTGGATATTTAAATAACAACTCCTAAGGTGCATTTATGATGGTAAGATCTATTATAGATAACATCTTGTTAGTATAAGAACTTTTTAAGGGCTACAATAGAAGGAAAATAACTAGGAACTACGCTATCAAGGTGGATTTATAAAAGCATTTAACTCCCTAAATTGGGATTTCCTAATTAATACCATGTATGCTTTTGGTTTTCCTAAGCTCTTTATCAACTGGATAGGTCAATGTGTCACTGTTACATCCTACAAAATCCTAATTAATGGTGAACCCTTTATAGTGGTTAAAGGTGTAAGGGGACCCTTTATCCCCTTACCTCTTCACCTTATCCATGGAATTCCTAATAAGAATAGTCAAGCAGTTAGCACATGGTGGAAAGATCAATTTTCACTACAAATGCAACATTTAAAAGATTGTTTCTCTATCCTTTGTAAATAACTTGCTGCTTTTATCCAGAGCAAACATGAATTCCATCTCTACCTTGATGAATGCCTTAGAATCTTTTAAGAAAAATATCTAGATCAGTCTTTTGTTGAAGCATTAGCCTCATTAAATGGGTTGAAATGGTCTAAACCACCCATAACCTACCTTGGTATTCCTATAAACACAAAAAGACCATCTTTATTAGATTTTAAACCACTTTTGTAAAGGATTAAGGGGAAACAAGCAGGTTGGAAAAGTAGATTATTGTCTTTGGCTAGCATAATTTAAGTGGTAAAAATCAGTCTTAAGCAACTTAGATGTGCATTATACATCACAATAGTTTCCTAAATAATTAATCAAAGCTATCATTATAATCTTGAATATATTCATCTACCATGGTAAATAATAAAGAAAATCACCTATTAAAGTTAGATGGGAGGAAGCTTGCATAACTAGGAAAAGGAAGGGGATTAGGAATCATGTCACTCACGGT
Organism: Erythroxylum panamense; assembly: GCA_027123425.1. Classification (NCBI taxonomy): domain Eukaryota; kingdom Viridiplantae; phylum Streptophyta; class Magnoliopsida; order Malpighiales; family Erythroxylaceae; genus Erythroxylum; species Erythroxylum panamense. The sequence goes on from JAOTIZ010000203.1 coordinate 24,282,560, forward strand.
TTCTATTCAAGTTCAAATGTTGAAAAGGTTTTGGAGATTGGTAACAAATAAGGATTCATTACGGGTGAAATGGGTGCATTCTTGTTTTGAAAAGAAAGGAAACCTATAGCTGTGGAAAGTTAAAATTGAGACTTCCTGAACCCTAAGGCATATATTGACACTCAAACAAGTGCATAGAGTGGATTTTATTTGTAAAGTTGGAGATTGGACTACAACCTCATTTTGGCATGACAGTTGATCTAGGACCACTATAAGAGGTCCAGATGATGGGATATCTAAGGAATGTAATAGATGATAAAGCCATAGGAAGAGATGCAATCTTTTCTTATAAAAAACAGCATCTCTATGACTGAAAAAGCTAATCACCTACTCATCACCCTAAATCCTCAACTAGAAGACCAAATGAGATGGAAGCATCATCGGTCAGATAATTTCACAAACACTTTATGCAACAAAATATTGAGAATCAACCTACCTCATATGGAATGGCACATTGTAGTTTGCTTTTAGGGTGCTTGTCCTCGTGATTCAATAACAATGTGGCTCCTTATTAAAGGCAAGCTCAACACCAAGGATCGCCGGTGCAAATTCATAAAATATATCAGTGAACTATATATTTCATGATTAGGAACACAAAACTATATATCACATATTCTTTGCATGTGATTATTCTAAAGAAATCTTAAAGAAGATCATACAATTAGGCACTATGCAATTGGGAAGTTATAACTAAAAGCACTTACTCATCTGGTTTAGCAAAATGAAAACCAAAAATGAGAACAAAAATAAAAAATGACCCAAAACTAGTAGATCCCTAAAACAACTATGTGCAATGTTGTGCATGCATTATGGATGGAGATAAATCAAAGAGAATTTGGCAAAGGGGAAAAGAAAGAGGAAGCGATGACTCTAACCATTTTTAATAAAAATGAGAGAGACAACTCATGGTCCACAACTTAAATAGAATGTGCTCTCTGGAGATTACCCAAAGCTAGAATTTACCCAAGTCCATCCTAACAAGAAAATTATCGTGGTTTATTCAAAAGAACTCACTTTTTCATATTCACAATTGTTAATAATTTGAGATAGCTTTTTTAATCAATTATAATGGTTTTTTTTAAGCCGGAGCAAGTTCGGTTGAATGTAACTTTTTCCTCCCATCCATAGATTATAATTAAAAATTTTTATTAAAAAAGTATTTAAGAGAAAAAAACTCTAATTTTAATATAGCTTTAACCAACTTATAGAGAAAATTAAGATTAGCCACACTTGGGGCTTTCAAGACCCTTACAAAGTCAATTTCAAGTTATTTTTTCTTTTGAGAATCAAAATACAAACTTCTATTCACATATTAAAACATCGATAAAAGTAGTAGTTCACATAGATTTATTTCTATTATGAGTTCTTTATTTTTGTTTTCTGATTTTGTTATTTTAAGCATACTTTGTGGCTAAATACTTTTCTGTATTTATATAAAAATTTTAGTATTTATTTTTATAAATTAATTTAATTTAATTTATTATATAAAAAATTATAAATTACCTTTAGTTTATCTTAATTCTAACTTGTTTATATTGGCATCTAAAAGCTGGTTTAAATTTACTTTTGAATGTTTTTTAAGAGCTTATCTTTAAGTGAACTATGACTTAGGTAGAGATAATTAAGCATTATGCTCGAAAAAGACTTGCATGATCTTATTGATGTTAAGGTGAAACTTTTTATAGAATTTCATGAATTTTAATGCATTTAAAAAAGTGTTGACTTAGTACAAATAAACCAACAAAACAGTAGATTTAACATTTGTAAAACCTTGCCAATCTAAAACATTTATCAAATTTAGGTTAATTGAATCATAATATTGTAGTATCATTGATTTTCTTATTATTATCTAGGTTCCATTTTTATTTTATATTTTATTATTCAAAACTAAAAAAATCATATTTTCCTTAGTTATCCCTTGATTAAATAATAGTATTAAATTTTCTAATCTATATCATTTCTTCGTATGACTTTAATTTACCGTTATATATTTATTAATAATAATTGTACTTGTTATAGTTTTAATGAGTGATGTATTTACAAAATGAAACTCTTGAGCAGTAACATTCATGTAGATACATATTCCGCTCACATTGTGTTGCAAGGAAATGCCTCATTAAAAATGGGGGGGAAAAAAAGTAACTCAATTCAGTTATTGCTTACAATAAAACCTGGTGATATGCCGAATTTTATTTTCAATGTTCAAGTTGGTTTGTTGATCTTTTCATTTTCAGTGGCATGACCATGCCTAAAGTTGAATAAAACTGGAAGTCCTCGTCCTTTAGCAAGTTGCTCAATCTCTTCAATCTTTTGCTTGAGAAGCTCAATTTCTTTTCCCAAGTCTTCATCTTTTTGCTTCATTGCCTAAAACAATTGACAAAAAAGAGTACAGAAATAATAAGCATTGTCAACAAGCACACGACCCTGATTACTCGAGTGGTTGCTGCAATTAAGAAAATAGAGAGGAGTTGAACATGCTAAAAATGTGAGAAAAGCGTTATTTGTATCAAGCATTACGAAAATGTCAAACAAATAGCTAATAAAAAGGCAATAGTACATCTAATAGCTGTTTATGCCTATTTCTATAAAGTCTAGAATTAAGGAAAGAAAATTTAAAGAAAAGAATCAAAAAGTGAGAACTTGGACTAATCTTGGAATCACAAGAAAATAACAACTACAAAAGAACTAAAAAAATCTTTTGCACTAGAAAAGCAATTGAAATCAAAATAAAATTAACAATTGAATAAACATATAAAATAGTGATTAGATAATACATACTAAATGAGCCTCAATAATCTTGGAACCCATTGGATTCGAAAGTCCAAATGTGTCGATAAGCCCAATATATGTATATCCTTGATAGGTGCATATTTATCTTAATTGTTGTTTGATTAATAAGATTCTTAATCATCTTATTTGATTGCATAAGATAATACAAAAAATGGGTCAAGGCCAAGCCATCCCCCATGGTACTTAATACAAAAAATTGGAGTTTGAAAGTTCAGATAAGAGCTCATGAATATTTAGACCTAAAAGATATAGGTTGAAATTTTAGAAACGTAAAAAATTCTAACCCAAGGGCTGAGGGAAGAAAAAGGGGTGTTCCCTGTACATGAAGCTGAGATAAGACCACGCCAACAGCTAGGCCAGGAGGTAGGAAGAGGAAAGCCTTCCCTAATTCAATACATCACACCATAGGATGATGAGTATTAGATAATGATTTGGTTGAGGATGAATACTAACTTGCATAGTGGGCATGGTCATGATACAAAACACAACAAAAATTTGCGGAGAGTTATCATAACCTTAGCACGCTAGGGACACGCGATCATTTATTAAAGGAAGGTAATAGGGGAAAAATAGCAGAGGCTGAAATGTAGTAGGGATGTCCCTCAAAGGTCACAAAACAAGAGATCCATAAAACAATGCGAAACCTCCTCAATGGGTAATCCATTGATCATTGGGGGACGACAAAGTCCTGAGCAAGTATTTTCCAAAAAAAAAAAAAAAAAGAGTCCTCAGAAGGGGAAAGAAGGGCCCCATTTAACAAATAAATAAGCATGTTGAAGGAGATAAGAATAAAAGAAAATAGTATCAGAAATCATCTTCGAAGAAACAAGAGCAACGCCTAATACAACTTCATGAGCATGTGATAGAATTGACACTCTCATAGGCTAATACCATTGTTTTTAAAGAGATGGATATCTCATTTGATAGATTGAAACCTTTAGGCACACTTCTGGTCAGATTTGGAGGAGATTAAATATATGTATATGGAAAACTTTCCCTACAACTGGCGCTAGGAACAAACTCAAAAACAACTTCAACGATGACAAAGTTCTATGTACTGAAGAGATTGTAGGCTTCGTTGTCAGCATACAATGTCATAATAAGAAGGCCAATATTATGTGCAGTAAGAGCAATCATGTTCCCTATCACCTCATAAAATTCCCTAATGAAGTTCAAGGGGATCAATGCATGGCTAAACAATTCTATATGACATCTAAACTTATCTACTGTCTAGTCTTTTTTTCACCTCAGATTGTAGTGAGAGGGAGTCCCCCTTCTCACAAAAAGAAGCCCCCCTTTCCCCTTTCTTATTTTGGTAATTTAACTATTTCGCCAACACCTTCTAAAAATCAATTACCACTTCAGGTAACAAAATTGTGCGAGATCTCACGCGCCTAGTGCCTGTTTCCTACCTGAAAATGAGTTCCTCCCTCAACAGCTCATCACCTCCGACCAACAATTTTTCATCACCACCTCCGACCAATCTCCCTAACTTCATTATTCTACCTGCCTGTTCAGCCTTTTCACTCATGCATCTAACCACCACCCCTAGCCCCAATGTCTCATCTTTGGAACTTGCAACTTCATCACCCAAGAATCTAAATATTCCCCAACTCCAACCCCCAACATGGAGATTTCTCCTCCACTTCTCAATTGGCTCTGGAGTACATTCTTGCTCAATACTCAACAATAGCAGGCAAGAGAAGGACTTGATCCCATGTAGTGGGGGATGCAGTCATGCAGTCCCATAGGCAAAGCTGAAATTCATCCTATTAAGCAAAGGGAGGGCACCCAGACGTGGTTTCACCACCTTTGGAGGTTCTTCAAGCAAGTGCTTCAAGACGGTCTAACATTTTGATTGGAAAATGCATTGACAAAAGGCCCTCTTATACACTAATGAAATCATGGGCAAAAGCTAGAAGAAACAAGTTAGGACTAGATAAAACGCTCATAAATGAGGAGGATTTTATTCAGGTTCAGCAATGAAGTAATGAACTGAAAGTTCTAGAGTAGGGACCATAGCATGTCAATAAGAAGCAACAACAAAAGAAATCGAGCATGGTTTTGAATAAATATCACTTGAGAGTTGTCCCTACCTGGGTATACTTTCATAATATACTGTTAGAATATTGATTCACCATTAGCTTAAGCTACTTAACTAGCTCCCCTGGGAAGCTAATATGCATGGATGACAATATAAATGCATTAAGTAGGATTGGATTTGCTAGAATCTGCATTGAGGTGGAAATTAGCCAGGAATTACCAGAAACACTAAAGCTGAAAAGATTGAATGAGGAAGAGAGCTTAATGGAATAAAAAATGTCAGTCACTTATCAATGGAAATCCCATAAGAACAAAGAAATGAGCATTTGGAAACCAAAAGGCAAGCATTTTACAGCAAGGAATTATGAAGGAAAGATAGGTACAAAAGTTAGTAAAACCAGATCAGAGGAAGAGCAAGATACTGTTAATACTTCCGATAAAAAAGAAAAGGAAACTAAGAGCTTGAAAACTCCACCTTAGCAGGAAGGAAATGAACAATGCCTAAACTTGGCAGAAATGTTTCCGAATATCACATAACCAATGGAGGCAACAACAGAAGAAAAGGGACAAGCAAGGGAAATCGATGGAGGAGGTGGAACTACCTATTCATGAGAAGAATTCAATACCAAATGGAAAACATCATCAAGTTACATACCCAGCTGATGGGAATCAGACCATTAACTAAAAAGAGGAATCCAAACTAGGAAGCAGGAGTCATCGAAGGAAAGCTAGGAGCAAGGCTCAAAGTAGCCTGAGAAAATAAACTCCTCCAATGACCATAATAGCATGGAATGTAAGGGGAATCAACTCCTCTAAGAAGCACCAAGTGGTTTTTGACTTTTTTAACACAGGAAAGCCAATGTTGGTAGGCTTACTTGAGATAAAAATAAAAGAAAGCAAGTTCAAAGGGAGCCTTTGGATTTTTAGGAAATCATGGACTACTATAACAAATCATCAGCACCATGCGAATGGAAGAATCATAGTGGCATGCAATCCATGTCTGTTAAGAGTAATCATTACTAGGTATTCAACTCAATTTATTCACCTGAGAGTTAAATTGTTCCACAATATAAAAATTCTCAGGATGACATATACATATGCAGCGAACTTTTCTTTGCAAAGAAGCTTGTTATGGAATGACCTTGAGAGTATTCATACTAATAAAACAACCCCTTGGTTGATAATAGGAAACTTCAATAGCACATTATACTCACATAAGGTCAAGGGGGATAATTTAAGCTTGAGCCACCAACAATGATTGTTTTACGTATTGAGTTAACAAAGCTGGTGAAACTGACCTAAGGTAAGATGAAAATCAATTTACTTGGAGCAATAAGCAAAGGAAATGGCTAATAAGGAAGAAGTTACATCAAACTATGGTGAATGCTTTATGGCTAAGCCAAATTCCAGTAAGCAAAGGTCATTTTAGTAACCAACTGACTTCAGATTACTCACCAATAGAGGTAAAAGTTAAAATGCAATCTATCAAAAAAGAAAAAAGAAAAAATCCTTTTAGATTCAATGACTACGTAATTAATATGGAAGATGATACGAACTCAATAAAATAAGGAGCAAAAGATAACTTTTATTATTGAAAATGCCCACTTCGAGAAGGACAACTCTCCATAACAAGATAAACATAAAACAAATTCTAAGATGATTTCAAACTAGACTACCCTGGACTATTTATAATAAAAGTTCTAGGTATTATTTACTTAATTAAAATCTGCTAAAAATATAGAGATTGTGTTCCTGATATTATGCTAACCAACTGGATGTAATCTTGGACCTATTTTTCAGTTAACAAATTCATCAACAAAGTCGCCCATAATAAACAAGTTCATAAACTGATCCAATACTAGATTTTCCTTAGTGTCACATGTTTTACGATGTCTTCGTGCATACACTCTCAAGGGTTGTGGAATTGTATTAGTACTTCCGCCCTCGAAATGCGACTTGTCCTCAAGGCAAAAAGATGACAATTGGCGTGCAAGTAAATCATAATTCTCCCATGAAGCCTCCTCTAATGGTTTGCCCTTCCATTCGATCAGCAACTCCAAGGTAGTCCCCCTTCACGTACCCAACGATGTGACAGAACCTGCGCTAGATATAAAAGGAGCTCACCTTCCCTAGTCATCGGCAATGGAGGAGGAGATGAGGGCAGCTGACCATGTGCCGGTCACAAAAGAGAGACATGAAAAACCGGATGCACCCGACAATCAGAAGGTAGTTCAACTTCATAAGCTACTTTCCCAATGTTTTGAATAATTTTGTATGGCCGGAAAACAAATTTTCTTTTTGCCAATGACTTCTGACGATATGGTTGAAGGCGTATAAACACATAATCTCCCTCTTGAAAGCTTAAATCGTGACGAATGAGAATCTGCTTGAGCCTTCATTCATGCTTGAGCTTTTGCTAAGTTAGCTTTGAGAATTCGCAACATCTCATCACGTTCTAGCAATTGGTGTTCCAAATCAGCTACTAAAGTCTCACCTGAGATGTAAGGATAGAGAGGAGGTGGTTGCCTTCCATACACCACAAAAAAAGGTGTTGTTTTTGGCTGACGTGTGATACCCAGTGTTGTATGAATATTCTGCCCAAGACAAGTATTTACTCCAAGTATCAGAATTTAGGGTTTCAAGGTACCCACTTTATTGAAACTTAATAGGATATATATACATAAAGAGTACAACATA
>JAOTIZ010000203.1:24296154-24317127 GCA_027123425.1 Erythroxylum panamense
ATCTCTAGTCAACACTCCCCCTCAAGTTGGTGCATAGATATCGCACATGCCCAACTTGCAAACGAGGTTATGAAACTGTTTGTTGTAGAGTCCTCTGGTGAAGACATCTGCCAGTTGTTCATTTGACCCCACATGGAATAATTGCAGAGATCCATTCACAAGTTTCTCCTTCATGAAGTGTCGGTCAATTTCTATGTGTTTTGTTCTATCATGTTAAACAGGATCGTAAGTTATACTAATGACAACTTTGTTACCACAATAGAGAGATGAACTTCCTTCATCTGTCAGTTGTAATTCTTTCGTCAGCTTCTTTACCCACAATAATTAGCATACACCTTGAGCCATAGCTCTATATTCGACTTCTGCACTAGATCTAGCAATTATATTATGTTTCTTGCTTCTCCAAGTGACTAGATTTCCTCCTATAAGTGTACAATAACTAGTAGTTGACCTCCTATCATCTGGAGATCTAGCGCAATCAGCATCTGTGAATACTTCTATCTTAAGATGACCATCGTTAGTGAACATAAGGCCTTTTCCTGGATCATGCATGTACAGACTTACCAGACTAACTGCAAATGATATGTCTGGCCTAGTGTGAGAAAACTAAGTCTCCTAACTAACCTCTGATATCTTCTAATTTCCACTGATGTATTTGTTTCTGCTTGTAGTTTGTGATTGCTTTTTATAGGAGATTCAGTTGGTTTAAAACCCATCATACCAGTTTCTTCTTATAAATCTAGGATATATTTTCTCTGGGAGATAAAGATTCCTCTTCTTGATCTAGCGTCTTCAATTCCCAAGAAATATTACAATTTTCCTAGGTCCTTAATTTCAAATTCTTGAGCAAGTAGTTTCTTCAACCTAGCCATCTCTTCTCTATCACTTCCAGTTACAATAATGTCATTAACATAGTCAATAAGAAGCGTGATCTTACCTTGGGAGTGCTTGATAAATAAGGTATGATCCGCATTACTCTTTTGATAACCAAATGAGATTATAGCCCGATTGAACTTTTCAAACTATGCTCGTGGTGATTTAACCTACAAACTTTCCCTTGTGTCTTCTCATCTTCAAAACCTAGAGGAATCTCCATATACACCTCCTCCTCCAGATCCCCATGAAGAAATGTGTTTTTAACATCGAACTATTGTAAGTCCCAATCTAAGTTAACTGCACATGAGAGTAAAATTCTGATTGTATTCATCTTAGCAACAGGGGCAAAGGTTTCTTGATAGTCCACTCCATATGTTTAGTAAAGCCTTTAGCCACCAATCTCGCCTTGTACCTCTCAATGGATCCATCTGGCTTGTGCTTCACTATGAATATCCATTTGCAACCAACCATCCCTTCTGGAGCAGTGACAAGTTCCCAATTCTAATTTTTTGCCAGAGCCTTCATTTCTTCAATTATAGCTTCTTTCCATTGGACAATTTTTATTGCTCCTCTCCAATCCTTTGGAATAGACACAAAAGAAACATACAAGACAAAGGCTCTATAGGCAGGAGAGAGTGAGTCATATGTAACAAATTTAGAAATTGGGTGCTTGGTGCAACTTCTAACACCTTTTTGAAAGCAATCGGCTTATCTAAATTATTAAATAAATAACATTCTAGCTCACCAGTGTTTTCGAGGGAAGAGGACGGCATTGGCACAGACTGCATGATGACTTTTTCTATCTTATCTCGCCTTGAATATGCCTTTAAGTCTGGTCTGTCTAAGTGCCAACTTCGATCCTCTTGAACAAAACTAGTTGTCTCCCCCTTAATTGTTCTTTCTCCTTAGATCACATTATCTTTAAAGCACGCAACACTTCGTCTTCAATCTCATTCTCCCCTTGAAGAGGAGTTGAGGATGTGATGAAATAGGACTCATATTCCAGAAAAGTGACATCCATACTTACAATGTATTTCTTAGATAGGGGGTGATAACACTTATATCCTTTTTGTGTGGGAGAATATCCAACAAATACACATTTCAAAGCTCTTGGCTCCAACTTGCCAACATTGAGCATGAACAAAGCAAACACACCCAAAGACTCTTGGAGGTACAGTATAAGAGTTTGTACCTTGTAATATTTCAACAGGTCTTTTAAAATCTAAAATTCAAAGTGACATTCTGTTGATAAGATAAGCGGCTGAAAGGACTGCATCACACTAATATCCCTTTGGAAGATTCATTATGAACATGAGTGATCGCGCAACCTCTAGAATGTGTCTGCTCTTCCTTTCCGCAACTCCATTTTGTTCACTAGTATAGGCACAACTAGTTTGATGTACTATTCCATTAAAATCTAGATAAGCATGAAATTTGCCATCCATATACTTCATTCCAATATCTGACCGTAAGATCTTAACCCTAGCATCATGTCGAGTACAAATCATTTTGTGAAAAGATTGAAAACATGAAAAAACTTCATTCTTAGTTTTCATCAGATAAACCCACATCAATCGGATGCAATAATCAATAAAGGTCACAAACCATTTACGGCCAGAAAGCGAGGGAGTTTGTGTAGGACCCCAAACATCAGAGTGAATGGTCATAAAAGGAACATAACTCTTATTATTTGATAAATGATAAGAATTTCTAGTGTGTTTAGCAAGTTCACATGCTTCACAAAACAAAGAATTAGACGAAGTTCTTTTAAACAAATTTGGATAAAGTTTTGCTAGAACAAAAAACGAGGGATGTCCTAACTGCCTATGTCACTGTAAAATTTCCTTATTAATCACATCATTTCCAAAAGACGCTTGATGTGCAATTGTCGGGCGCTCTTCTTCCAAGACATATAAGCTATCCTGCAGTCTACCAGTTCCAATCCTCTGCCTTGTGTGAAGGTCTTGAAGAACACAATAGTCAGGAAAAAATTCAATTTTGCAATTAAGGTCCTTAGTTAGAACTGACAGAGAGAAGATTAATAGGAAAATGAGGCATGTGAAGTACTAAGGATAGGGTAATATGGGGAGTACAGTTAACAGAACCTATACCAGATACAGAAGTAAAAGACCCATCTACTATTCTAACATTATCTCTATTGTTTCCATGAGAGTATGTTAAAATTTTCTTTTGAGAGCCTGTCATATGTCTGTTAGTTCTAAAGTCTATAATTCAAGGATTATCTTTAGAATTGTAGTACTCAATACCTGATTTGGTAAGGTTTGATGCACCAACTATGGAAGCAGAGTCTGTTTTTGAGAGAAGCTGTCTTAAGGCCTGAAGTTCCTCATTGGATAATCCCCCAGCTAACGATATTTCAGACACTTCATTTCCATCAGCCAAGTGAGCCTAACCCCTTACCATTGAGCCACCTCTTTTTCCACGACTCTTATTAGGCCTTCCATGCAATTTCCAGCAAGTTTCTCAGGTATGTCTTGATTTTTCACAATAATCATAGTGTAAGTGATCCTTATTAGATATTTGCAGGTTTTGACTTTTCAGTAGAACTTGCTACTAATCCTACTTTTTCAATGATAGGTGTATGTAACATTAAATTTCGCCTACTTTCTTCTTGTTGTACTAGAGAATGTGCGAGCTGAACTTAAGGGAAAGGATCTTTTCCAAGTGTTGTACCTCGTATATGATCATACTCTAGGTTAAGACCTGCTAAAAAATCAAATACCCGATCTTTGTCTATCATTTTTTGGAATCTGGCAGCGTCTTTTGAGCATTCTGCTTGAAAGTCCTAATAATAGTCTAACTCTTGTCATAACCTACATAACTCCGCAAAATATTGCGATACAGTCATATCCTTGCTTCGTGTTGTGCAATTTATTATGAATATCAAAATTTTGAACTTTATTGCCTATTTGAGAATAGGTCAGAGAAGCAGCTTTCCATATCTTTGATGTTGTGTCAAGAAGCAAGTATGTCCAAGCAATCTCCGACTTCATTGAATTGATGAGCCAAGACATGACGAGAGAATTTTAGGACTCCCACTGATTGTAATTAGAATTATTGACGTCGAATCTCTTACTGTCATCATTAATATAGCCCTGTAATCCTCTAGCTTTGATGAACATTAAACAAGATCTTGACCAAGCAAGATAATTAGTTCCATCAAGTTTTACAGGACTGATTTAAAGTGAAGAATTATCGGAACTCGACATAATTACCTTCTTTCCTTCCATCTTCTTTAGTGTTACTCAGGACAACCAACAAAAAAATGCCAATAGAGTAAATAGAAGTTACTCAAACAAATGTGCTTCTAGTATATGGGCAGAAAATTTACCAAAAGGACATAAACACAAAATACACCGTGGAGAGGCAAGGAAGCAAGGGTACTGGCAGAAGGTAAGGACACGTCTGACACTACCAAAGGAGAGGCAAGAAACCGGCAACCCTAATGAAGAAAGAACATAGACAAAATATTGGCCGGAGGGTGGTACGTGGTGCTCACACGTGACGACGGTAGAGAAACTGTGGCAGCGTAGTTCATGTCGAGTCTTTCACAATGGAATTGTCAGTCATAGCTGAAGCAATCTAGGTGGGTGGTGAGAAGAAAAACACATTACTGTTTGGGCGAGTACACACTTAGCCATTGAAGAGCAGCTGAAAAAATAAGGAACAGCCCCTAAATCAAATAGGGCTTTGATACCACGTTTAATATTGAAGATAATTTGTATTTCTTATATATATGTACATAGGAGCAAGGGTTTATATGCAGAATTCCTAGGACTTTTTAGGAAGTAATCTAGCTATTAACTCTATGAAATCTCTCAGTTATAGGAGAGATTATAGGTATAATGATAACAGTATCAATGCTAATAATACAATATCAATGCTAATAATCTCTAGTCAACAATTTGAATTCTCACAACTGCAGTATGAGATCATCATGTCCGTGATAACTACTTAAGTCTGCAACATTAAACATAGAACTAATTCTTGAAACGAGAATATTTTGTTCTTAATTCTTGAATGAAACTTCCATCGAATTTATACACCTTTTATATACAATAAAGTAGTAACCATAAAATGGAAACTATCCTAATCAAATCCCTCATAATTTGCATAATAAAAGAATGACAGCTATCGAGATACTGATCAGCTGTAAATAGATTATATTGAGATATGGATAAGCTATAAATAGATTAGATAGAATAAGTTTGACATCCCTTAAATTAAGGGATTCCATTAGATAGCTTTAGATAACCTTTCAAATTTAATTTCCTATTTTTTTCCCTTGTAATGTCCTATATAATGTTGTATACTTCCTATTCAATATATCAGAATATACGAAAATTCTTTCCCACATGATATCAGAGCTGTAAGGTTTCTTTTTTCTAGGATTTGTTCTTTGAGCAGCCTTCATTGTTGCATTGCCAAAACCCTATTTTTGGTTCTTCTCTTGTGTGTTCTAGCCTTCATCGTTGCATTCCTCCTTGTCTCTCCTTCTGTGATTCCCAGTATCTTCTTCATCATGTCAACCTCTCAAACTTCTGTCTCCACCAAATCTAACCCTCCAGAAGAATTTAGTACCATTCAGAAAATTGGAGATTTACAAATTATTCGGGCTTCCTATAGGCTTAATGGGAAGAACTATCTCAAATGGTCTCAATTTGTCCGCACATACCTCAAGGGCAAAGGGAGGCTTAATCATCTTCTTAAAACAAGACCAACTAAGGATAATCTAATGTTTGAAACATGGGATGAGGAGGATTCCATAATAATGTCCTAGCTATGGGATTCTATGGATCCTATGATCAGTGACACATGCATGTTTTTTGTCACTGCAAAGGAGATCTGGGACTACATTTGTCACACATACCCGAAGGCTCATGATGCTTCTCAAGTGTATGAGATCAAGGTCAAAACTATAGCTGCGAAACAAGGAGACAAATCTGTCACAGAATATGCAAAATTGCTGCAAAATCTGTGGCAAGAACTAGATCATTATTGAGTTTTCAAAATGAAGTGCCCTGAGGATGCTGTCATCTTGAAGAACGTCATTGAAAAGGACTGTGTCTATAATTTTTTGGCTGGATTGAATACTAAATTTGATCAGGTCAAAATCCAAATCCTTGGAAAAGAGGACACTCCATCTCTAGAAGAGACAATCTCATTGATTTGAGCAGAAGAAAGCCGAAGGAGTATTATGCTTGAACCACAAACCATGGATAGGTCAGCCTTATTAGCAAAAACCGATCATCAGGACAAAGGAAATAGTGATCTATCTAAACATTCTGTTAGAGAAAACCAGGGGAAGGAGAATAAGGGCAACCTCTGGTGCACCCACTACAAGAAACCGAGGCACACAAAGGAAACATATTGGAAACTACATGGTAAACCACCAAGCTGAGAATGGGGAAACTATGGGGGACAGTAGAGGTCCCAAGCACATATGGTAGAACAACCCAAAGCTAAGGAAAATTCAGCAACAGGAAGATTAAATAGTGAAGAAATTGAGAAGCTGAGAAGCTTGTTAGGGACTATTGAAAAACCTTCTAAGACTTATTCTTTCGCTCTTTCAGGTAAACCTTTACTTCCTTTTTGCATGAATGCCTAAAAAAATCTTTATATCAATTCTTGGATAATAGACTCAAGTGTCACAGACCATATGTCGCCCACATCTCAACTCTTCCACACCTATACCCCATGGCCAAGTAACAAAAAGATTGTAGCGGCCAATGGCTCTCTAGTTACTATTGCAGGGTTAGGAGATATACACATCACACCTACCCTTATTCTTAAAAAAGTCCTCCATAAATCAAAACTATCGACTAGCCTTGTTTCTATTCAAAAACTTACCCATGATCATAAATGTTATGCTACTTTTTTTCCTTCTCATTGCATTTTTCAGGATCATGTCTCAGGGAGGAGAATTGGACTTGCTAAGGAAAGGAGTGGCCTTTACCTACTTGAATTGCCTCAAAGAGTTAGGAGCAACCTGTCTTTGTAATTTCTTAGTTCCTCAAATAAAGATACCATTTGGCTATATCATCTACACCTAGGTCATCAATCTTTTAAAGTTTTAAAGGTCATGTTTCCTCATTTGTTTAAAGGATTAGATATTTTTGAATTTCATTGTGATGTTTGTAAATTTGCAAAACATACTCAAGTATCTTTTCCTATTAGCAATAAAAGAAGTTGACATCCTTTTCATTTGGTTCATGGTGGCATATGGGGTCCCACTACTATACCTAATGTTTCTAGGGGCTTGTTGGTTTGTATCCTTAATTGATGAATGTACTCGAGTTATATGGCTCTTTCTTCTTAAACAAAAATCTAACGTTAGCCTTGTTGTACCTAATTTCCACTCAAAGATTCAAAACCAATTTAGGATTAAAATAAAAAGCTTTAGGACAAACAATGCCAGAGACTACTTCAACCAAACTTTGTCACCTTTCTTTCAATCATAAGGCATTATCTATGATTCATCATGTGTTAACACACCTCAACAAAACAGGGTAGTAGAAAGAAAAAATGGGCACTTACTCAACAACACCGGAGCCTTACTCTTTCAAGGGAATGTCCCTAAATCCTATTGAAGAGAGGCAGTTCTTATGACCACATACATAATAAATAGACTTCCATCACATGTGTTAGACAACAAACAACCCATAGAAATTCTTAATAGCTTCTACCCACACTTTAGAACCTCAAATGGCCTCACACCTAAGGTATTTGGATGCACTGCCTTTGTTCATGTTCATAACCAACATAGAGACTTTCTTCCAAAAAAAACCAACATAGAGACAAACTAGATCCTCGAGCCATCAAATGTGTCTTCCTCCGTTGCTCAGCTACTCAAAAGGGATACCAGTTTTACACTCCGTCATCTAGGAAATTTTATATCTCTACAAATGTCATCTTCACAGAAAATACACCTTTTTTATCCAAGTCCTCTCTTAAGGGGGAGATTTCAATGATGGAAGATAGCACTTGTTAGTCCTTCGAACCACTTAAAACCCTTGACCTTCCTCTTGCTCCATCTTGTATTGTTGAAACAACCGAGTCCTCTGAACCAATTACATCTGAGTTTCCCAATTCTGCTACTGAACATGTGCCATCATGTGTCCTAGCTAGCATTACTTAGGTGTATTCAAGGAGGAAGGTCGTTCCAAAACTAACACAGGTCAAAGAATCCAATTCAAACTCTGGAAATGAAATTATGGTAAGATCTGACTCACCTTTAAACACACAATTTGTTGAATCTATTGTTGTTAGGAAAGAAACTAGAGAATGCACTAAGCAACCACTTTATCCATTATCTCACTATGTTTATCTTAAGTGCTTGTCACTAGCCTACCAAAAATTCAGTGTGAGTTTAAATACCATTACTATCCCTAACACCATTTCTAAGGCATTGTCAAGAAAGGAATGGAGGGATGCTATGAGCGAGGAGATGAATGCATTGGAAAAGAATAGGACATGGTAGATTGTTGATAAACCGAAAGGGAAAAACATTGTTGACTGCAAGTGGATTTTCACACCCAAATATAAGGCTGATAGACCTCTTGAGAGATATAAAGCTAGATTGGTGGCTGTCAGAGGGTACACTCAGACTTATGGGATTGATTATCAAGAGACTTTTGCTCCAGTTGCAAAGATGAACAATGTGAGAATTCTGTTATCATTGGCTGCCCTCTTTAATTGGCAACTCTTTAAGAATGCATTTCTCCATGGAGACTTAGATGAAGAAATCTATATAAACATCTCGCTAGGATTTAAGGGAGACATTGGTAACAAAGTTTGCAAGCTGAGGAAGGCCCTTTATAGGTTAAAACAATCTCCTGGAGCTTGGTTTGGGAGATTTGCAAAAGTCATGAGGGAATCTGGTTATAAACAAAGCCAAGGTGATCACACCCTTTTCATTAAACATTCGGCTATAGGGGGGAGTTATTGCTCTTCTGGTCTATGTGGATGGCATAATAGTTATCAGAAATGATGCGAAAGAGATGCATGAACTGAGGCCAAGACTAGTAAAAGAGTTTGAGATAAAATAACTTGGGAAACTAAAGTACGTATTCGGTATTGAGGTGGCATATTCCACACAAGGGATTCTTATATCTCAACAAAAGTACGTTACTGATTTATTGGTAGAAACAAGGAAGATTAGGTCTAAGTCAGTCCCTACCCCAATGGATCCAAACCACAAGTAGGGAGAAGCTAAAGAAGAACCAACTGTTGATTAAAAGGGATGTATCAAAGACTGATTGGTAGCTCGACCAGACACAGCATACTTGTTAAGCGTGATCAGTAAATTCATGCATGATCCAAGAGAAGCTCATCTTCAAGCTGCTTATGGGGTGCTATATTACTTGAAAGGCAATCCGAGAAAAGGAATTTTGTTAGAGAAAAACAATATTCTTGCTCTAGAAGCTTACATCGATGCTGACTATGCGAATTCCATAGTGGATAGAAGATCAACTACAGAGTATTGTACTTTTCTTGGAGGTAATTTGGTAACGTGGAGGAGCAAAAAGCAAAATGTGGTGGCAAGGAATTCAAAATTTAGGGTTATTGCTCAAGGATTGAGTGAACTACTCTAGCTGAAGATTATTCTAGATGATTTGAAAGTCAAATGGAATAGTCCTATGAAGCTTTATTGTGACAATAAGTCAGCCATCAATATTGCTCATAATCCTATACAACACAATAGGACAAAGCATATTGAGATTGTGTTAGGAATCTCTAACTTAATAGGCTAGAAATCAGTATGTTATTGATAGTAATCAGTGATAAACACTGATATTACAAGTGAATCCGAGGATCACTTCTATTCCAAAGCAAGAGTTGCTCTGCAGGGAGAGAAATAAGTCTCTCTGTCTAAAATCACACTTTTCACTCCTTTCTTCCTGAATGCCCCCTCTCTCTCTTCTGCCCTCCTTTTTCTCCTAGCTGCCCCTAGGACATTCGGTTATTCCCTAGTGCCCCATCAGCCCCCCATTCTAACTAACTCTGACATCATTCTCTTCATTCCCCACAGCCCCCTCTTTCTTTCTACGTGAATACACTCTCCCTATCCTAGGCTTAGTGTTATTCTTGTCATTGGCCCTAACAGATTGATAGACATTTCATTAAAAAAATATTGGAAGAAGGGTTAATGTGTATGCCCTATGTTCCATCAGAACATCAAGTAGCTGATGTTCGAACAAAGGGGCTGAACAGTTCAAGTTTTCATGATCTTGTATATAAGCTAGGAATGGAAGACATCTATTCCTCAGCTTGAAGGGGAGTGTCGAGATACTGATCAGTTGTAACTTGTAAATAGATTAAATTGAGATATAGATAAGCTGTAAATAGATTAGATAGAATAAGTTTGAAATCCCTTAAATTAAGGGATTCCATTAGATAGCTTAGATAACCTTTCATATTTAATTTCATATTTTCTCTCTTGTAATGTCCTATATAATGTTATATACTTCCTATTCAATTTATCATAATATATGAAAACTCTTTCCCACAACAAATAATATAACCAAGGGTAGAAGACAAAAACCTCCCCTGTAGTTCAAGAAATTATAGAAAAAAAAATCCCTATTCTTTAAAATTTTCTAGTTTTAAGTTTTTCATAAAAACCCATTATTTTAAACTTCGGATAAAGAATAACGTCAAAACAAATGCAGTATAAACGTCATACGTGAACTAATCAAATGCTATTTATACGATAATTGAACTTGCTCTAGTTACAAACTCAATTAACTAAATTCGACTCAAACTAATAATTTATTATAATTATCTTAAATTATTAATTTAAATCCAATTTAATTTGATTGGATGAGATTTAAAAGTTGAGTTAGGTTATCATATTAGTAACATTCAATTAGTCCACATTCGATGTTCATACTACACGTGTTTTGTCGTTCTTTTTTAACCAAAGTCTAAGCAAAGGGATTTTTTAAAAAATACTAAAAGGAGTTTTTTTTAGAATTTTGAAGGTTAAAGAGTTTTTCTAAAGTTTCTCAAACTATAAGGATTATGTCTTTTACCTTATAACTAACCAAAGAAAGTTTTTATAAATATTTACACTAAGATAATAAGACTCTCCTATACTCCACAAGCTTAGGAATAGATAGTTCTCATTCCAAGCTTATAACGAACATCTTCAAATCCTAACCTAAGTAAACTCTTAGTCGAGATGTTTGCTTCTTGCTCATAAGTAGAAATGTAGCATAGATTAATCCCTCCTTCGACAATCTATGTCTTTATAAAATTTCAATCAATTTTGACATGATTGTTGAGATCTTGTTGGAATAGCTTATTTGCTATCACTATATAATTTGGGAGAACTTACTGTAAGTTGTAGGTCTTGCATCAATCATTGTACTTTGTTTTTTTCCCTCAAGCCAATAAAAGAGTTGAGAAACCCCTTATGTTGGTCCATACAATATTTGGGGTCCAAGTCGTGTCAAGTCAAAGCTGGAATTTCAGTATTTTGTAATTTTTATTGATGGTTTCTCTTGAATAACTTGGTCACATCTAATGAATGATCATTCAGAGCTATTCTCTATCTTCGGTTCTTTTGTGCTACGATTCAAAGTCAATTTAATACTCGAATAAATATTCTTTGTAGCGATAATGCTAGAGAATATCTCTCTAGTTCATTCTCTAGCTATTTGAAACAACACGATATTTAGCATCAATCTTCCTGCTCACACACTGCTCAACAAAATGGGGTAACTGAAAGAAAATTCCAATATTTTGTTGAAACAAGTCGTACTCTATTAATCCACATGAATGTACCCAAAAGTTCATAAGGAGATGTACTCACAACATGTTTTCTTATAAATAAAATGTCATATTATGTGTTAACGGTTAAAACTCCATTCTCTACCTTCTTTCCCTATCAAGATCCTTTTTCTATTAGTCCTCAACTGTTCAGTTGTTTTTGTTTTGTTCATCAGCTTCATCCTGGCATAGATAAATCAAATCCACAAGTTCTAATTTCTCGCCTTGTTTGTAAAAAGGGCACAAATGTTTCAACCCTTCATTTTATCAAACTTTTGTGCCTGCTAATGGTACACATCGTACTTCTCTAATACTCAGCATGTTTCTACTAACACTGATGAATATCCACTTATTCCATTTGTTCCTTCCCAAATAGCTTCCAATTATGTTACTCCAACTCCTGACAGTATCCTACTCCTTTGGAATGTTTATCTCGTCCTGATTTATAGGTTTATACTCAAAGCATTCATCATGAAGTACAACCGGAAGATTCATCAATGTCACCATTGTCTTATCTATCTTCATATCCACCATATGATGACCTTGATTGGTCAATTGCCCTCCATAAAGGAAGAAAGTCATGTACATCTCCCTCTATCTTAAACTTTGTTTCTTATGACACATTATTATCATCATATACTGCTTTTGTCTCCACTCTACGTTCTATACCTGTACCTAAGTTTGTTCTAAAAGCTTTGGATCATCCTGTATGGAGTCCTGCTATGGAGGAAGAGATGTTGGCTTAGCAAGCTAATAAAACATGGGACTTAGTTACTCTTCCACACGGTCAAACTCGTCTATACCTGTACCTAAGTCTGTTCTAAAAGCTTTGGATCATCCTGTATGGAGGCCTGCTATGGAGGAAGAGATGTTGGCTTAGCAAGCTAATAATACATGGGACTTAGTTACTCTTCCACATGGTCAAACAATAGTGGGCAATCGTTAGGTGTTCAATGTTAAGGTCAATCTTGATGGCCCAATCAATTTAAAAGCTCAATTGGTAGCTAAGGATCATACACAGGTGTATGGTATGGATTATAATGAAACTTTTTTTCTTGTACCTAGCTGACATCTATTCGTGTTTTCATTACATTGGCAGCCACACACAATTGGCCTCTTCATCAACTCAATATAAAAAATGTTTCCCTTCATGATGATCTTGAGCAAACTATTTTTATGGAGCAACCACTAGGGTTCGTTATTCAGGGAGAGACTAATCTAGTATACCACCTTAACAAATCTCTATATGTTCTTAAACAATCATTGACAGCTTGATTTGGGCACTTTAGTACAATAGTTATAGAACTTGGCCTACGTCAATGTGGTGTGGATCACTTCGTGTTTTATCATCACTCTAAAGCTAGTAAAATTCTTTTGATCGTTATGTTAATGACGCTGTTATTACTCGAGATAATAAAATAGGAATCCAGTCCTTTAAAGTCATGCCTACAGACCGAATTTCAAACAAAGGACCTTGGTTCCCTAAAATATTTTCTAGATATTGAGATAGCAAGGTAGAAGATGAGGATTTGTCTATCTCAAAGAAAGTACATCCCTGATCTTCTAGAGGAAACAGGTCTATTGGGAACTAAGCCAGTTAATAGTCCCATGGAGCCAAATGTTAAACTTAATGTTGATAAAGGAGAGTATTTGGAAGATTCAAGTAGAAATTGAAGACTTATTGGTAAACTAAATTATTTTATTGTTACTCGTCCAAATATCTCATTTGCTACAAGTGTCTAAGTCAATTTATGGAGTCTTCGTGAACTAGCCACTGAGATGCAGTTATTAGAATTTTGAGATATTTGAAAGGTTCTCTACGGCAAGGTCTTCTATACTAGAACCCAAAATGATTCTTCTCAACATCACAATGCTTATTAACTCCTAACTAATAGTTAAACCAAACTCAAATTTTTGTCTAAATTTTCTTCTTGGGTAATCCAACATCAAATGAATTGAAGGTTATTTGTCTTCTATGCTTTTCTTTATATGACCACCAACACAAATTATGTTTTATAAGATTAAAAAGACTAATCTCCTCAGCTAATCTAATAAACTCTTAAGGAAGGTTTGTCAAGAATAAAATGTATCATGCGCTTTTAAGGGTCAGCTTGCTCATTAGGAGAAAGGGTGCATGTAATAGCAAAGCTGCAGCAACTCTTTTTCTTTCCTTGCAACTCTTTGCCAAAGACAAGTCAAATGCCAATGTAAAATGGAAACAGTTGTTCCTTAATTCAATTCTTCTAAAATCCACGCTCGATTTTGCATGCTATGTTGTAAGTCTAATTCAAGAGGAATTTCTGAATTCCTTTTCTGGATCCTGCTATAGCTACACAAGACCTTCCTACAAGGCTATGGTCATTTTGGCCAAATCTTCCAACCTTTTCACAATTACAGTTCACTATATTCACTCCTTGTATCAAGGGCTAAGCTTGCTTACTTTTTCATCAAATGAAACCTATTGAAAAACAAGTGACCACTAGCATTCCTAAGGCATCATGTTTGTTTTTCTATGACCCTCATCCGAGAGTCATTTCAATCTCATGAAGAAACCCATATCGAGAACAAATATATGTTAAAAAAATAGTGAATCCACACCTAAGGTGGCATACAAGCAAATTGTTCATGGTAAGGAAAAAGGAGATGAGTTCACAATTGCTACCAAACAACAATTGCCCTTACCTTACTAGATTCTCTAACGGAGCCCAATAATCATTTCATGGTTCAAGTTTATTTCTACAAAAAGTATATTTTTAAGAAAATGCACCACAAATGAAAACCATGTCAAGTGTCCACTGGAAGTCAAACTCCTAAGAAAAAGAAAATTCCATATCCACGTCTTCATTCCTATCTTGAAAAGCTTCAACATTTTTTTATTCACATTTATACAACATGAAACAAAGATCTAATACCTTCAATGGAACTTATAGAAAGACCATTTTTGTTCCTTTTTATCTGATCATAACCCACTACCTCCTAGAATCAAGAACAAAGAAAAAAGATACAAGCTGGGCATCACTCCTAATGTGCTTAAGATTGATTAAAGGATGCAATAAAAAGAATTTGAATTACACAAATGGGAAAACAAGATCTATTGCGCCATGTTATTAGTTCCCTACTAGATATTCATTTTTAATTTTCCACTATATTTGAGGCCTTTGGCAAAATCCTTTATTAAAATTTCATATTAACTTTATTCATATACCTGTAGCTCTTGTCTTCGCAATTCCTCCTTTCTTGCCTCAGATCTAGAACTCCTTTGTACCTCAAAAACAATAGCAACTCCAGCTACCTGAGAGAGTGGAAATTAACAAGGTCATTTACATTTGTTGTCAGTTAGCAGAATAAGTAAAGGACACATATATTATTGAGGTTTAATTTTGGCAAATCACATAAAAGAGCCCCTGTGATATATTTGATTATTCATCTTAGCCCCTGTGTTTTTGATTCGTTCACCTTAGCCCCTATATTTTTTATTCTCATTCAAGATACCCAATTGGCTATTTTCGGACAAATTTACCCTTGGCTATTTAAACCCAACATCTCCCCTCTCTTCTTCATCTCAGCTGCTTTCCTCTTTCTAACTATACACTCTCGTCTCCCCTCTTTTGCTCTCTTCGCAAAATTGTCGCCTTCTCTCTATTGTTGCCGCCGCCATGTCCGGGCTGACCCGACTCCAGTTTTCAGGCGCTCCGTCAGCACTCTGTCGCCTCGATCGCTGCATCTCCAAAGGACGGACCTTTGGATCGGTGGCTGCGGTCCAGTACGACTACGACGACGATGAATATTTCTCCGAAGCAGAAGAAGGGAACGGACAACTCCGAACAGAGGCGGGGTGGCTGCAGGCCAGCCTTGAATCGGCGACGGGATCGAAATGGGTAAGGGGAGTGTAGTGGGTGTTGATCGGTGAACCTGGAGCTAGAAAGCACGTGTACGCTGAGAATCTCTCTACGCTTCTTGAAGTTCCTCACATTTCCATGAGTACCCTTCTTCGACAAGAGCTTAACCCTCATTCATCTGTGTACAAAGAGGTTCCTTTTTGTTCTTTTTCTTCAATTTGGTTTTGGGTTTTTCTTAAAAGTGCGATCTTTGTGTTCCTGTTTTTGCTTTTTAAAACGTTCTGATTGGATATATTCAGATCGTGTGAAATGTTTTGTTGGGTTGTTTTGTTTTAAACTCTTTTCGGGTTTAGATTGCGAAGTCTGTCAATGAAGGAAAGCTAGTGCCTGAAGATGTAATATTTGGGTTGCTCTCAAAGAGGCTTGAAGAAGGATACCGCAAGGGTGAAGCTGGCTTCATTTTGGATGGCATTCCCCGTATTAGATTCCAAGCTGTAACACTCATGCTTTGCTTATGGATCATCATGCGTGTAGATTGTTATTGTAACACGGAATGACATTGACGTTGTCACTGTGGATTTTCTTGCAGGAGATCCTTGATCAAATTACGAATATTGATCTGGTTGTGAATTTTAACTGTGGTGAGGATCAAATTACGGATATTGATCTCTAATTTTATTTTCTCATGAGCTTTACTTGTGCTTTCAACATGGGATGGGACTGAATTCAAAGGAGGACAAATAAAGAAGTTCAAATTCGATAGAAAATCAGTGCCCATATTCCTCTGTAACTACGCAACCATGCATGAGAAACAAGTTGCTATTGTCAAGTTATAAAAGCTCAATATTACAAGACCTGAACCCAGAAGGTACCATAGAGAGAGAGAGAGAGAGAGTGTATAGTTAGAAAGAGAAAAACAACTGAGATTAAGAAGAGAGGGGAGATGTTGGGTTTAAATAGCCAAGGGCAAATTTGTCCGAAAATAGCTAATTGGGTATATTGAATGAGAATAAAAAATACAGGGGCTAAGGTGAACGAATCAAAAACACAGGGATTAAGATGAATAATCAAGTATATCACAAGGGCTCTTTTATGTGATTTGCCTTTAATTTTGCATATTAAAAAGATCAACCAATTTACTTTCTAATCCAATGATAAGGCAAAGTGTGAAAAAAGAAGTACGAAAGAACAAATCCCCAAGTTAGCTCTTAAATCCTCCTTGTATCCTGAAATAAATTAATAGATATTTAATACAAAACCTAAGAAGTATTACACATGTTTCTCTACTGTGCTCAGTGATAAGTCAAATTAGATAGATTTTAACCAAAATTCAAAACACTTTCAACAAGCCTTGTTATTCAAAAAGTTAGTAAAAGGCTTTATCAAGAATAATTTACAAGTTTGATATTACGAAGTCCTATCTTAGATTATTTTCCTTCGTAGTTCACAATTGGGTAGCCAGTTGCTAAAAGAGATGAAAATTAATGAATCTAAAGGTGACAATAGTACAAAGTTTCTTTCTTTTCCAATGTAGTGAGATCAAATTCTACTTTTTTCAAATATTAACAAAAGCAAAAGAATGTAAACTGCTAACCAAAATAAGGATAAAAGCCTAAAGACTTCTTGATGCAAAATCATTGAAATCCTAGAATTAACTTCAATGTCTGCAGTATGCAACATAAGTATTACCAAAAAGGTTCAACTGCAGTATAAAGGAAAGCGATCACTTTATCATACATAAGAGTTTTAAAAGGAGGTACTACAACAACCTTACTTAAGAAAAGGTGATGGAGACATGGGATATGGATCATCATAATGGCAACAAAATAGAAGATATCCACACAAGTCTTGCTTGAAGACATCACATTCTTATTGGCTCTGACAATAGTAAAAGGATTATGCTAAAGATTTTATAGCACAATCAAAGTATCTATCAAGATACTTTCGTATATTTTTTTGAAAATGCAAATTCAGCAAAGGTTTAATATGTGAGAGGTCAATCAATATCACGAATTTCATGCAAAAAAAAAAATTCTGCTTCAATGTCTTTTGAACCAGTATAGTTTCTTCCACTACTTTTGGCCTATAATGAACTTAGAAACAACATCAACAATTCTGGTTTAATAAAAAAAAAAGTTAGTTTGCAAGTGCCACAGCATTGTTTACTCCTAAATTAATTAAAACATCATTTGATGTCAGTGGGGTCACAGAAATCACGGGCATCAAGAAACTTTACAAGTATATGCGATGCAAAACCACCAAAAAGGCATAAATGCAGCTTTTAGTCAGAATTAGCATCGAGTTTCTGTTAGTAATGTTTAGGACTACATAGACAGGATCAAGGAGACACAATATGATGTGCAAATATTGTAAAAGCATACTTCTATATCAACTTTCCTTTTCTTTCCATTTGTTTGTCTTCCCCAATCCCATATGAAGATTCCTTTTAACAATCCCTGAAAACTTGTTAGCCTCCACCATCTATACACTATAACTTACAAAGCATTTATTTGTCACTAGCAGTTAGAGATATTGACTGTTAGCATTAATGGACTTGGGAAGAAAAAGAAATTTATTAGACAAATTTCTGGCATAGCATTACTGTACCGTAAACACAAAAAGTTCTCCAAGAAGATCAGCTGCAGCTTGGACCGCTTTCTCCTGATCCAAAGGATGTATTGCAACATCGGTCACATGTCCATATATACGTCTTTGCAAATTGGTCGTGAATCGATGATTTACCTATGTAAATTTTAATTTCAGTAGATGTTGCATTGCTCGGAACTCGAGTGTAAAAGATGTACAGAAGTGAAGCAGAAATCAAGTGAATGTGTTCAGATTTCAGTAAAGTGCATGTATATGAATATAACTTATTTTGAATGATCCTTTGAAAAGAAGCAGAAGGGCAGAACAACTCGCACACTCGATACAACCCAACGAGCATAGAGGAAAAAGAAAAACATGAAATTACAAAGAAAACTCGAAGAATGAAATAGTGATAAGAAGGTGAAAGTTGAAAGAGAAAGAGAACCTGGGCAATGTTTATTATCAAGTTACGGAAACGGGGGTGAAGCCCTGCCTCCTTCTTCAGTCGATTAGCGATGGGCTTACAGATTGTTTTGAGGGCGAGAGTTCCTAGCTTTACTACTGGTAATATCATTTATTTTTTCTGCTCTGTTCGTTATCAGAGCCTCTGACTTCCTTTAACATACTTGTTCCAAAAGGTTGATCCCCAACCCCAAGGGCACCCCAGTCGCAGGCCTGACCACCATTAGGGGATTGAATCACGGTTTAATCTTGGTCAACCCCCTAACAGAGGGGTCCACTATCTCCCGCTGTTGCTAGGAGTCGAACCTTGGACCGTGTTCCAAATGACCCTGTTAGTTTGCCAACCAAGCTACCCGTGCGGGCCTCTTGAACATACTCAAAAGAGAGAACGAGAGAGAGAGTCTAACGAACTCTGTTTTACGACACGCAGCAATAAAGTAGACCTTGGCTTTTGTAAAGGCCTCCAGAATCTGAAAAGGCATTAAATTTGCTGCTGGACATGTGTACTGCGAGATCGTGCGAGTATCGTCAAATCTTAGCCTATATTTGGCACATAAATTGGTACGAGAAAGGCATATTAACGAGGAAAAGAGATAAAATCTTGCGAGTTGACAAGCAAAATCGGAGGAACTTATAAAATAGGCGAGGGATGTGGGAAGTATCGACGAAAATATCAAGAGTAGGTGAGATTTGATATGTAGTGGAAATCTTTGACGAGATGTGAGATTCGAATGTGAGGCCGTGCGGAGTTAACGAACTAAGTTATATGAGACCCGAGAGTATGCGAGAATGTGCAAAGATATGCGAGACCCGTGAGAATGCACGAAGGCATACGAACGAGACTTTGACGAGGTAGGTCGAAGGTATGTGAAATATGCGAAGTTTTATACTAACTCGGATTGTGACTTATACTTAGACATGGAGCGACGAGAATGCACCATGAGTGACCTTAATCATGAAAGATGGGCTTGTTCATAAATGTGCATTGATGAACTTATATGCGGATAGGTTGTGATGAAAATGCATCAACAATGACGTGATAATTGTGGATGATGTGGCATATGATGGCGTGGTAGATAAGATCACAGTAGATGAGCATCAGTTTTAAGAGATAAAGATCACATAAAAGAATCATCTGAATGTAGATCAGATCTTCGCATATAAGGATAAGTATTCAAAGATAGGATAATCTTTTATCTTGTTAATGTGATGTAACTTAATCCTATTAGATAAGATAAGACTCTAATCTTAGCTAGTAGAATTCTATTAGGACTCTTAGTCATCTGGAGGAGCCTATAAATAGCTCATTAGAGTTGAGAGCTATTCATTCACTCATTTTCGAAAGAAATCACTCAAAGGATAGAGTTTTCAGAGTTGAGAGCTTTTGGGAGGAATTCTCATTGTAAAGGCTTTGAGTAGGGAGTTCCTTGTAAGGGCTTCGAGTAAGGATTTCCTTGTCAGTGCTTCGAGAATGAGGTACTTGTATCTTTTGTTAGCATTTTGTTGAGAGTTAATGAAAGAGTAGCTTCGGCTGTTATATATCTCTTGTTACTTTCTTTACTCTGTTATACACGTGTTCTTTTTTTGTGTGAGAGAAACACTTTAAACACTTGTATACGCATAAAGTATTTGAGGGCTAATAGAATTGTTCAACGACATTCACGCGAGAAGGCTGAATCTTGCTTAAGCAGACCTATGCGGGATTGCCGCACGAAGGTGGGTGCGACTTGCCGTGAAAGTTCAAGTTCAAAGCAGACCTTTGTGACAGTTGGTATTAGAGCCAATCTAGAGCAATGGCTGGTGGAAGTAATCTGACGGAAAGGATTACTATAATAAAGGCGATTCTTGAGTCTTTAGCTCCAACAGATGAGGGAGTAGTTCATTTGTTGGAAGGTATTGCAGCCTTGGAGAGGGAGCTTCAAGCAACTATGAGAACGCCCAAGGAACAGACGAAGGCTCGTGAGAAGATGAGCTATGATCTGTTAGTGTTCAAGCCTACAATGGCAAAGCACGAGACGAGTGTCTGAGTGGAAAGCACTATGGTGAATATGCGAGAGCCACAAGTTTTCAATGGCAAACGGAGTGCCAAGGAGTTCAAAAATTTTCTATGAGACATGAAGTAGTACTTTGTAGCGACATAATCGTCTCAAAGCATACGACATTTGAGGAGCAATAATGGAAATATGTTCTGATGAACAACAGAATAATGGAGGTTCAAGATAAAATCTCTTTACATAACAATGTTCACAACTTGGAAAAAAACGAATTTGTTGAGACTCAACAGGTAAATTCTGCAACGATGCTAACTTTGATGAAGAACGATGACATCTTATCCCTTTAAATATATAAAAATAAGATGATCACTTTTTGTAGTAATAATATTACAAATAGTAAAAATATAGGTAAAAAAATTTAT
>JAOTIZ010000203.1:24340838-24350999 GCA_027123425.1 Erythroxylum panamense
GCCTTGAACATTCAAACTTCAAATCTGATCCAATTTCAGCTCCTAAGCCTCCTTTTGCAAGCTTATGTCCATGCAAGCCACGTCCTAGGCTTCCTTGAGGTGAATCACACTATGGATGTGTTTCTTCTTGTCTTTCACATGCCCGTGGTTCTCCATCAATACACTATAATGTATATAGTGTATGCTATATGTTGCTGAAACCTTTTGTCTGTTTATGCTCATAAGCATGCATAATCAATTTAATGTGATTTGTACACATGCATAGATATTAATACATGTATAGTAGTATGGAAGTGGTATGACAATGTAATACACCATAGTATACTAGTACATTACCACTACCATTGTAAGTATTATACTAGTACTATACCCCCAAGAAATTGTTTCCTATCTTGACGATTTAAAGGAGAACTTGTAGATATACACACATATACTATGTACATACTAGTTATATGGTACATGCCATTACACACGGCACATACATAGTTGTACATGTATGTGTGTATACCATGCACATACATTATGTATAGTCTATAGTGCATAACAATTATGAGTACATTTTAACAACTATTATATGGTATATGAGCATGTTAGTTAACTAGTTACCATACATGTGCACAATACTTATGTGTGTATATGTGTGCTATGGTACCAAATGTAATTATGCATTAACTATTATTGAATGTGTAAGTATAGTGTTACACAATGTATTACATTGTGACTTGTATAATGGTGAATGGTACTATATTGTACACTATGTATAGTATTTATATGGTATACATAGTAACTATATACATGTGTAATTTTAAATAATTTTAC
Organism: Erythroxylum panamense; assembly: GCA_027123425.1. Taxonomy (NCBI): domain Eukaryota; kingdom Viridiplantae; phylum Streptophyta; class Magnoliopsida; order Malpighiales; family Erythroxylaceae; genus Erythroxylum; species Erythroxylum panamense. Next base: position 24,341,658 of record JAOTIZ010000203.1, read on the forward strand.
ATGGTATGTATACTATGTATGCACATAATACTAGCAGTACAATCATGCTCTATAGTGGGATACCATATGCCATGCACTAGTACCAATGTTACTATTGCATGTATGTATAATGCGTACCATGTACTAGTGTATATACTACATATGGCAAATAGTGCATGCATAGCAAGATTATACACAAGTGATGTTCGCACCAAATAGTTTACCCATATGTACTACCATATGCATATAGTAGTGTGGCAAATGCAATAGTTACATGGTATACATAATGCATACCATGTGTTTACTATTATGTATGTGTGTAATGTATCAAGCATGTACAACACTATGTAACTGAATAGATACTATAGTATACATATAGCATGGTAACATGGTAACATAGTACATAATTGTGGGCACACTCAATTAACAATAGTGATGTGTACATGTACCATATGTAGTTTATGTGGTATATACAATAACATGATGTTATACTTGTGCACTAATAGTATAATGGTGCACATGGCACCCATATGTATTGTACTAGTGCATAATACAAACATGGTATAGTGTATTACCATATACAATTAGTATCTCATACCATGGTACATATTATGCAACGTTAACATATATATGTATACCATGCATATAGTACACTATGCTATGGTGTATACTAGCATATGTAGTTAAACATGTTAACCATAAGTGCGATTGCATGTATGTAGTAGTTATACTGCATGTACCATGTTGCATACCACTATCTAATGGTAGTACTATATGCATTGTGTTACAATGTATGTGGTGAGTGCACATGGTAGTTAGTGTATATTTACCATGTGAGCATATGGTACACATATGTACACCTACATATAGCATATGTAATGTATAATATATGCACACATAGGTGTAATGTATGGGACTATACTCAATGTGCATGTATGCATTACACTATACATATGGTGCATGTATGTATGCATATTTGTAACATGTAGCTATACGTACACATAAATACATATGCATGTACACATAGAAATACACGTGTTACATATAAAGAACTAGTGTGTATATAGCACAATGGTACGATAGTATACACATGTGGCTATACATATGGTTGATACAATTGTGTGTACGTGGCACATATACTATACCATGTTATAGTATATGTGTAAATATACACATGTTACCTATAGTAGCCAATGACATATTATTGTGTATATACATGATACATATACATGATACTATATGTATCATGTATATACACAATAATATATGTATACCATTAGTACATATTATTATACATAATACATACATTACTAATTATAGTAGCTATTGCGTGTATTATGCATGGTACCTATAGTTGTGTGACATATGCATACATAACAGATACACTAGACATGCATACTACACAATATGTACAGTTAAATGCTATTATATGTCAATATGCACGTACAAGTGGGTGCTATTACCATACATACATACTACACTACTATGCATATACACTATGCATATATGTGTGTATTATAGTATACATATGTTACCATGTGTTATATGTCAATCTGCACATTGTGTATGCATATACTATATTTGATTATAGCATTACTAAATTTTGAGTTTATCAATTATCACTTTATATGCTAGTACAATAATTGGTATCATGTGTATGCATTGTGTATAATAATTGGTAACATACATAATGTATGTTACCAATTATTGTACCCAATGCATACACATGGGTATGTACCAATATTGTTATGTATTATTTTTGTTTACCATGAACAAAAATATGTGTAAATAGTGGATGTTTACATACATGTGAGTTATGTTTACAATAACATGCAGCATGGTTATTTATATTGATATCAAGACTATGTTACACGAGCATATATGGTACACATCACTATGTATTAGTGTATAGTTATATACATTAGTAATATCCATGCATGGTGGTATCAATACCATGTATAGTTATGTATGTATTAGGTATTACTATATTGGGTCTAGGTGTAACATATAATAGGGTTACACCTATAGTTAATATATATGTTACCATGGTAAGTGTAGATACTACTATATATAGTGTGACATACTATTACCAATTACACAACAAATTATGTAATATGTACTATATTTTGACATGATATAATATGCTAACCACGTCATGATAGGTAAAATGGTTGTATACACATCAAGGTACTATTCTATGGTACACATCATGTATTCGGTAATAATACATGCATGGTATTGTATGTGAATACATGCATATATGGTACCATTATGTACATGCATAGAAATAATACACATGTTTATAATATATGCATAATACTATAGTTAATACACATTACTATGCATACTAGTACGGAATTGCATATTATTTGCCATTGAGTATAGTATACATACACTATCTTGTACCATGTGTAAACATGGTATGTATAGTACCATGTGTATGGTAGTGTACCATCACTATGCTACATAGTGTGCCATGCATGGTACCATGTATTATGTTATTTATGTGCACATGCATAGTACATATAGTACACGCTATTGTATGGGATGCATGTACTAGTATGGGATACACATGTAAACTATGTACATATACACATTTGATACACATGTATGCATATGCACTATCATGTTATTGTATATACCACATAAACTACACATGGTACATATGCATACACCATTGAGTGTGCACACAATTATGTACTATCAATGGTATATTATAAGGTACATATTGGTATAATACATACAATTACACCAATATTGGCACAAACTTGTATATCTATTCAGTTTGTGCATTACTTTCCATTGTATAGTATGCACAAATGAGTTAGTACTATACATGTATGTGTATACTTTACATACTCACCATATTATGTGTACAAAAATAACTAATTATGTATAAACATAATTGTATATATTTGTATGCATCACTAAGTTCTATGGTGTACCCTATAGATACTGTGTTACACATATAATACACACTGTTTTATACACTACATATATATGTATGCATATAATACATAACTATGTGTTATATGTACATGCATACTATAGTGCATAATAATACGTAATAATACATGGTATACAATGAGTATCTGATGGTATAGTATGTGCATACCCATAACCATGGATATAACAATATTGCTATTATTATGCCATTAGTGTGTATATGGCATAATAATATGCTATTTTTTGTCAATACATGCATACAGTACATAGTATATGTCACTTTTACACATGTACTATGAATGGGTAACTATACATAGTATATGCATACTAGTGCATGGTATGCATTGTACGGGTTCCATGCATGTATATGGTACATCATTGGTATTCACCTAGTACCAACATTGATGTATGTACCATTTTATATAACTATGTTATTGTAACTAACATAGTGGTGTATACATAGGTACCATGGGCATATTGTAGTGTGTACATGTATACCATATACACATATAATTACACTATAAAGCCATGCTAGTGTTATACTAGTACTGTATGCATATGCATATGGTAGTGGCTAGTACAATGTAATTTTGTAAATACATAGCGTTTGGTAGTGTACATTATACATGGGGTACACTATGCAATCTATTGTGAACCTATACCTGTGTACATAACACTACCATTATGCTATAGTATGTGTATAATATACATTTATTATTACCACGGTACCATGTAGTGCAATTATCACAAATGCATATGTATGTATGCAATGTATAATGCACATGGTACATACTTAGTAGCATGTGCACTTACTAACATACATCATGATACATGCATGGTACATATTATGCATGTACACATTATGTACATGTGTACACACGGTTATACTAGTACACATGCATTTACACACACACAAGTACATATGTATATGGTACACTATATGCATTGACATCATGGTACTAACATAGCCATATACATATACAATGCATGTGTGCATGTAAAGTAATGATGTCAATGTTATTCCAGTAAGATACTATGTGTACTATAGCATGTATGTGTGTATACCATGCACACATGCATTGTATATGTATACACTAACATAGTATGTTATTATGTACTCATATATATGTGCATGGTGATGTACATGGTGCGTAATATGCATACGTAGTGACTATACCATGGTACAATAGTGATTGTACCCACATGCATATGTACTCCATAAATTACAATGTGTAGATATACGTACCATATGTATGGTAACTATATACTAACTAATATTCTATAATATGTATACATATGTATTATGTATATATAATGCCACTATAGTGCATGTTACGAATGATGTTTACACATGGTACCAGATAGTGTATGTACCAAGTGGTAATAGTATGGTACATTGATCCATGTATGGTTGTATTACTAATATGTGGCATAACGTGTAAATATATATAGTAGTTAAGTATATATGCGCTATTATACATATGGTACACTAACCATACATGTATATACTATAAAACTATGGTACATATTATGTTTACCATGCAATGTGTTACACGTGTACATATATCCATACATATACTACATACACATATGTACTTACCATGCATAATTGTAAGTAGGGAATATTTATGTGTATTATAGACACATAAATAACATACAATATTTACTATACAGTACCTAGTGTTAGTGTGACACATACACTATACACTATATTGTACCATAATAATACATGCACATATGTATTATGTAAATGCGTGTGTACTAGTATCCATGATAATGAAGTATTTACATACGTATGCATATGTGCATACCAATTACATATGCATACGTATGTAAATACATCACTATCATAGTGTTTGCACCCTATTGCATTCATACATATACACCATGTATACCAATAGTGTATGTACACTTTATTACACCATTACGTACACTATAGTACATATGCAATTGGGTACTGTACTTGCACATAACTGATTATACTAGACAATGTGTATGGTACTGATTATACTAGTGTCAGTACATATGTGCATATGTTTGTAATGCATAAACATATTACATATGTACCATAGCATATGTGCATATTCATGCATTGTAATATGTATTCGATACAATTATTGCCATATAGCATGTATTATACATGAATGCACCTGGTATACATGGTGCATTCATGTACCATATAGCATATGTGCATAGTTTACGATAGCACATGTATTGTACCAATAAAGTACTTAATTGGTAATAATTATGTGACATGTGCATGGCAATATGGTATGTGTACTGGTATACATGTACAATTGCTATGAATGCATGCACATGCCATATGATATATTGTATGTGTACATACTGTTTATGTACATTACGTGTACTATACTGTGCATACTATACACCATGTAGTATACATACTAGTATATATGATATACTAAATGCTATACCATAACTATGCTTATGTATCCACAGTACATAATAACCATGATAGCATGGTGTAATAGTCACACTAACAAGAATAAACATAACTATACATGCATAATATGTGTACACCATATGTTACATGCATAGTGTACCTAGCAATATTTATGTACATAATACATGGTGTATTATCCATAGTATTCGAGCACACATATACATGCATTCACATGTACCATGCATATGCATATACACCCATTGCATGTGTACATGTATACTTGATGTGCCATGCTACTAATTATGTACATGTTATACTACTACATATGCACATACTCACCATAAGTAACATAGTATAATGGCACATACTCACCATTCCAATGGTACATGCATTAGTATGCATATACAATATTGCCATGGTAGTACAATATGCTACATAGCATAGTGTGTATGTATCTACATGTGCACTATGTTACCATGCATATGTCTACACTAATTATGTTTGTGAGGTACACATATGTGTACTATACCATTGTAATACTTGTGTACCATATATAGTAGTGTACCATTGTATTATATGCTAGTAATGTATACTATAGTACCACTATGTATAACTAGCATATGACATGGATACCATTGTATGTACACTACCATGGTATGTGTGTACTGTTGCATAACCATAACATATGCTATAACTAGCATGTTATAGCATGTGTTTGTTGCATTATACATATAACTATACACTACTTTACGATTTATAGAGCAATCGTTTACATAGCTCTATGCATATGTACACGGTAAATATTCACATATGTGAATGCATGTTATATGCTATAGTACATGTTGCCATGGTATTACAAGTACAAATACTATACAAATAGTATCAAAGATACATGCATACATACTTGTGTGACTAGTATACACTCATAATGTGTAACTAACACATATTATGTTTACCAATGCACGGTAAATATTCACTATAATAGTATTATGCACGTGTTATTATGCATATGGTACATGCTATTTGTACTAAGTACCTTGTATTTGTAGTTGGTATTAAATAATATTTGTCTAATTCTATTCACATATTGGCATAGTAAAAATGTATGCTACTATACATGGTGCATATACACATTATAACATGCATAATCACCATTTGTACAGTTTATATTAAGTGTTGTTATATGTTGGATACATGTGCATAATATATAATTGGTTGCATAGTATATACCATGCATAGATACCATATGCAATGTGTGCACACTACCATATACTAGTATGCACTAACTATATAACATGGCATGTGTGGACTATGTACATGCTTACTATATAACATTGTATGCATATATGTGTATGCACACATAGTGCTATTACTATGTAATGTTGCATGTGTACACGTAATAGTGTATAACATTAGTATATAGTATAATTAGTGTATAGTTATAATTACACACACATACATAGTGTATATGCATATGTATTAGTGTATATAACAGAACTGAGTGCATACATTATTGAATAGTTATTAACATATATTACCATACACTATGCTATAGTACACATAGTATCTTGCACACATGTATTTCTACCACATATATGCATAGTATATATGGTGTACTAATATGTAGTAACTATATGTAATGGTACTAATATATTACACTATGTGATGCTACATGTATAATATGTATGCATAGTATATATATGTTATACACTATTATGCATATATGGTACATGTGTATTACCATGTATGTAAATACAAAGTATACAATTTAGTATTATGTGCATGTACACATTCAAATGGTACCATAGTTACAATTGGCATTATTACCATGGTATACATAATTATAATACATGTATTACCACTATACATGGTAGCATATGTAGTTAATATATATGTTAGTACTATATGCACATATTGTACCATGTGGTACATATGCATACGTATTGCATAACTAGTAAAGTAATATGTAGCTACTTTACTAGTTATGCACTAGTGATGCATATATATACTAATATATGTCTGCATACATGTCATAATGCACTATACATAACATGCACTAGTACATAGTGATGGTTATTATGCTATTGCATGGTACCATATTATATTATGCTATATACACATAATAGGGTTACATTGTGTATACACTATACGTGTGTACCAATGGTACATGCATACATATGTACCATGCATGTATGTGTACCACTATGGTAGTGACTTTAGTTATATACATTATTGTAATACTTGTGTGCATATGTGTACATGTATACTTGATGTGTACACATGGTATAACAAATGTATGTACTATGTAGTGTACATACAATTGGTACTATATGCATATGCATGTGCATGGTACATGTACCCATTAGCTATGCATGCCATTGCATGGTATACATATATACCATGTACACATGCAAATAATGTTAAATGCATATTGTACATGGTATATATACCATTCATACATTGGTAATATAGTGTACTATACCATACACGTACCATGTGGTAAGTACAACATACCATGTGCATATACATGGTAGTACATGTATTACACATATATGCATGCTATTGTGAACGTAACACAATACATGCATTCACATGTACCATGCATATGCATATACACCAATGTTACCTTGTGTACCCATGGGTATGCACATATAACGATTACTATACTATGTAGACTCAAAATGCTAGGTGTAACTATATTGTACGTACACGTATAGTTACACATGCACTATTATATATGCATATAGTGTAACAACAATTGGTACATATAAAGTATGTGTACAACACTAGTAACGTGCTAGTGTGCATACCATATACTAGTGTAATTGGTATGCACTATATCTATACACTATACGACGTGAATAGTTATGTTATAGCTAACATAACTATACATAGTGTATAGTGCATACCATGGTACATGTACCGTATGTATAACAGTGGTATGCACTATATGTGTAATATCATGTACGTGTACATAGTATGCATACCATGCATTGCATACGGTATGTTATCAGTATGTATACATGGTCATGAATGGGTAATACAATACAATTGTATTTACATACCACTATGGTATGTAAATAATATACCTTGTACCACTATGTGATACATAATATGCTACATGTACACGGTTATGCTACATGTAGTGCAACATCCCACTACCACATGATACGTACCCAAACATTCAAGCATATTCAAGTATATATCCTATGATAATGGCATGTTAGAGCAAAAGCAAAACCAAATTATACATGGCATCATCTAACATAATTGAAAGTCACTAAATTTTAAACCCATTCATTACATTAATCCAAACAAATTTACATTATTTCCTTTAGACAAATATTTACATGACCTCATATAGTTTCTAACAAAAAAACAACAAAATACAAGACACGATACTCCTGGAGTCAGCTGACAGACCTCTGATCCATAACAAAATCTGAAGGGTCCTTTAGTCTTGTCTAAGAACTAGGTCTCCTGTCTCGTACCTGAAAAACCATGTTGCAATTTTTATGAGTTTTGCGAACTCAATGAGTGAACTATCATTGATGATTTCACTGGATACACACACATACCACATATTTCACATATATTCGTTCAGATCATGTATACACTCCAAATAGTTGCACAACATGATATATCACATAATCTCACAATCCATATAGCCAAGTATAACAAATAGATCACAACAATTTATCATCCGTTTCAGCTTTGCAAATCATTAAAAGAAATTCAATCTTATAATTTTATATGCATGAGAATCACATTCTTTCTTATTGTTGTGACCTAGTGCCTATCACAAACTTATACAAATACTAGCCCATAGGGCTCAGTCAAATAGAATCACGGAGCATAGCTCTACGTGTAAAATCAGAAATCACGGAGCAAAGCTCTACGTGGAAGCATTTCATACTGGCAACTCAAGTCACAATGCCTTTATCTGAGCATGCATTTTATGAAATGCAACAATTTCAGAAAATCTCATATATCACAATCTTATACAAATGCTC
>JAOTIZ010000203.1:24351099-24365082 GCA_027123425.1 Erythroxylum panamense
GAATAGAAAGATTGGGGTTTTGATTCAATAGGATTAGGGGGTTTCAAGAACCTTGTTTTCTTGGGGTTTCCGTATCACACACTATGCATATATAGTAGCATATGTACACACATGTATATTACCATATAACTATACCATGCATATAGTGTACCATATGTATAATATACATACTTACATGGTATATAAGTATGTATATAGGTACAGTTACATGTCTATATGCACATTTGTAATGGAATAGTGTACACAATGTATTACATTATGTAATACACTATGTTTACACAACTATAGTTGTGTAAACATATTGCAAAGTTATTACACTAGAGATCAAAATGTATTACATACATATTATAGTACGTTAGTACGTACTATATACTAATGCTAGTACAGTACGATTGCATAATGTATACAAAATTGACATAGTTACTTTATGTATGATAGTAGTCACATGTATGACATACTAACATACATAAAGTATGTACTTATGTACACACTATATGTGTACCATACATTAACATGTGTACACTATTTGTTACAATGGTACTATTACACTAACCATGTGTATGCATACATATTCTACATACTCATTTACAAATAACTATGCCATTTGTGTATGAGATGCATAACATTGTGTAGTGGTAGTACCATAATGTTTTATATGGCATAACTATATATGCCAATAGAAATATAATTAACAATTGCTATTACATCAAATAATAGTTATGTACTATGCAAACTTATAACCTTTGTACTACACACATTACAATCACTATGCATGTGTACATATTTCTTATAGTAATAGTGTGTACACTATTATTACCATTGTATGTACAAACATTATCAGTAGTAATGTACACATCACTCTAGTATGTATGTTTGTACTATGCATGTTTACACATTACACAATTCATGGCAACTATATGTAACTATTAATAAAATTAGGCAAATAGTATATTGGTAACTACAATACTAGTACTTTATAACCATACACTATTCATGGCATAGTAGCTACATACTATAGTACTTATGTTACCATAGTATGTTTTATTATACATAAATTATATGCCATGACTATAGTATAACTATGCAAGATATACCATGTGGATATAATGTATGTGCATGTTACACATGTGGATATGTTACACTATGTTAGCTCCAATAGTTATGTGTTATACATACACTTTATTATCATAGTACAACTATATACTATAACATGTCCCATAATGTGTACATAGTATGGCCATGCATACTAATAGTCATGCTATAACTATTCTATATATGGTGACCATATGTATTCTATGTACAAATAAGCTATAGTTTACTAAGCACTATAGCACATATCTATGGTTAGTATAATAGTACTAACCATAGAATTTAACATATGCATCTAATGGTCATTGGCACATGTAAATTTATACATGTACACACTTTCATGGTACATGGTTATACACATAGTGTATAGTTATATGCCTAACGGATAACATGCACACATCCAAGTAATAGCTATGCATGTAGGGTGTACATTAGTGCATATGTGTAGTTAGGGCGGTTATACATCACACTAATATTACACATGCATGTCGATAGCATGTGTACAATAGTAATGATACTAAGTGCTATTATTGTTCCATACATTTGTGTATATATCTAATGGTATGTACACATGCACTATTATATACATATTTGTGTATATAATAATACCTTGGAATACACACATGCTATGCACGTAAGTATTTGGTAATAATATGTACACATCATTTAAGTATATTGATGGTAATAATATCTATGCATAATACCATGTATTCAATCTAGCACTACTATATATAGTGTGACATACTGTTATGTATGTGTATATTATAACTATAGATTTATGTATTACACTCATATACATATGTGTACCCATAGATTTATGTTATGCATGATATTACCATTAGCACATACTATCTATACCATCACTATGTTACACTACCATAATTGTAATTACAATTGATAAGCAACATTATTGTATGGTTATACACATGTGTAATATACATTGTAAACATGTATTTATACGATGTACATTGCATGTATACATACACGTGTATGTATACATGCAATGTACATCGTATAAAATCAGATGACTTTATAGATAAGGTTATTACCAAACGCTAGATCATGTGTACCATAGCAATGTACCAATATTATTTTTGTATGAACATTTGTACTATACATGTTATACTAGTACAATAATTTATGTACATAATGGTACACATACATTTGTACTATTATTACACATGACATAGTGAACTAAGTCATCTAGTAGGAAACTATGGTTTACCAATGCACCACTAATAAGGTGATGATTGTTTACAGTATGCATCAATTAACTATGTAATAATAGTACATAATGTACATGCATGTGTACACATATTATGGTACTCATATTAATGAGTATATACTATGTGTACATGTATACATATGTACATACTAGCATATAAAGTACAAATATGCATGTAATATCAGTATTACTATAATGGTACAAGCATATGTATATACTAGTAATTGTGACCATGGTTATGCACTATACACAATATGTAACACTATGCATATAGTGTATACCATGTGTAGTAATGTAATCCTTGAAGTATAATATAGCTCATTGTGCTAATGACATAAATTATTGTACATTAAGACTATGTTACCAATCAATCAAAATTGACATTATTTATGTACTATGCATGTGTAATACAATACACACACATTGTATGCCATGTTAAAAATGGTACACATGCATTTTTGCATGTGTACATAACTATACAATAATGGTACATAAATGGAGAAGTCACGGGTGCCATGTACATAGTAATACATACTATGGTATACACGTTTGTACATCACAATGTATTAAGTAGCCATAATATACATGCTATACTATATGCGTAGTATAATAATATGTACCATATTATACTATATATATTATGCATATACTATGGCCACATATGTATACATGTATACCATTATACATTGGTGGTACCATAGGTAATAGTATATACTACATGTATATTTACATGCATCGTGTATATAGTCTTGTGCACAATGTATACATATGTACATCAAGACTTATAGTTATATGTATAATTTATACCATATAACTATGCATAACTATTACCATGTATTACACATGCAATTGATGTACAATGCATATTTATATTTTCTTTTATGTACTTGTATACATCACTATTCTATGTACAAAATGGTATAATATATAGTTAGATGATGTGTACATATTACATAATGTGTACAGTTATACACTATGTTAACTATTATTACATACAATTATTAGTATGTATTATACCATAAAAATATTACCATGGTATTTATAGTATAGTATGTATTACACATATTATTGTACCATACTAATAGTAAATGCATAATGTACCATATTAGTATGGTATGTTATAACTATGCATTACTATTACACATCCATGTGTACATAGCTCATTGGCATATTATACATATAATATGCATACTATGCATTAACTATGTGACATTGCTATGGTAAACATTCATGTATATGTACTAGTTGCTATGCCAATAACTATTACACATCTTGTAGTAGCATTGTATCACATATATAGTTGTGATACCAATTGTATATATGCATACAGTACATACTGTGCATACTACTAGTCATCACTACACTAAATTAGTTGTATAGTATATACATATACACTAGTACACACTAGCACAATAGTATGTGTACTTATGTATGGCCATTATACCAAGTATGCATGTATACTCATGTAATGGCATATTACTATTGTGTGCACACATGTGTATACACATACTCAATGGCAAGTTTTATATTTACACATATACTATACAAGTGTGCATGGTGCATAATACTATGTATATCATACATGTGTATACATTCAATAGCATAATCACCATCACTATATACTAGTGCATGTTATGTATAGTGCATTATGACATGTATGCAGACATATATTAGTATATATATGCATCACTAGTGCATAACTAGTAAAGTAGCTACATATTACTTTACTAGTTATGCAATACTTATGCATATGTACCACATGGTACAATATGTGCATATAGTAGTAACATATTTATTAACTACATATGCTACCATGTATAGTAATAATACATGTATTATAATTATGTATACCATGGTAATAATGCCAATTGTAACTATGGTACCATGTGAATGTGTACATGCACATAATACTATATTGTATACTTTGTATTTACATACATGGTAATACACATGTACCATATATGCATGATAGCCTTATAACTTGTAACTCCTTATACTGATTAAGAGACACTAGCTAATGCTTAACAAAGATAAAAACCCTAATTTATGCATGTCAAATTCAAGAAGCAAATAACCGAATCCCACCTTGCTAAGTTCAAAATAACACAAAAAGTTTTTAAAAAATTTATTCTTCATCAAGCTGGATTGATTCAAAAAATGTGGTTTGGATTATTTTCTTCATGATTTTAACATGTTTGAATTGTGCTAAAAATTTTAAGCAATTATTGTATAGATATACCCCTGATACAATTTAGGTGAGCATGTTTCATCCAAATGTCTTGAAGTAAGAAAGTTAATGATTCTTTATTCCTTTTAGCTTCAGATCTTGTCATTGTTTTGAACCATATGATGGAAATTTTTTACTTAGCATCCATGTTCCCCAACAGCTACAGAACAAAGATACATATGGAATGAAAGTTCACAGGTTACAAAATTGAAAGAAAACTAGACCTTTAATGTTTGAAAGTTAGAAACAAACTATTCCCATTACTCTATCAAGGAAAGATGATAAAGTAATTAGAACAATAGTTGAATCTTCTAAAAGTCACAAACTAATTAAGTTTGATAACCTAAAACGAATATCTTAGGTGTTGAATGGTAGAAACTGAACTAGTTTGATCAGTTCCAATGTTGACATAATAATTAAGAACAAAACTCTCACAAAAAGATCAAAAGTTTGATATTCTTTAAATTCATACCTTTTACCGTATAGAACAAAGGATAAAACAAAATATTCAGTTTTGATGTAATGCAAATTGTAACAACTCAATTAATTGATGAGGTAAGAAAATTGATGATTCTTTCATCCTTTTAGCTTTAGATCTTGTCATTAGTTTAAACCATATGATAGAGATCTTTAGTTTAGCAACCGTGTTCCCCACCAGCTACAGAACAACGATGCATATAAAATGCAAATTCACAGGTTTTAAAATTTAAGGAAAACTGGACCATTCATGTTTGAAAGTTAGAAATGAACTATTCCAATTACTCTATCAAGGAAGGATGATAAAGTAATTAGAGCAATACTTTGAATCCTCTAAAATGCTGCAAACTTAACAAGGTTGATAATTTAAAAGAAAAAGAAGATCAACTGTTGAATACCACAAACGGAACTAGTTTGATAAGTTCCAATGTTGACCCAATAATTATGAACAAAACTCTCACAAAAAGCTCAAAAGTTTGATATTCTTCAAAACATTTTTATTCTTCAACAGGCTGCATTGATTCAAAAAATGTGGGTTAGATCATCATCTTCACAATTTTAAAATGTTTGAATCATGTTAATAATTTTAAGCCATTCAGACATACATATAACCCTGATACAATTTTGATGAGCATGTTCCGTCCAAATGTCTTATAGTATGAAATTAAATGATTCTTTCATCCTTTTAGCTTTAGATCTTGTCATTTAGTTGAACCATACGATAAAGATCTTTAGTTTAGCAACCATATTCCCAACACCTACAGAACAAAGATACATGTAGAATGCAAATTCATAGGTTATAAAACTGATGAGAAATTGGACCATTCAAGTTTGAAAGATAGAAATAAATTATTCCAATTACTATATCAAGGAAAAAACTATTCCATTTACTCTATCAAGGAATGATGATAAAGTACTTAGAACAATACTTTGAATCCAGAAAATGCCACAAACTTAACAAGTTTGATAATTTAAAAGAAAACAAAAATCTTAGGTGTTGAATACTACAAACTGAACTAGTTTGGTAAGTTCCAATGTTGACGCAATAATTATGAACAAAACTCTCACAAAAAGCTCAAAAGTTTTATATTCTTCAAAGTTATGCTTTTTACAATATAGAACAAAAGACAAAATGAAACATTCAGTTTTGATGTAATACAAATTGTAACTGCTCAGTTAATGACAGCCCTATAACTTGTAACTCCTTATTCTTATAAAGAGACACTAGCTAACACTTAACAAAGAAAAAAACCCTAATTTGTGCATGTCAAATTCACAAAACTAATAACCTAAGCCCCACTTATGAAGTTTAAAATAACATAAAAAGTTCAAAATATTTTTATTCTTCAACAGGCTGGATTGATTCAAAAAATGTGGGCTGGATCATTATCTTCATGATTTTAACATGTTTGAATCATGTTAATAATTTGATGCTATTCTTGCATACATGTAACGCTGATACAATTTACATGAGCATGATCCGTCTAAGTGTCTTAAACTAAGAAAGTTAATGATTCTTTCATCCTTTTAACTTTAGATCATCATTGGCTCAAACCACATGACAAAGTTCTTTAGTTTAGCAACCATATTCCCCATCACCTACGGAATGAAGATACATATGGAATGCAAATTTGCAGGTTATAAAATTGAAGGAAAACTAGACCATTCAAGTTTCAAAGTTGGAAACAAACTTTTCCAATTACTCTATCAAGGAAGGATGATAAACTAATTAGAACAATACTTTGCATCCTCTAAAATGCCTCAAGCTTAACAAGTTTGATAATTTAAAAGAAAACAACGATCTTTGGTGTTGATTGCCACAAACTGAACAAGTTTGATAAGTTCCAATGTTGACACAATAATTAAGAACAAAACTCTAACAAAAAGCTAAAAAGTTTGATTTTCTTCAAATTCAAGATTTTTACAACAAAGAAGAAAGGATAAAACAAAATATTCAGTTTTGATGTAATACAAATTGTAACAGCTCAATTGGTGACAGCCTTATAAATTTTGACTCCAATTTTTTGTTAAGAGACACTAGCTAACACTTAAAAAAGATAAAAACTCTATTTTGTGCATGTCTAATTCATAAAGCAAATAACCTAAGCTTAAACTACTAAGTTCAAAATAACATAGAATGTTCAAAATATTTTCATTTTTCAACTGGTTGGATTGATTCAAAAAAATGTGGGTTGCATCATTATCTTCATGATTTTAACATGTTTGCATCATGCTAATAATTTTAGGCAATTCTTGTATCAATATACCCCTGATACAATTTAGGTGAGCATGTTCCATCCAAATGTCTTGAGGTAAGAAAGTTAATGACTCTTTCGTCCTTTTAGCATTAGATCTTGTCATTAATCCTAATACAACTCACCAAGGCAATGGAGACTTGAGGATGCCAATGGGTCCAATTACAAGGTCACGCTCTAACAAGCTCAAAGCACAATTTCAGATTTATGCACAAGCTTTTATTTCACAAGAACTTCAAGAAGTTTTGTTGATCAAGCTTGGGGAAGAGCTTAGGAAGATGCCTAAGTGTGTGTGCACATTGGAGGCATCAAACTAAGAGGGCTAACACTTAGCCAATTTTCACAAACACAAGTCTAATCAATGAGCTTGGGCTTATTTTATCTTATAAAGGGCATGGGGACTTCTTTTATGCTTTGTCATCGGCTGATTTGCATTAAGTGTGCATGTACTTCATAAAAGAATTCATGTGCATGTTTTATTTTAAGGAACCAAGCGGTGGGCCTAGTTTAAAAGCCCAATTCACTCCTCTTAAGTTAGTCTTCTATTTTTGTTGTTTCCTTATCCTATTTGTACTAGGACTAGTCAATTTTAATTAGTTTTAAAGCCCAAATCTGTGTGAGTTTTGTTCTTGGGCAGATTTGTTTCAAGAAAGCCTTTTTGATATTTTTGGCTTTCTTTTGAAATTTTTAGGTTATCTTTGTTAGGATTTGTATTACACAAGGGTATTTAAACCCTTGCTTTAGGTATGAACACGAGTTTTAGATGTGAATAGAATTAGAAAGCATTCTTTAAGAGAGAATTCAGATTCTTACTTGTTTTACCTTAAGGATTAATTCAACTTATGAAGTAAGTTCTAACTTGTGGCGTTAATTCAATTCCTACAATCTTTATACTCTTTGTTACCAATTTCTTGCTGTTTTGGAAGTGAAAGGTCTTATTAAATTGATTGAATTTAAGTTTAAGAATAATTATTGAAACGGAGGTAATCTAGACATTGATTATAGGGTGTCGCTGTATCATCATAGGTAATTCATACATAGAATGCTGAAAAGAATGATGATGGAGTAATTTTCTTCTATTATTTCATCACACCTTGAAAATGTACAGAGGTGATCTTCTTATACTAGAAAGGAACAAAATTTTATTGGCTATTGTTCCGATGTACCTATAACTGTATTTACAGCTGTAGGAACTGGACAAAAATGCAAAGGAATAAAAAAAAGATAATGACTTGCGTATTGCGTGGTGTATTACTGAGCTGTATATGTGATCATATGCACTACTGATGTGTGTGTGATATAAGTGTGCGTGGGTGTAAGTTGTAAGTATAATGGGTTATGCGTCTAGTCCATGAGATAACCGGCCCATCCTTCAAACCGACCCCTGAGATAAACAGACCCATCCTTTAACAAATGCAACGACGCGGGAGTTCCGTTCGTGGAAGCTATGGCCAAAGGCACCATTCTCGACATCCTGCAGGAACCCGTATGGAAATGATCTCAATATGTTTCTTCCGTTTGATGTTACTGATCCTACTGACTTAATTCTCTATGTCCAAGTAACTTACTTTGACTGCGGCGGAATGGTAATTGGGGCTGCTGTTTCTCACATGATTGCAGATGGATTATCAGGAGCCGTATTCCTCAGCACATGGGCTGCTGTTGCTCGCGGAGAACGTAGCACTGTAAAAACCCCTCTTTTCGATGCAGCAAAGTATTTTCCACCCGTTAAATTATCTAACTTCGATCCTTACTTTGAGCTTGTCAATGATAACAATGATATCGTCTCAAGGAGATTTTTATTTAAGGCGTCTAGTATAAATGCTCTGAGGGATAGGTATGCTCATAAAACCGGGAACCGAACAACTCGAATTGGGACCTTAACAGCTTTTGCATGTGACAGGATCATGAGAACTACTGAAATAATGGCAAATCCTGAAACAATTTGCTCCGTTAAGCAGGTCTTGAACTTGCGTACAAGAATGAACCCACCTCTATCAGGGCGGTGCGTTGGAAAATACATCTACGAGCCAGATGCAGCAGTGCTCGACATAAATGTCGACGATGCGTGCCGCAGTGTAATAGACCAAATGAGAGAAACCGTAAGAAAGGTTGACTTGGAGTTTCTGAAAATGCTTCGAGACGGCGAAACGCATCTGAAAATGATGGAAAAGAGAGCTCAGGCTCAAGAGTAGTAGACAGATTGTTCCTCTAACCTTCACTAGTTATATTGTGGCTTCTCGATATATGATACTGACATGGGATGGGATAAGGCTGTATGGGTAGGTCTGGGGTTGTGGCCTTACAAAAGCTTGGTTAAGTTTTTGGACGCCAGAGAAACGAGAACAGATCTTCTGTCTAGTTTTATGGTGTCCTATTCTGTCCAGTGAATCTCAGCCATCCATTTATGCGGGTCCCACGTTTATTTATGTGGATCCCACATGGGACCCACATAAAATGAATAGCTGAGATTCACTGGACAGAATAGGACACCATAAAATTGGACAGAAGATCTGGTCTCCGTATTTACAGGACTTGTAGTGCTGGAGTTATCTTCTGAAGTAGTCATATCGTGTGTATGGATGGGCCAAAGAAAACGTAGATACAAAAAGGAAAAACGCACACGTCAGAGAGAAGAAAAAAATGATAAAGACCATTGTTAGGCTTTGATAAGCTCTAATACCATGTAGAGAAAATTACAAACACCCAGTGATATGAAACTTGTCACACTCTCTTATTGCATACGTTCTGTACAAGGAGTTTAAATACAAAAAACTATTTGCATTCAGTAAGTTATGTAACAATAAGTTGTTATGGCTGAACAAAAGTAGTTACAGACAAACAGTAAATAGGTACAGTGAAAAGGACGTAAATGAATATTAGTCCTTAATAGGCTTGACTACTCTCAGGATATTTTGTCCGACGAGGACTTCTCCGACCTTGACCTTTTACAGTTTATTCGACTCCAGGGCTCAGACAAGTCCCACAACCGTATCGTTCATGTTGTGGGCAAGTACTTTCCTGGTAATTGGAAGTTCGTGTCTTTTTGGTATTTGTTCTGTGAAGAAGTTCTTGTCTTGTTTTGTCCATTATTTCGGTTAACACTTAATAGCATGCTGTAATTGTGAGCTACTGTTTCTCTTGGAATAGAATTGTTTAAGTGAAAGATAAGAGTTGGTTCAGACAACCTGCTTATGTAGGCTGGAACTGTTGATATTGCATTATGTAGTTATGAAAATAATGTATGGTTAGCTAATTGTTAAAGATGCTCAAACCCTCCACCTTTATCTGGCTTAAACTCTTGGTGGAGTCTTCAAGCTTTCTAATTTCCTGAAAAGAAAGATGTTGTTGGCTGATGAAATGGCTTACCCTTTATGGGTTCAAGACAAAATTGGTGAAGTCTTCAAGCTTTCTAATGTCCTGAAAAGAAAGATGTTGTTGGCTGATGAAATGACTTACCCTTTATGGGTTCAAGACAGAGTGAGAGTTTGGAATTGGGGCAGGGATGTTTGAAATATGGATTTAATGGGTATGTAGAGCAATTTTCTTTTATTGAATGATCTGAGAAGCTCGAGTAATGACTGAAAGTTCCTTTTGAAGTATGGGATAGGAAGTTTGTACCTATTGAGAAGTTGTGTTCCAACTGCTTAACCAAGGTTTCTCCTTAATGAATTTGTTCGCCAAGCTACCGATTCAAAGTTTAGTAATAAGAAATTTACTAAACTGAGATTTCATAGACATTAGGTTCATATCCATAGTTTTAAATTCAGTAATCAAGAATTCAACAGATTATTTCCAAAAAAAATTTATCAAATTGATATTTCACAAACATCAAGTTCATATCAACAGTTTTATTCAAAGTTTAGTCAGAAATTTACCAAATTGATGTCTCACAAACATCAAGTTCATATCAACAGTTTTATTCGAAGTTCAGTGATTAGAATTACCAGACTAATGTCCTACAGATATCAAATTCATATCAATAGTTTTATTTAAATTTTAGTAATCAAGAATTTACTAGACTGTTGTCTCCTAGACATTAAGTTCATATCAACAATTTTATTCTATGTTTAATGGTTAAGAATTCACCGGACTGATATTTCACAAACATCAAATTCATATTAGAGCAAGATATATGACACATTTGACGGCTTATGAAGCTACCCCAGATGCATCAGATGATCTTTGTGGTCTCACTTATTATATATGCTTTATAGGTTCCTTTGATTTACCAAGCTAAAGATGTGAAGGAGTTAAGATTTAAGGGTACAATCTTCAACCTTCTTGGTGGCGCCCCATAGGCTGCAGAACTTTTCAATGACAACCCAGGATTTGGAACCTAACTCCAACACTTTTTTCTCACTAGAGAAGCCAACGAAGCCCTTTCTAAGAGCATTTTTTTGGTCTACTTGTTCATCTTTCTGGTCTACTTTTTAATTTTAAAACGTTTCTTTTTTAGTGCTTTTTTTGGTCATGAATGATGTTTATTTGGATTTAATGTTTTTAACCTGTGATCCTGCCTCCTAATTTTCCTAACAACTCCTAATAAACTATCAAAATTCGTATACGATTGGTGTTAGCCAAACAGTAAATGAAGTCGCTTTAAAGTTAGATAAAAACAGACCTGGAGTTGAAGGTTAACTAGATCACATAAAATAACAAAAACATGTGAGAGCTCCAACGTAACTTAGCAAGTTAGATCAAGGATATCGCGAGTTTTGTTAGAGTTTCAGGCCCTGTACGTAATGACTTGGCTAACATTAAGTTTTTGAAGGACTAAAGTCAGTGTATAGGACTAGATCAGTGTGCTATGTAAGGCTTTGAGCTTGGATGACTTATCATAAGTAGATAAAGATCTCGATGAGATCTTGAATGATGTGATGGAAAAAGTCACAAAGGATACCAGTTCTAAAAGATAAAGAGGATCATCTGAAGTAGAGATCTTCGTGGATATGGATATATCATTCATAAATAAATGTAATATCTTATCTTATTAGCCATGATATAGCTAAATCTTATCTGAGTCATAGTTAGATAAAGGTGTCATTTGGTGATTTAATTTGGAAAGGATAAGATATGATCTAGTTAGTTTAATTTAGCTAGGATTTTGATTGTAACTTGACCATCAAGTTAGAGATACTTATAAATACATATAAATAAGTCATTTGAGTCTTGCTCTTAATCACATTGAGAGAGATCATTTGTGCTTCTATTGTTGCGTTTGACAGTTAATGATTTCATAATATTCTTACAAGAGTACAACAATAACAACAACAATAATTCAGTGCAAGTCCTACTAATGTGTAGGTTTAAGGAGGTCCAATATACACAATCTTACTACGGTAGAGAAATTGTTTTTGATAGATCATATAAATTATATATATATATATATATAACGTGAGAGTCGTGAGATGACTGAAAACAAGTCTTTATTAGTTAACAATCATGTAGAATGGTTAAATCTAGTTTAAACGAATATAAATGAGATTGTTGTGTAGAGATATAAATGCAAAATGTAGTATAAGTGCAGTTTTTAGAAGACCACCGTAATAATTGATAATGGTCGAGCTCAAATAATTTTTAAACTTGAGTACGATCAAACTAGACTTGAGTAATTTACTTTTTAAGCTAACTCAAGTTTGATTAATTTGCCACGATTTGTTGAATATGGAATCAATCTTTTTACTTTTTTTTTAATTAATCATTACTCTCATTTCCTTTATCTGAAACAGAATTTAGATTCATGACTAGTGTAACAAGCGCGAAACTGAAAATGGTGATTAAGGTTAAGATCTCAGCTGTCTTTAGCTATAAGTTCTCATCAACTTTGGTCCACACTTATGCAAAACATGTAGTCGAATATGGAATCGGTCTTTTACTTCAGGTTTGAGAGTGAATCCCTAGTACACAACCACTTTCTTAAAGTTCTCCAATTGCCAAGAAGTAAAGGTAAAGATTACTTGTGTTTGATTTAAAAAAAATTCTTAAGTACAAGCTTTATGTAATTTAATTAAATTTGACTTAATTCATTAATTTTTTATCTATCTAATTAGAGACCGACTAAGTTGTAATGATTGGTTATTAAAAAAAATTCTGGGCTTGAGTTCGGTTAAACCTAACGTTATTTTTTAATTAGTCCAAATTATGCTAGATATTTTCATGATTTATCTTAAGTTCAATTAAATTAAATTTAAATTCAAAATATCAACTCTATTAACATTTCTTAAAGTATCCAAAAGTCAAATACATTATCTTGAAATTTGGATTGCATGTTGTTTAAAAAATCTAAAATACTGTCATATGAAATAATAAAATATCATTTTTAATATGAATTTATACATATAAAGACATAATTAAAGGATGAAATACAAAAGTTTCAATTCTTTTTCATCAATAAATATTGAAAACGTAGATAATTTTTGAAATTATACATTTAAGATAGTTTTAATTCAACCTTAAAACCTTTTATTAATAATTATAACTCATTTAGATTATTGTTAAGGTCTCGTTTGGTTGGCACGGATTGTTGTTGGGGAAAGTAATCTTTTTCCTAAAATTTAAATTATTACGTTTAATTCGTTTTTTTGAGTAGTCAGGAAAGGAAAAACTTTCCTAATTTAGGGAAAATAGTAGCACTTTCCTTGGATTCTAAATCCCAACACCCCCTTGGTATTTAGATTACTTTCCTCAGGAATTTAATCTAAAAAATA
>JAOTIZ010000203.1:24420033-24443395 GCA_027123425.1 Erythroxylum panamense
TGTTCCACGAAAATCCTCCCCTTTCTCTTGGATTTCCTTCTCTTCTTCTCTTCTTCTTCTTCTTCTTCTTCTTCTCCTTTTCTCTCCACCGAAATCCTCTCCCTTCTCTCTAAATTTCGAAATTCTCCTCTCTTCTTCTATTAATTCACTTATTCCCTCTCTTTTATACTACTTCCTTAGGTCACTTAAGCCCATTTGTCTTTTAGCCCATCTACTCTTCTCTTCTTCTTCTTTTTATACTTCTAACTTACTCACTCAAGCCCATAAGGCCAAGCCCACTCATTCCCCTTCCTTCTTATTCTCTTCTCTAAGCTTCCAAGCCCAAAATCCACTTCTTTTAACTCAAGCCCAACTAACTCATTTAATTCCATTAACTCTTAACACCTAACTCATTAATTCCCTTTTTAATTCATGCTACCAAATTAATCAATGCTACTATCATGAATAAATGTCAACTTATTAAGGCTTCAATTTCCTTTAATCACGCTTAATAACATAAAAAAAATTCAGGGGCTAACATCTTATGATTATGTACTACAACCACAAGAATTGGTGAAAATTCCTTAGAATAAAGGAATTCAAAAATTCCTAAACTAATTCCCCAGCAATAGTGTCAAAAACTTTTAAAGCAAGTTTTACTTATAGTAAAACCCCAATATTTGTAAGTATATGGATCGTAAACTTGTAGTATCAAAGGTGTTAATCCCATAAGGAAATAGTTAGAACTAAGTGAATCTAACTTTGTCTAAAGCAACAGGATATGAATTAAATGAAAATAAAATATAAAATTTTTAAACAATTAAATAAAACTAAGCAACTAATCAAATAACAAATGAGCTACCACTAATATGTGAAAAAAAAAATCAAGGATGAAGTTTAAGATTCATTCTGTCTTTATTTTACTCTCTAATGGCTATTGATTCAATTATGTGTTAATTCTGGATCTTCTAAAGGATTAACTACTCTTTCTCAATACCTAATCATTTAACCTTCATTGATTAAGAAATTCCGTATTTTAAAATCTACCGATTCACAAAATCTACCTAACATTTCAACTAGCACTTAAGTGATTTATCAAATAATCATGTTTTCATACAAGATCTCTCTTCATATGATTACCAATTTCATATTTGGAGACTCATTAGATCACTAACTCTGATTGCCCAACCTAATTAGATTACTTTCAACTCATTCTCTTGATTTATTATAGAAGTATTAGCATACCCAAACATCACAACACTAGAAAATTGAATTGAACTCAACAACAATCAAGTCACAAAACAACTAAAGGACAAATCCAAATATAATAATTAAAGCATCCTAAACGTTAATGACATATTCAAATCCAAGTTACACATCAAGTTTAATGAAATAGACAAAGGATAGAAATAAAGAACTTGATTTGAACTCAAACTTGGAATCTAGATTTTCTGGATTGCTCTTCTTGCTCCTCCTTCTTACTCTCTCACTTTGGAAGATGGTGGCTACTCTTTTTGAATGTTTTATGTTCTTAAATAGTTCTTGAGACTTCTAGGATTCTTTATAGGGTTTACCCATTTCATTTGATTCCAAAAATATCCTCAAAACGTTAAAATTACAAAAGAGTTGCGTGTTAAAAAAAGCAAAAATTTGCTAGAATAACTATCTACACTCTCTGTCATTATCATGGTAGCCAGCTTACATACTTCTAATTCTTATCTTTTCTTCAATTTCTTGTTTCCATACTCTCAAACACACATTAAACACCTCTTGAAACATAAAATTAAGGTCCAAACCATGCTTAAAACTATACATATACTTAAAATATAAATAAACACTAGTAATAACATAATTCTAAGCCTTTATATATGATAATTATCTAAGAAATACTAAAAAGAACACTTAAAAATTCTACCAAAACATTGTGTAATTTACACCTGTCACGGAGTTCGAAGGAGAAAGGGATATATCATTTAGCTCGAAGTTGAGTACTAAGTCCCTAATTATTGTTAAGACTAACCTTTACCTAATAGATTGGAGAAATTAAACGAGGAGGAAAAAGGTGAAGAGACAATGGATATTTTTTAAGAGTGTAGGGACTTAGAATAGATTAAGAGTTTAAAGATAGGGAAGACAATGAATGTGAGTAATCGTCAACTTAGGCCCTATCTTGAAGAACCTCAAATGGAGAAAATGGAAGTTGTGACACCTGAAGATCATAATTTTGTCACATAATGAGAAAAACAAGGAGTCGAGCTAGTGACAATAACCAAAGGCGCTGCTTTGGAGGTAACCCAAGTGAAGTTTGTTTCTTTTCATTTACATTCTCACATTTTTTGTTTCTATTAAATGCTTCATTTCTTACATTTGATGTTACATTGGCAACAATGTAAGTTTTAAGTATGGGACTGGGGATCTTAATTTTTATGCATTTTTTAAAGTTTGTAGATTGCTTATATGTTTTTCTTAGGTTAAAAATCAAACAAACAAGAGAACATGTTCTTTTTTCTATTGCTTTTACACTATATAGTCATAATTAGATAGTGAATTGACTAGAAAAAATCATGGCAACTTGAGAATGTACTTTTACTTTTATGATTGGTCTATATACATTATCTTTAGAAGAGTAGTGAGTAGTGGGAGATACAAGCTAGTGAGATTTTAAGCCTTTATAGACAAACACATCCATATTAGTATAATTGTCTTTTGTTTATGTGTGACCTTCATGACCTATACATCCTAACTTTGCTTTGATTTTCTCTTCAAGACCACATTTTTATCGCATGTGTTAACATGGAAATGATATAGGTTTTTTTTATTTCATAAGCTACATTAGCCAAATAGCTTACTTATCAAAGTGATTTTTCCTTTTGATAAGCCTATTTGAGCTTTATTAGTCTTTTTTTGAGCTTACCACTTTATACGTTTTAAACCTATAGATATATTTTATTCTATAGGTTTAAGGTGTATGTCTTAATCATGAATGATGTTTGAGTGTAACTATAGATATATCTTATTCTTAAAAATATTTTGTCAAATTCTACCCCTAAATTGCTCATATTCTGAAGGGAATGGTTATTGATTGATCATGAGTAAAATCATTTAATGTTTAGTCCTTTCTATGGTTTTGAAAGTTATTTCTCTTTTCTTATGACTATCTATTATTAGGGAATACGGAAAATTTGAAAATGTTTTAGTTTATGACTTTGATTTTGTTGTTTTTCATAAGGATGGTCAAAAGTTAATTGTGGGGAAATTTGATGTGTGCTTAATTTTTTATACATTCACGCCTTAACAATTAATGATTATTAATGTGAAATGCTTAAGATTCTCATTTTAGTTTATATATAGTATTAGGTACAAGTTGGAAGTTCAAGATCTAAAATGAATTAAAAGCACATTCCTTGTGATGCTTATCTTGATTTCAAACTCATTTGTTTTGTGGAATAAGAAGAAAATGGATTAAGTGAAGATAGGGTAAGAAAATGCAAGAAATAAACAAACTATTATATAGTGGAAGATGCGCGACCATGCACAATTTCGAAACACACATTATTTTGGTGTTTCTTTTATAAAGTGATATTTGAACGACTAAAAATGGATGAATCATTTTTAGACAAAGAGTATGGGCAAAGCATGCATTCTTTGGAGAATCATGGAGGGCTAAACTTTTTCAATCCTGTACGAGGGTGAAAACATCGAGCATCACATTCGATCACTTCTCCATTGTGTAATGTTGAATCATTCTTTTTTTAATGATTGTTTATGATATCCTATGTCTATTGATTTGGGTATTTGTATAAAGATGATATGAATGTGTTCATTAGATTATTTTTATGAAAGCCCATTGCTAGATTCTTGAATACAATACATAATCTTTGTGTTTTTGATTCATTTGTGACAACTAATGGTGTCAAATCATTAGGGATAATTCAACTTTAGTTAAATAACAACCTATATGGTTATTGCTTTGATTAATCTATTTTCCTATTTGACAACGCGTTGTAACACTAGTTAAAATAAAATAACTAGACCTACTACTATAGCAGTGGTGAGTCTAGGTCAATCTTACAGAGAGTGTGTGTAAAGTTTCCAAAATGAAAGTAAATAAGAAAATAAAATAAAACTAACCTAATAAAAACAAATTAAAGAAAATATGCGAAAATGATAAAAGTGGGAATTCAATAGGGACCCAGTTCTTTAGTTCAATCTCAACCTACAAGCTAATTAAACATATTTCATTGATTTGTTGTTCTCAAACCTCTCTTAGAAACTATTACTTGTGGGTTAATAATTAACCCGAGTTTTCCCTTAGGTTTTATTTAATCAAGAAACGATCATTGATTAATCCTAACCATCAAATAACCTAGGATATAATCTCTTGATTTAAGTAGACAGTAGTATTACAAAATAGGAAAATCAATTAATCAAGGCAACAATCACATATGATGGGTCATTTAACCTAGGTTATATTATTCCTAATGATTACGAATCATTAGTTACTACGCATGAATTTCAACGTAACAATTATAGATTATATCGAAATTCTAGCAATGGGTTTACAAATAAACGGTTTAATGAACACATTAAAATGATCCTTTCAAATACCCAATGGGTTATACACAAATAACTGAACAATAATGAAAGTACAATTATCCACACATAAAACTTAAATCAATTAACATAGGATAACACAGTCAATTTCTAATGAGAGAAAGAAACAACAAAGACAATAAAGAATGCTTAACCCGAGTCATCAGTGTTGATGTCACCTACAAACTAACATCGAGACGTCTACCCTTTATAGGTCTTTCCCAAACAATGCTTTAACCCTGTTGAAATAACCCCCAGCCAAAGACCCTCCTATTGCCTCTCTACTATGCCTCCTCTCTATTCCATGCTACTGCTACTGTTCTGTGAATTAACTCATTTATTTCTTAGTCCATCTACAATGTTTTTGCCCTCATATGCTACTATGCATTTTAATTTAACAAAACGCTTCCTATGTCTGCATTAAATGCAGACATCCTCTCCTACATCAAATGTTGTTTTGCTTCATTCCTTTATCCACATGTTGTTGTGTTATTTTTGGTCTCTTCCATTTCCCCACATGCTACCGTATTATTACTTCCCTTGACTATTTGTCCTTTTTTTCTCCTATTGTGCTACCATTAATTCACGTAAATTGCATGTATTCCATGCATAGTTTTTCTACTCCTTTTTCGTGAGCAACTTGGAATTTTCTTGTTTATATTTTCTTTTCTTTCTTCTTGTCTTTTAATTTTCTTCTTCTTGCTCTATGAAGACAAGTGAAAATTAATCTTCAAATAATGGCCAAAATATAAAGCTTTGACTCACTTTAACTTCTTTGCTTCCGAATTGTACTTAAAATCACATATGAGTCAAAATGAGTAACTTATTCAATTTCATGTCAATAATTGCTAAGTGTTATAGAATAACTTTAAAATCAATTAAGCACCTATCAATTTCCCCCCACATTAAGTTTTTGTCTGTCCTCAGGTAAAACATTAAAATTTAGCTCAAAGACCCAAAAACATTTACTCAATTCCTATATGTTCCAAGAATATATAACTATAAGTAAAGATGAATGACTTTCAAAAATCATAGCAAGAAGTCAACATTCCAAGCTTTTACTCATGATCAATCAGTATTCATCATCTTCAAGAACAAAGAAATTTAATGGTAGACTCGAAAATTGTGTTTAACTAAAATATATCCATAGATACGCTCAATGTACAATGTTTTTCCCTCATATACTACTGTGCGTTTTAAACAAAAAAAAGGCTCCCTATGTCTACGTTAAATGCAGACGCCCTCTCCTACATCTAATGTTGTTTTGCTTCATTCCTTTATCCAACTACTATTGCGTTGTTTTTGGTCTCTTCCATTTCCCCACATGTTACGACATTATTACATCTTCCCTTGGCTTTTTACCTTCTTTTCTTCTCCTACTGTGCTGCCATTAATTCACGTAAATTACATGTATTCCATGCACAGTTTTTCTACTCCTTTTCCATGAGCAACTTGGAATTTTCTTGTTTTTATTTTCTTTTTTTCTTCTTGTCTTTTAATTTTCTTCTTCTTGCTTTATGTAGACAGGTGAAAATTAATCTTCAAATAATGGCCAAAATACAAAGCTTTAACTCACTTTAACTTCTTTGCTTCTGAATTGTACTTAAAATCACATATGAGTCAAAACGAGTAACTTATGCAATTTCATATCAATAATTGCTAAGTGTTTTGGAATAATTTCATAATCAATTAAGCACCTATCAATTCCCCCACACTGAGTTTTTTTTCGTCTTAAGGTAAAACATTAAAATTAAGCTCAAATACTCAAAAACATTTACTCAATTCCTATATGTTCTAAGAATATATAATCATAAGCAAAGATGAATGACTTTCAAAAATTATAGCAAGAAGTCAACATTCCAAGCTTTTACTCATGATTAATCAACATTTATCATCTTCAAAAACTAAGCAATCTAATGGTAGACTCGAAAAAGATGTTTAACTAAAATTTATCCATAGATACACTTAATGTAAGGCCCCAAATTATACCTTAGTTGAAATGTTACATGATCATGAAAGTAAATGTGATAGGTGTTGAAATTGTGATATGATTGTGAATTGTATATGTCTTGAATCTTAATTTGATGGACCATGATTAGTAACTTGGAATTAATTGATACCATTAGAAAATTGATTTGTTAAAATGTACATTTTGACTAGGAAAATTATCAAAGTGGCAAGATAAGTTGGTACATGAAAATTAGTATGACTAAGCCTATACATTGAATGACGTTTGTTAGCATTGGTTGAGTGACAAATGGCCTAATAGAATTATGACATTTGGTAGCTTAAATGGAGGACAAATGGCTCACTTCTATATGTGACATGTAGGTTGATTCATTGAAGGGCATGTGCCCTTTCAAATTTATGACACCTAGCACTAAACAAGTGCTAAATCACTCCAGCCTATTTGATGTTCCTGCTGCATTTTCACTATCCTTTGCTCCTCTCTACTGAAACTCTCTCTTACTCTCACAAACTCTTGGATTTTTCTTTAATTTAGATCATCATCACTTGACATCTTTGCAAGATTCTGCATTAAGGAAGCTATATTTTTTATCTTTTATGATGCCTTATTGGTGTTAAGATTTGCACCTTGATCTTGGATGTGTGCTAGTTGCCTAGAAGGTTTAGATTAGCTGGTTCTTTGGACTTAAAATTTGAAGTTAGATAGGTAAGAGAATTATTAACTTGATAGAATGTATTAATACAAGATCCATGATGATTGAATTAGCATGGAATGTGTGTTATGATGAAGATAAATGAGTGCTGGACAAGTGATCCTTTTATAGAAAATTCTGTTTTAGTTTTGATGTATGAAAGATAATGATTTTAAGTTGCCTAATAAATGATGTTTGAATTGGATTTGGACATGAATTTGATAAGGGATTGAAGCATGAATAAGGTAGAATTGAAGTTAAATTGATGGACTTTGGTGAAGATGTGTTGGATGGAGTATGAAGGAGTTAAATTTGGAAACAAAATGAAGATCATTAGTAGGTGAACTTTCGGTTCACTCATCCCATGATCATGGGATTTATATGGCACCTTCCCATGGTCATGGGAAAATGCTTTGGTAGGGAAAAAGGTTGTTTTTGTACATTTATTAAACTATATAAGGTTAAGGCATTTTTTAATGGTTTAATTGGACTTGATTAAGGTGTAAAATGAACCTAGTTTGAAGTGGAATTAGTTAATTAAAGGTTGAATTTTGGATTATTAATTGAAGTAATAACTTAAGGAAGGTGTTATTTGATAAAAAAGCATCTAATTTTGGAACCTTTTAGTCATTAAAGGAATGAAGTTTACTTATGAATGCTAATGTGAATTAAAGAATAAGAGTAATGTGTTAGTTGTGAATGTTTATGAATTAGGAACTTGTGTGAATACATGTAATGTGTAATTATTTAATGTATTCATTGGTGTACAATTGCAAACGTTTTTGTTTATCAGGCATGTTAAGTTTGATCAAACATGAATGAATATGTTAAATTTGAGCAAAATGGAATAAAGTCATATGCTATGCACTACATCACTTACATGTGATTCTGAAATCTGAAATGTTTTATTTTTAAAACTACCATGCCCTAGTCGTGGGTAAACAGGCATGTCTAGAAGGGTCTGCAGCTACTTCTGTAATTAGACACTAAGGTGTCTTTTGTATTTAGACACTTCGATGTCTTTTATATTTGACACTTCGGTGTCTTCTGATCTTAGACACTTTAGTGTCTTCTATTTTAGAGACTTAAGTCTCTTCTATTGCTGAGATGCCATTTCTGGTGTTGTTACCTTCTGTAAAAAGGACTAGCAGGCTACTCTGTTTTGTATTTTGATATATGTTCTGATCTGATACAGGATAAGTTCTGATATGATACAGGATAAGTTCTGATATGATACAAGATATATTTTGATTTGATACTAGTTCTGTTCTATTCTGACACCGTTATATCCTATTCTAAGACTTGTACATTATGTTCTGAAGTAATGATGTTCTGTTTTGATACTTATATGTTTTGTTCTGGTGAAAGAATATTCTGTACTGATGAATTACATTCTGCTCTAAGACAAATAATGTTTGGATTGCTCTTTAATATGATCAATTAAAGATTGCTTATGATATGACCTAATTCAGTACATGTAAATGATAGACAACTATTAGAAATTGTCACCATTGTGTGTCCTATTTAGTTATTCCCCTTAAGTTATATGCTTAGCATGGTGGTTTTGCCTCCATGTAGGTTTTAATAAGAAGACTTAAGGCTGGGACAACTGCAGTGGCCAATGAAGGACTTAATATGATTTTGGAAAATGTTATGTTTAATTTGTTTTTCAATGTATTGAGACATATTGTATTTTGTATTTTGTAATAACTTATAAATGGTTTATAATGATTATAATACATGATGGATTTGTACATAAAGCTTGTTTATGATGAGTACAATATGTACATGATGTTCTGTATATAACTCAACAAAGTATGAATATGAAGTATATTATCTTATTTTCAATTAATTTATGGAATATCTTGGTATGTTTTAGGATTGTTTTATGGGGCATCTATATATCCTCTCAAGGGGTATTCGGGTGTTACATTATTTGGTATCAGAGCATGGTTTAGGCGATTCTGGTTTAACCAGCACTTAAATATTACTTGTACATGAATATAAGAGTTGTGTTTAGCCTAATACGGTATGTTTCACATTTTGGTTTTAGATTTGAATATGGTAAGATCTCACAAAGCCATTGACTAGGTTGCGGAGAGTAATAATCGTCTGTCTATATCTAGACCCTCTGGGTAATAGGTAGCAGTGTGCTGGTTAACCAGGTTTATAGAAACTGTCCCATTATGATCCAAGGAAGTGAGTTTATAATGAATTTGATTAAATTGCCTTCTCATAAATTTGATTTGATCTTAGGTATGGATTGGTTATCTAAGCATCAAACAGTGATTGACTGTAGTGCTAAAACGGTTGTGCTTAAGAAGCCTGATCAACCTGAAATAATATTGCATCCACACTAGTTCTCTGACTAGTGTGGTATCTGTTGTGCAAGCTCAAAGGTTTCTTAGCAAGGGGTGTGAATCTTATTTGGCTTTTGTGATTGATTTTAAGAAAAAGAGTGTTAAACTGCAAGACATTTCAGTGGTGAATGAATTTCCATATGTGTTTCCTGTCGAACTACCCGAACTTCCTCCTGAAAAGGAAGTGGAGTTGTCTATTGAGGTTATGCCTAGCACTGCTCCTATATCTAGAGCACCTTGTAGGATAGTCCCTACTGAGTTAAAGGTCTCATCAGGTATGAATTTCAAGGACGAAATTCTTTTAAGGGGAGAGAATTGTAAGGCCCCAAATTATACCCTAGTTGAAATGTTACATGTTCATGAATACATATGATAAGTGTTGAAATTGTGATATGATTGTGAACTATATATGTCTTGAATCTTGGTTTGATGGACCATGATTAGTAACTTGGAATTAATTGATACCATTAGAAAATTGATGTGTTAAAATGTACATTTGGACTAGGAAAATTGTCAAGTGACAAGATAAGTTAGTATATGAAAATTAGTATGACTAAGCCTATACATTAAATGAAATTTGGTAGCGTTGGTTGAGTGACAAATGGCCTAATAGAATTGTGACATTTGGTAGCTTAAATGGAGGACAAATGATTCACTTTTATGTGTGACAGTAGGTTGATTCACTGAAGGGCATGTGCCTTTTCAAATTTATGACACCTAGCACTAAACAAGTGCTGAATCACTCAAGCCCATTTGATGTTTTTGCTGCATTTTCACTATCCTTTTCTCCTTTCCACTGAAACTCTCTATTACTCTCACAAACTCCTATATTTTTCTTCAATTTTGATCATCATCACCTATCATCTTTGCAAGATGTTGCACCAAGAAAGCTAGATTTTGTTATCTTTTATGCTGTCTTTTTAGTGCTAATATTTGTACCTTGATCTTAGATGTGTGTAGGTCACTTAGAAGGCTAGATTAGTTGGTTCTTTGGAGTTGAAAGTTGAAGTTAAATAGGTAAGGGAATTCTTAACTTGATAGCATATATTAATACAAGTTCTATGATGATTGAATTAGCATGGAATCTATGTTATGATGATGATAAATGAGTGTTGGAAAAGTGATCCTTGTATGGCAAATTCTATTTTGGTTTTGATGTATGAAAGATAATGATTTTGAGTTGCCTAATGAATGATTTTTTAATTGTATTTGGAAATGAATTTGATAAGGGATTGAAGTATGAATAGCGTAGAATTGAAGTAAAATTGATGGACTTTAGTGAAGGTATATTGGATGGAGTATGAAGGAATTAAATTTGGAAACAAAATAAAGGTCATGGGTAAGTGAATCTTCGTTTCACTCATCCCACAATCGTGAGATTTATATGGTACCTTTCCACGGTCGTGGGAAAATGCTTTGGAAGAGAAAAAGATTAGTTTTGTACATTTTTTTGACTATATAAGGTTAAGACACCAATAGTTTTGTACATTTGTTTGACTATATAAGGTTAAGACACTTTTTAATGGTGTAATTGGACTTGATTAAGGTGTAAAATGAACCTAGTTTGATGTGGAATTAGTTAATTAAAGGTTGAATAAGGTTTGGATTATTAATTGAAGTAATAAATTAAGGAAGGTGTTATTTGATAACAAAGTATCTAATTTTGGAACTTATAAGTTGCTAAAGGAATTAAGTTTACTTATAAATGCTAATGTGATTTAAAGAATAAGAGTAATGTGTTAGTTGTGAATGTTTGTGAATTGGGAAATTGTGTGAATACATGTAAAGTGTAATTACTTAATGTATTCATTGGTGCATTATTACAAATTCTTATGTTTATAAGGCATGTTTGAGTTTGATCAAACATGAATGAATATGTTAAATTTGAGCAAAATGGAATAAAGTCATATGTTATGCACTACATCACTTACATGTGATTATGAAATTCAAAATGTTTTGTTTTCAAAAATGTCAAGTCCTAGTTGTGGGTAAATAGGCTTGCCTAGAAGGGTCTACAGTTGCTTATATAACTAGACACCAAGGTGCCTCATGAATCTAGACACTTCAGTGTCTTTTATACTTGACACTCCGGTGTCATCTGATTTTAGATACTTCAGTGCCTTCTAGTTTGGAGACTTAAGTCTCTTCTGTTTCTAAGATACCACTCATTGATATCTTCTATTCTAGTCCCATGACCCACTTCTGTAAAAAGGACTAGCAGGCTATTTTATTTTGAGTTTTGATATATGTTCTGATCTGATACAAGATAAGTTTTGATTTGATACAAGACATATTCTAATTTGATACAAGTTCTGTTCAGTTTTCACGCAATTATATCTTATTCTGAGACTTGTATATTCTGCTCTGAAGTAATAATGCTATGTTTTGATACTTATATGTTTTGTTTTGATGCAAGAATGTTCTGTACTAATGAATTACATTCTATTCTGAGATAAATAATGTTTGGATTGCTCTTTAACATGATATGACCTGATTCAATACATGTGAATGTTAAAAGACTATTAGAAACAGACACCATTATGTATCTTGTTTAGTTATTCCCCACTAAGCTATATGCCTAGCATAGTGGTTATGCCTCCGTGTAGGTTATGATAAGAAGGCCTAAGGCTGGGACAACTGCAATGGCCAATGAAGGACTTGATATAATTTTGGAAAATGTTATGTTTAAATTTTAAGTTGCATTTCAATGTGTTGAGACATATTGTATTTTGCATTTTTTAATAACTTATAAATAATTTGTAATAACTATAATACAGGATGGATTTGTATGTAAGGCATGTATATGGTGAATACAATATGTACATGATGTTTTGTATATAACTCAGTAAAGTATGAATGTGAAGTATGTTATCTTATTTTCAATGAATTTCTGGAATATCTTGGTATGTTTTAGGATTGTTTTATGTGGCATTTGTATATCCTCTCAGGGGGTATTCGGGTGTTACACTCAACATCATTCTTGATCATATCATTCCACAACTTTGCATATCATTTCATTTCTCCATCACTAATGTTCACATGCAAAATCATGAATCAAAGGACCTTTTAGGGTTGTAATATGGGCAAAAATAAGGTTAGATGTATTTGAGTAAAGTAGCATGAAAGTCATTAAAGCTAGTGAAATAACTGCAATACTCAATATGACATAAAGTGTATAAGCTCACACTCATACAAAACTGGGTACTGTTAGTTATGACGAATGTAACTCTTATATTTCACAACTCATTTTAACTCTCACACACAAACCACATTAAGCATATATCAATTTGAAGGAATCACTCATACAATTTATATCAACAGTACATTGAAACCATCAGAGTGAACTTCTAAGCCAACATCTACCTCATATTCAACATACTCAAATAACACATTCATTACAACTCTTGGAAGATGCATTAATTATGAATAACTTTGCAAACTCATATGCCTTTCCTCTTTGATAAATTTATTTTTAAAAAATCGCTCTTTTTCTTTTTCTTTCTTTCTTTCTTTTACATTTTATTTTCTTGTCTTTCTTTTCTTGTGCTTTTCTCTTTTCTTTCTTTCTTTTCCTTTCTTTTTTAACATTAAAATAAATTACATTAACATGAGAATTTCAATGATAAGATGTAATAAAACATCCCAACATTAACTAGCCCATATATATGTACACCCCCACACTTACACTTTTATACCTCCACAAACTCACCAATCACAAATGCTCCACTAGCTTTATGACTTGGGTAAGATATTTGGTTAAGTATAAAAGCATAAAATATGGTTTATACAAAAAAAAAAGGTATAAAGCTTAAAGAGGTTAATAAAGGGAAAACCATGCCAATAGTGTAGGCTATTTGGCTAATATAGTTTGGAAAAACAAAGAATACTTATTTCTATGTTAATGTATGTGATAAAAATGTGGCCATGAATAGAAATTTAAAGAAAAATCAGGATGTACATGTCATGAAGGTCACGCATTATCAAAAGACAATGAGATTGAAATGAAGGTGTTAGTCTAATAAGGCTTAAAATCTCACCGACTTTCTCTACCACTAGTCACAACTCTTCTAAAGATAATAAATATCAACCAATAATAAGATTAAAAGGACAAGCTAAAGTTACTATGAAATTCTCTAGTTAATTCATTATCTGCTCATGACTATATAATCATGAAACAATAGAATTGAAGAAAATGTTTGTTTTGTTTGTTTTATTTTTTCTCTCATTTTGGTTAAAAAGTTAATCCAAGCAAGAAACAAACTAACAAAGAACACACATGCATATAAAAAGAAATGCAAAATTGTAAAGAAACGAAATTTACTTCTCTTAGTTTACCACCCATGAACACCTTGGGTTAGGGGCGCTGGCTCGACTCCATACTTTCCTCACATGACAAAATTATGATCTTCTAATACTACAGTTAGCGTCACTTCCACACGAGGTTGTTTTGAATAAGGCCTTAGTTGATTATCATCCCCATTTAGCATCTTCCCTATCCTCAGATTCTCAATCTCAACTAAGTTTATACAATATTTTGAACATCTCTTTTCCTTTTTCTTCTTCATTTAATTCCTCTAACCTGCTAGGTAAAGGTAAAGAGTTAGTCTCAACAATAATTATGAACTCAGTTTTTACCTCTGAGCTAAAGAATGTATCTTTTTCTGCTTCGAGCTCGTCCTCTGCTTCTTCCACACAAGCAACTCCTTAGTAGTACACTCAAGATTCTCAAGCTCTTCGTCACTTTGTAAGATTTCCACACTTACATCCATAAGGTATGCCTTGGGTTGATATGAATGCTCCTCTTTCATTTATGATTCTAGGCGTTTTATCCTCGTTTCCATTTCACCCATTTGGCTTAACAAGTTCTGGCCTCATTTCCGGCTAGAATTGTTGCAACTGTTGTTGTAGGATCTATTGAAATTGGAGATTGTTATCAATCACAACATTCATCAATTCTTCCAGAGATGTACCTAAGTTATGACAAGAAGCTTCTAGTCCACACGGGAATTGTTGTGTATCTTACAAACTATCATAGAAGCAATTCTGATAGTCATCCCATCTATAATCAAAGTTAGGTTGATCAGTCTAACCTTGGTTATAGGATTGAGAGTAAGAGTTAAAAAAACTACTTCCATCCATGAATTTTTTATATATTTGTCATAAACACGAAAAAAAATGAAAGGATCACAAAAAACTGAAAAGAAACCAATTTCAAACAAATATATACAAAATCTCAATTAAATCACAAACAAAAACTAAAATAACGCCGTCCCTAGAAACAACACCAAAATTGACAGTGCATTGTAACGCTAGTCAAAATAAAATAACTACACCTATTACTATAGCAATGGTAAGTCTAGGTCGATCCCACAAAGAGTGTGTAAAGTTTTTTAAATGAAAGTAGCTGGTGTTTAGGTTTAACGGGAGGTTTTCGTTTTAGAAATAAGAAAATAAAATAAAACTAACCTGATGAAAAGCTTGGTCCTTTCTACTAGTCTTTTAAGAAGTATGTTGAACAATTCCATCACTATAACAAAGAGATAGGGTGAAATTGGTCACCCTATCGTATTCCTTTTTAGCTTCTAAAAGATTTGGTGGGTTGTCCATTAACAAGGATATCAAATGAAGGAGAGTTAATACATTGTCTGATCCATCGAATGAAAGATTCTAGAAAATCCTAAGTACTGAGAATGATGATTATGAAATTCAAATCCACGTTACAATAATCTTTCTTCTGATTAATCTTAAATAAGCAATTCAATATTCCTCTTCTTTTGGAATAGGTTTTCACTAATTCTTGTATTGTAAAATTCTCACCAATGGTTCTTTTTGTAATATATTATGTAGGATCAACATAGTTCTACAGAACCTTCTTTAATGGTCAAGATTTTGGAAATAATATTGTATATAGAGTTGTAATAGGCTAGAGGACCAAGATTTGAAAAAAAAATCACTCACCAACTTTTGGAATGAGGGTCATAAAAGTTTTGTCAAGTTCAGTGAGTAGGGAGCTCTTGTTGAAGAATTCCAATAAAACATCGATTACCATATGCCTTATTAAAGGCCATGTTTTGATTTTAAAAAGTTCATATTGAAGTCATTAGGTTCATAAGCCTTTTCGGGATTCAAAGATCCCAACACATCTTTAATTGCTTGTATGGAAACACGTTTGCTTAATGCTTCTACTTTTTGAGAGGTAAGGCAATGCTGTATGACTTCTTTGAGGAGAGAGCTAGATAAGTGTGCATTGGTTGTCATATTCATAATGCTTGAGAAGTGATTGAATGCCCCATCTAGCAATTGATGTTGAGATTCCATCCTATGATTAACACTCTCTAAAAAGAATATTTTATTATTATTTCTTCTAGAAATCACAACCCTATGATAGAATAAAGTGTTCATGTCTTCTCTTTTCAGTTATTTATTGCAAGGTATTTGCTTCATAAGAGAGAAATCATAAGTTAAAGTCTTAGAGAAATTTTACATGGCAACCTTTTCCATCTCTTAAAGTTGTGTAGACACGGGATTGTTATAAAGATCCTACTTAATTTTCCTAAAATCATTCCTATTAGTGTTTAGGAGATGATGAGTGTTTCCAATGATTTTTAACAAAAATAGTTTCAACTTATGCTTATTAAACTAATTTTTCCTAGCATATAAGAACTATTTGGATCCTTTGATTCTTGCTCTTAAAGCATTCTAGACTCCATCTTCAATTCCTGCTAAGTCAATTAAGAATTTATTGAATTTAAAATGTGTTTTTGGACTTACAAAAGTTAAGTGAGTGATAATGGCTATGTGATTAGAAAGGCTACTGTTTGTGAACATGAACAAGCTATTTAGGAAGGCTAAGAACCATTGGTAGTTACCATGGTTCCAATCCAATTTCTTTTGAATGTAAATGAATCTATGCTGATTATTACTCCAGGTGAGAAAATTCCATCCATAAGAAAGATAAGATAGTTAGGCTTCATCTAAAAAATTACTTAGATCAAGATATAGATTTCCTATTAATCTGGATCCTTCTACTTCTTCAACTTTAAAGATTGAGTTTAAATCACTAGATAAGAGTCAAGGTATTGAATTATTGACAGCCACATCTCTTTTTTTTCCCATAATAACACTCTTTGATAAGAACTATTT
Organism: Erythroxylum panamense; assembly: GCA_027123425.1. Lineage (NCBI taxonomy): Eukaryota > Viridiplantae > Streptophyta > Magnoliopsida > Malpighiales > Erythroxylaceae > Erythroxylum > Erythroxylum panamense. The sequence goes on from JAOTIZ010000203.1 coordinate 24,436,769, forward strand.
TAAGCAAATATGAATGAGATGAGTAACAATTGGCCTAAGTTATTGAATGACACCTCTAGGTGAATGATCTAATTTGAAATGAACTTTATATTCATATTCATTATAAAAGGGTTATAAAAGACCAAAATTCTGCAATTAGGATAATGATTATGGTTTGTGATCTCTCTCCACTAATAGGAAGAACTTGAAAAAGAATGCAATTTATGGAATTCCAAAATTCCATCAATCATAACTTTATTCTAAGAAATCATGCTTTTGATTAAAAGTTTCTTATGAGGAGCACTGGGTCATCTAATGTTCCATGTTAGAATCTTCATGAGGTTGACTCTATAAATGGAGTCTTCTTTTCACTATTTGATCTTCTCTTGATTACATGTTAAAATCCTTGTTAAGTGTTATCAAAATCATTAACAATCTTATTGGGAGTTCTAGCAAGAGAGTGTCATTGTGATTGGATTTTTCTATTCTCTCTATAGAAAGGGTTGTAGTAGTTTGTGTATCAACTTGAGTATTTTCAACATTGCAAGTTGTACTAGTGATTATATTGCTAGCAGGTTGTGGTTTCCATGCATAAGATACTCTTAATTGATCTTTAACTGAATCTATGTTTTCATCAAGTTGAATGATTGGAATAACTTCAAGTAAATTAAGGTGACTAAGATCCATATTCTAGCAAAGTTTGTTCTTTTAACTTCAACAATGGCTTTGTCCATCCAAATAGGCTTACTAATGAAGTTAATAAATGGCTAAGACCACTTATGGTCTAGTACTCGAGTGAAACATCAAAAATGAAGATCCATATGGGAATGTGCTCTTATTTGATCTCCTCCATCTTTAATTCATAACACCATACTTAGAGCAATAAAGGTTTGTTATTCATGTGCCATAGTCCAGCTTGTACTATTTTCTTTACATATTTAGGATAGGAGAATTTAAAGAGGAAAACATCCTTATTATTGACTAATACACCTTATAATCTATGCTGTTTATAATTTTTAAAAGCCCGTTGTTTCAAAACAGGTGTTAAGTAAAGAAGACTTCACTTCTATTAACTTTGATGACAATCAAATAAAAATAATCTTAGAAATGTATGAACTATTTTGATGAGTTTGTTAAGTATGTAGATAAATGCAAGTAACACTTAAGGCAGTAAGACGAAGTTGCAACATGAGACGAAGTTACAATATAAGACGAAGTCACAATATAAGACTAAGTCACAATATAAGACGAAGTCACAGCATGAGATGAAGTCACAACATAAGACAAAGTCGCAATATACGATGAAGTCGCAATATAAGATGAAGCGAAGCGTAAGACGAAACGACGCTACATAAGACGAAGAGAAGTATAAGACGAAGCAACGCTATATAAGACAAAGCGAAGCATAAGACGAAGCGCAGCATAAGACAAAGACGAATAACAGATGAAATATAGTAACAGAAGAAGAGTTATTCCAGACAATTCAAAAGGAAGATATGCTAGAACGTCAGTCAGTTAATTAGTTGGAGTTAGTTACAGGACTCAACTAATAACTGTTTCTAGAAGATTCAAGAAGCGATTATCAAGAAGATGGTTGAAGACTTAGGCTATAAATATTAGTTCGAGTTGAAAACTACACATACACACATATGAATACATACAGAGAAACAGATAGAGAATTACTCATGAACGTTTTTATATTAGCAAAAATTCTATATTCAGAGTGAAAAAAAAGTGAGCAAACACATCTGTAACGTGAAAGCTCAAAAATACTTTTCTAGAGAGAGAAAGGAAAGCTAGAGTCTAAGAGGCTAATACAGCTTATAAAGAATACTTTGTGAGAGAGAGACCTGAAGAGGCTCTACGTGTGCAAGAATACTTGTAAAGTTGAAAGAGTATAGTAAAGTCTCATAAATACTCTGGGAACTGGACGTAGCCCACGGTTTGGGGTGAACCAGTATAAAATCACAATGTCTATTCTCTAACCCTTATCTTTAATTTTCTTGTGTTAGACAAGTAGATACTATTACTTGCTATTATATTGCTTATCAACTTTAACAAAGTGTTTAGTAATCATTTGAATTTTGTAAAGAAATTCAAGAAGTCTCAAAAGATTGATATTTTCAAAAAGATTACCAATTCAACCCCCCTTCTTATGTAGTTTACACATTAAATTGGATTTCTATATTAACAAGTGATTTACTTCAGTTGATATCAGTGCGAGGTTTCCAAGAAACACTGTCATAAAGTGAGGACAAAGATCTATAGCTGAATCATATGTTTTTATAGTTGAAGATGCCTCGGTCACAAGACCTCCTACATTCAATGGTGAGGATTATCATTATTGGAAGGATAGGATGCGGCTCTTCATAGAATCCACGCATATTGATCTTTAGGATATCTCGAGAATGGTCCATCTACACCAATAGATGATGAAGGCAATATCATCTCTCGTGACAGATGGTCAGTTGATTAGAAAGCTCGATTTCAATTGAATTCAAAGGACAAGTTTTTTCTAAGTTGTGCCCTAAGCAAAAGTGAATATGATAAGGTTCATGGATGCGTATCTGCAAAGGAGATGTGGGACACATTAGCCATTGCACACGAAGGTGCAAATCAAGTGAAAGAGTCCAAGATCAGCATTCTTGCTCATCAGTACCAGTTATTCAAAATGAAAGATGAGGAATCTATTAATCAGATGTTTAGACGATTTCAAATAATCTTTAACGGACTTAAAGCTCTTGGGAGAATCTACGATAATCAAGATTATGTAAAGAAGATTCTCAGAAGTCTACCTAAAAGATGCAGACCCAAGGTCACAGCAATACAAGAAGTCAAGGACTTAAGCAAGCTGAAGCTAGATGAATTGCTTGGTTCACTAAAGACCCATGAAGTAGAGCTGGATGCAGAAGATAAACCTAAAAGAGATAAGTCTATCGCATTAAAAGATGGTCAGAAAAATCAAAAGAACTAGAAAAATAGAAGCACATCTTCAAAAGCATTAAAGATTGAAGAAATCAAGGATAATGATTCCAGTGAGTCTGATCAAGATTCAAGTGAAGATAATGATGAATTATCCTTCATTTCGAGAAAGATTAGAAGGATGTGGAAAAAGAAAACGAAAAGAAATAAAGATTTTTCTTTTAAGAAGAAGTCAAGAATGAGAAAACGTCTATCATCTGCTATGAATGCAACAAACCAAGACATTACAAGTCTGAATGTCCATTGCTCAAAAGAAAGCAGAAGAAAAGTAAAGAAAATAAAAAGAGCATGATGGCAACGTGGGAAGACTTGGATTCATTCAAATCTGATTTCGACTCAGTGGCATCAGAACAAGCAAATATATGCTTAGTAGCTGAAGAAGAATGCGACAATGAGGTAACTTCTAATTTTAATGATCGTTAAGAAGTATATTTAGAATTATTAGAAGATTCGCATACTGTACTAAAGAAATATAGAATTCTGAAAAAGAAATTTGTGGAAAGCTTGAAGAACACGGAAGTGTTAGTGAAAGAATATTTCTGTCTTAAGAAACAAGTAGACGATATGAGAAAGAAAGTAACTGTAGATAGATCTGAAGAAATTAATCAACTGAAACAAAGGATTAATAGTCTTTCAGCAGATTTATCAACATTTACTGATAGTACTAAAAGGATGAATGAGACGATTGGAAAATATAGACATCCAAAGGATAAGAGTGGTTTAGGATTTACTAATAATAATGTTCGTTATAATAAGAACTGTGTTTCTAGCAGAAAGAATAAGAAACATTATTCTTATTATTCAAGGAATTATTATAAGTCTAACCCCAAAGGACCCAAGAAAATATAGGTACCTAAGAAAGATATAATATATACTGTAGATCTCTTTCATTGGAAAAAGTAGCCAGCACCAATGGTACTTGGATAGTGGATGCTCACGACATATGACGGGAAGAAGGTCTATGATCCTAGACCTCCAAAATAAGAAAGGAGGAACAGTAACTTTTGGAGACAACCAGCAAGGCAAAATAATTGGATTCAACAAAATTAGTAAAGATTCCTTTGCGTCTATTGATAATATTTTGCTAGTTGAAGGATTAAAGCATAATCTAATTAGTGTAAGTCAATTCTGTGATTCTGGTTTTGAAGTGTCCTTTAATCAAAATTCTTGTGTAGTAAAAAACAAGGATGATTCTGTATTCTTTTTTTCCAAGAGACGAAATAATCTTTATAAGATTGATTTAGATGTTTTAAAAGTCAAAATATTTCGTGTTTTATATCAACAAATGAAAAAAATTGATTTGGCATAAAAAACTAGGTCATGTTAGTTTTAAACATATTTCCAAGTTAGTTAGACATGATTTGGTAAGAGGTTTACTAAAAATAAATTTTAACAAAGATTTCTTTTGTGAGAGTTGTCAAAAAGGAAAACAAATTAAAACATCTTTTTTTTTCCTAAAAACGTTGTAACTTCATCTAGACCTGTGGAGTTGCTACATATAGATTTGTTTGGTCCAACTAGAACTTTAATTCTTGATGGAAAGAAGTGTGGTCTCGTAATTGTTGATAACTTCACTAGATTTTGTTGGATATTGTTTTTATCAAAAAAAGATGAATCTCTTAAGTGCTTTAAAGTTCTTTCCAAAATGTTACAAAATGAAAAAGGAACTTCTATTGCTGAAATTTGGAGTGATCATGGTGGAGAATTTGAAAATGAAAAATTCAAAATATTTTGTGAAGAGAATGGAATTTTCCATAATTTCTTTACTCTTAGAACTCCACAACAAAAATGGAGTTGTAGAAAGGAAGAACAGGACAATTCAAGAAATGGCAAGGACTATGCTATGTGAAATGAATCTTCCTAAATATTTCTGGGCAGAAGCTATGAATGCAACTTATTATATTCAAAATAGAGTATTTCTGTGACCTATATTAAATAAAACTCCATATGTGTTATCGACAGGAAGAAAACCAAATATTTCTTACTTCCATTTTTTCGGTTGCAAATGCACTATATTGAATACAAAAGAAACTTAGGATAAATTTGATTCTAAAATCAATTTAGGAATTTTTATTGGATATTCAATGTCTTATAAAGCTTATAAAGTTTATAATCTTGTTTCTAAATTTGTTGAAGAATTTGTGCATGTTAGATTTGATGATGATTCTCATCCAGATAGAAAAGATGATTATGATAATGAAACTGTATCTAATCCTTTAGTTGATAAACTAGATTTGTCACCTCTAGTTGATCCCCCTGAGAAGATAGAAGTCATTCTTGAAAACTTTAGTCTTAGGAAAGACTGGAAGTATAAATCTTCTCATCTAGAAAATTTGATTATAGGCGAAACTTTAGAAGGAGTAAGAATAGGTCTAAGTTCAGAAGAGAGGCAAATGTAGCTTTTGTTTCTGAGTTAGAACCTAAGAAAATTGATGAAGCTCTTCTAGATGAAGCTTGGATTTTAGTGATGCAAGAGGAGTTAAATCAATTTGTTAGAAACAAAGTTTGGTCCTTAGTTCCTAGACCATCAAATAAGTCTGTCATAGGAACAAGTTGGGTACAAAAAATAAACTAGATGAATCAAGTTGAGTAAACCGTAACAAAGTTAGATTAGTAGCTCAAGGTTATAATCAACAAGAAAGAATTGACTATAATGAAACCTGTGCTCCTGTAGCTAGATCAGAAGCTATTAGGATTTTGCTTGCATATGTTATTTGTCATGATATAAAATTGTTTCAAATGGATGTGAAAAGTGCCTTTTTGAATGGTTTTATAGATGAAGAAGTTTATGTAAAGCAGCCTCCTGGTTTTGAAGATGCTAATAAACCAGATTATGTCTGTAGACTTCAAAAAGCTTTGTATGGATTAAACAAGCACCTCGTGCTTGTTATGATCGTCTAAGTTCATTTTTGATAGAAAATGATTTTATTAGAGGACAGGTAGATAAGACTTTGTATAGAAAGTGTATCAAAAATAATTTCATTATAGTACATATACATGTTGATGATATTACTTTTGGTGCAACTTCTAAGAATCTATGTTCCAGTTTTGAAAAGCTTATGAAAAGTGAATTTGAAATGAGTATGATGGGTGAATTGAAGTTCCTTCTTGGTTTACAAATTAAGCAAACTGAAGAAAACATTTTTGTTCATCAATAGACATATATTAAAGAACTGTTAGTCAAATATAAAATGGAGAAAGTTAAACCTATGTCAACTCTTATTCATCCATTAATCCTCTTATCTAAGGATGAAGTAGATAAGAAGGCTGATCAAACCCTTTTCAGAGGTATTATTCGTTCTTTACTTTACCTAACTGCAATCAGACCTGATATATTATTTAGTGTTTGTTTTTGTGCAAGATTTCAAGCAAATCCTAGAGAATCTCATTATATTGCTATGAAAAGAATATTGAGATACTTGACAGGTTCTACTGATCTTTGTTTAATGTATGAGAAAGGTAAAAATTTTAGGTTAATTCGCTACTGTGATGCTGATTATGCTGGAGATAAAATTGATAGAAAGAGTACAAGTGGAGGATGTCACTTTCTTAGTCATAATCTAATTTCATGGTCAAGCAAGATGTTGGGCCCCGTTCCCAGAGCCCAACTCTCGTAGTCCTGAAGCCTTGTGCTTATAACCTTGCAGGGTCCTTAACTGTAACTCC
>JAOTIZ010000203.1:24462797-24494280 GCA_027123425.1 Erythroxylum panamense
CAACATTCAGTTTAATCATTCATTACTCATATCCAAACATCATCTTACACCTATTTCTCATCTCTAAACTCATTAGAGTTTATTTCTAAAAATATCCAAAATATTCACGTATAACAATGAAGGCATCAACAGAAACAGAGTATACATCAACTTTTCTCTAGAAATTTTCTGCACTAATTTATGCATGGTTTCACTAATCTTTCAACTCCAAAAGTCATTTTTATATTATCTTATAACATAATGATCATTAAATATGCAGAATAACACATACAACATACCCAAAATTCATACTTACATTTCAACAAAATACTCATCCTCATTATATAAACACTTACTGTTAACTAACGTGATGCATGATTTATTTTACATATCAAGTAAACCCATACGGTACTTACTTGTTTAAACTTCAACCCTTCAAAATCACTTGGACCTAAGCTTTCCAATATCACATGATCATCCACAATCCAACGTGGTCGGGTTAGATATTTCGGTGACAATGAAGAAGAAAGCAAACTGGGATAGAAAGTGAAAAGTGATTCTAAGGTGGTAGGGTTAGATATTTCGGTGACAATGAAGAAGAAAGCAAAATGGGATAGAAAGTGAAAAGTGATAGTAAGACTTGTGTTGTGAGGGTGAGAGATTTCTGAAAGTAATGAAGTTCCATAATATGAAGAAAGTCATGAAGAAGATATTTTAAGGCAAGAACAGTGTCTTGGTCTTTCAATTTAAAAGAACCGTGGCTTAAAACTTAGATACTTGTCCAATATCTAAAGCTTTAACTAGTGTCTCCTTTAACTAGTTCAATCATTTCTAATTTTTGCTACAATTGTCTCTAATTTTTCAAAGTCATTTTCTCACAAATTCTAAAGTCATCTATGAAATTTCTTCAATATTATTTGACTTTTATTTCTAGTACCATCCATCAATTAACTCGCCACATGACATTTTTTAGTCCAATAATACCCATAATTTTTAAAAATTCTCAAAATTCACCAAAATTTCACTTCAATAAATACACTCCCTAAATCAAATTTTCAGCACATATATAAACTGCAATTCTCAATAATAACACAATTTATAATCTAATTATACCCGGACAATATCAATGAGTGCATGTATAGTCATTGTAATATGTGAAAAAAAATTAAATTTACATGTGTGTACGCTAACAATATGCATGAGCATGAAAATACAGTTTTCTTAATCTCTCATTGATCTCACGTGTATCGTATTTTTGGATTCTAACTCTTAATATAGGAACGGAATATTACATTTCTCCCCCTTAATAAATTTTGTCCTCAAAATTCTTATCTGATTGATCAAAAGGCAGGGGTATGTTTCTGTTACGGTCCCGAGTCTGGGATCGAGTCACCGGACGATTAACCGGAGATTCCTCTCCCAACAAAGGGTTTTTACCCTTGTTCTTCCTCCTGGATGTACCTATAATTGGTAATCCAACACAGCTCGTTGAAGGGAGCTGTAACCTTGAAACTCGTTAAGAGAGAGTTTCAGATCTCGTGGTTTCTAATAAATTCTGCTTGTTCTTTTATTGCTGAATAACTCCCTATTTATAGGGAAATCTCCTTACAATCAAGAAGAATAATAGAACTAGAATTCCTAACTAAACAATGATTCAGAATCCTTAATAGACTCCCTTTCCTAAATAAACTCCTACTGCCAACTGAAATTCCTAACTAAGCAAGGATTTAGAATCCTTAATAAACTCCTACTGCTAACTAGAATTCCTATCTAAGCAAGGATTTAGAATCCTTATTTCACTCACGACATCAGTATCTTAGGCAGTAAACTTTCTGCGTCGTTCATATTTTTGTCCCACGAATGCATCCGTAACATTACTCCCCTCCTCCATAAAAAGCTTGTCCTCAAGCTTGAAGTCCGGGAATGCCATTTTGAACTCCGAGACATCTTCCCAAGTAGCATCCTCTGTTGCACCTCCAGTCCATTGTACTAAAATTTCCCAACGACCTCTATTCAACCGAGACCTCAAATGGGCCATAGGACTGATCACAACTCGACCTTCTTCAAGCGGGGGTAGCGCTGGTGGCTTCCCGGGTATCTCACCCCGGAAAGGCTTCAGCAAAGATACGTGAAAAACATTATGCAGCTTGCAGTCCAAGGGAAGCTCTAGTTGGTATGCTACGGTACCAATGCGTTTTGCCACCCGGAAAGGTCCATAGAACTTGGGTGCAAGTTTATGTGTAATGTGGCCGGCAATTGTCTTTTGACGATAAGGATGTAAACGCAACCACACATAGGTACCAGGAGAGAATGCCACATCACGATGTCCTTTGTCATAGACGTTCTTCATTCGTTGCTGTGCTTGCTGGAGCTTGGTACGAATTGCAACTAAAGCTTCATCACGATCAAGAAGTGCTTGATCCACCGCATCTACTCGAGAAGTTCTTGCAACATAAGAGGTCAAACTCGGAGGCTCCCTGCCATATACTACGTGAAATGGAGATGTTTTAAGGGCTGTGTGGAAGGACGTGTTGTAACAAAATTCAGCCCAAGGAATCCATTCTACCCACTTCTTAGGTCGATCTCCAGCAAGGCAACGCAAGTACATTTCAATGGTTCGATTAACCACTTCGGTCTGCCCGTCAGATTGTGGGTGATATGCGAAGGAGAAATTAAGATTAGTTCTGCATAAACGAAACAACTCCTTCCAAAAGGTACTTGTGAAAAGGGTATCTCGATCACTAACAATAGATTCAGGAATGCCATGTAGTCGTACAATATTTTCAAGGAATACCCGTGCAACGGTGCAAGCATTGTACGGATGTGCCAATGGAATAAAGTGAGCATATTTTGAGAATCGATCAACCACCACTAATAAGACAGTTTTACCCAACGATTTTGGTAACCCGTCAATAAAATCCATTGATATATCCGACCAAACCTGGTGAGGTAATTGTAAAGGTTGAAGTAATCCAGCTGGACTCAAATGTTCAGCTTTATTTTGTTGACAAACTACGCAAGCCGCGACATATTCCTTGATGGTGTTCTTCATGCCTGACCAATAAAAATCCTTGCGAATTCGCTGTAACGTCTTCTCAACTCCTTCATGAGTATTATCATGGATTCCTGACAATATAGCACTGATCAAGGAAGAGGTTGGTAATAGGTAGATGCGATCTCGAAAGAACACCATTCCATCCCGCAAGGACCAACCCGGTTCTGATGTTCCTTGCTCAATTCTTGATTTAATTTCCAGTAAAGTGGTTGAATCTTGAATCTCTGCTCGAATCTCATCGAACAAGACAACTTGTGGTTGAGATATTGGGTACAACAACCCACACTCTTCTTCACGTCGTGACAAAGAGTTTGCTGCAATGTTCAGCCGACCAGCCTTATATTCCACTCGAAAATTGAATCCCATTAACTTGCTAAGCCAGTGTTGTTGGGGGGATGTGGACAACCATTGTTCAAGTAAATACTTGAGACTATAGTGATCTGTTCGAACGATAAACAAACATCCCCAAAGGTATGGTCTCCAATGTTGGATTGCCTTCACTAATCCGATTAATTCTCGCTCATACGCTGCAAGTTTAAGATGACGATCTGCTAATTTCCTGCTAAGGAAGGCAATGGGATGTCCCTTTTGTTGCAGGACAGCTCCTATACCTACACCAGACGTGTCACATTCAACTACAAACTCTTCCTCAAAATTAGGTAAACTCAACACTGGGGCAGCTATTAAGGCTTTCTTTAACGCAGCAAAGGAGGCTCTAGCTGCATCATTCCATTGCAAAGCTTGTTTCTTTAGCATGTTTGTCAAGGGGGCCGCAATTTGACCATAATCCTTAAAGAATTTTCGGTAATATCCTGTCAAACCCAAGAATGCACGCAAGGCTTTGATAGTTTGAGGTTGAGGCCAATCAGCAACTGCTTGAATTTTACTTGCATCGGTGGAAACACCTCCTGCTGATACCACTTGGCCTAAATAGGAGACTTGTGGTTTTCCAAACGAGCACTTTGACTTCTTAAGATAGAGATGATGGGCCCTCAACAGTTCGAAGACAATTTGTAGATGCATCAAATGGCTCTCCCAAGAGCTGCTGTACACAAGGATATCGTTGAAAAAGATCATTCATTACAGCCTGAAAGGTGGAGGGAGCATTGGTGAGACCAAAGGGCATGACTACAAATTCTTAAGGCCCAAATGAGTACGAAAAGCAGTTTTATGGATATCAGGTGGGGTAACTCTTATTTGGTGGTATACAGAGCACAAATCTATGTTTTAGAAGTAAGTTGCTCCATTGATTTTATCTAAGAGCTCATCAATATTTGGGATAGGGTATTTATCAAGTACAATCAATTGGTTGAGGGCTTTGTAGTCTACACAAAGTCGACACGAATTATCTTTTTTCTTAACTAACAATACTGGGCTCACAAAAGGGCTGGTACTGGGTCTAATAAAACCAGAATCCAAAAGTTCAGCCACCTATTCTTCAATTTTTGATTTTTGAAAAATTGGATAACGATAAGGGCGAATGTTGGGAGGTTTGGCATTGGGTATCAGTGGTATGGCATGTGAATGGATTCGAAAAGAAGGGTGTTGGGTTTGGCAAAAACATATTTAAATTCTTGTAAAAACTAAAGTTAATACAAGTGGTAGAGGAGGATTAACTTTGGGATCAATGAGCTTGGACATAGCTTGAAAGGAAGCAACTATTTGTTCTGTACTTGGGATGCCTTGTAATTTGTATTTCTTACCGTTCAAATGGAAGATCATAACATTTTGTTCCAATTAGCCTGGACAGTGTTCAGCGATGCTATCCACTTAATACTAAGAACCAAATCAGCTCCTCCAACAGAGAAAGGATAATAGTCCTAAACAATTTCCGTACCAGGCAATTTCACACAAACTCCACAACAAATTTTGTTGCATTTAATCACCTCTCCATTGCCAATTTGAACACCCAAAGGGGTGAGAAGTTCCGCTAGGATATTTAATTCCGTAACTAGGGAAGACGCTATAAAGTTATGCGTAGACCCACTATTGACCAAGATAAGCACCTGTCGTTTATTGATGCTTCCTTGTATTTTCATGGTGGCACCATTGGTTTTTTCCCAAAATCGCGTGAAAGGAGATTTATGCTATGTCCAACAAAAGAGGCTCTTTACCACTGTCAACACCAAGGAGGTCGATGGAGGTGTTGTGGTCCTTAGTGATCTCCAAAAGTGAAAACACCGATGGCTTACAACGATGCCCGGGAGCAAATTTTTTGTTGCACCTGAAGCATTAGCCTTTGGCGAACCGATTTTGTCTTTCAACATCCCACGAACGAGCTAGATTTGGTTGGGTTAGTTGATGGCTTGCCGATGGAGGGGTTCTCATATTCTCTTGATTGTGCGAAGGAGGAGGGAGGAAATCATGGGTAGAAGAAGAAGTTTGCTTAGATGATGTTTGAGTGGTGGGTCTGCTGAAATGTGGCCAATTATGCCCTTTGGAATTAAATTGTAGTTGATTTAGTTTTTATATTATAAGTCGTAAATATTTATAATAAGTTGTATGGTTTATAGGAATTTTGAGGATATGGATTTTTGATTTAAGGAATTTATTATTGGTGTTCGTAAAGTTATATAATGTAAATATTGAAAAAAAGGATTATATAATTTAAGAAAAATATTTTCTAAAATTAATGGTAATCCTGATTCTTGTTGATAAATTGAAGGTATAATAAAAGTGTAATTTTCAATAATGATATTATTATAATAACTTACATACCTAATAAATTGAATACTTCCATCTGCTATTTTTAGTTGTAGAGGTTTGCTTAATTTTTTCCAATTGTGTAATAGTATTTTAAATGCTATACAAATAGTAGCACCTGTATCCATATAAGCATTAACTTTTTTATTATGAATAATCACTTAAATGAATGTTGTATAATTGTGTAATAGTATTTTAAATGCTATACAAATAGTAGCACCTGTATCCATATAAGCATTAACTTTTTTATTTTGAATAATCACTTAAATGAATGTTGTATTCGGATTCAGTTGTTGATTCTGAAGTTTAGAATGCATAATGATATAATGAGGAAATTGAATCTATTTCATATTCTGACTCAATAGGTTCTAAATTATATTTAAATGTTGAATTTAAAATATTAATTTTTTCTTTGTATTTATTTTGATTTCTTTTTGGGCATTTGTTTGCATAATGACCTTCTTCTTTACATAGCCAACATTTACATGTTTTCTTATTTTTAGAACAATATTTTGTCTTTGGTTTGTATTGTCTATAAGCGTTTCTTCTAAAAAATGTTTTATAAGGTTTAAGTGGGAATTTCTTATACTTGTTTGTGGGATATTTTCGTCATTTATATTTGTTATATTTTTGTTTTCATTGTTTTTGATAGGTAAAAGAGTCACATCTATATTATTAAGGTACTTCTGAATATTTAGAACAACATAGTTGAATATCTTTATGTCTTAGTATTTTATGTAATTTTAAGCATTTTTGTGATAATACTTCTTTTACTATTGAAATAGCGCCACCTAGATTATAAGCTACTAGATTATCATGTTGTTTAATTAAGAATTATTCTTCTACTGTTTTGTTTATCGGATAAGGTAATTTTTGGATAAATATTTGTATATACATTATTTATTCTGTACGAGCTAATTTATAATAATATTTTTTAAATTCACAAATGTATTCTTCCAAATAACATATGCCATATATTTGTATATTATTTAGATGCCATAGGGCATTTTTTCTTTCTTCATTTTCAATTTCCCGTTTTTATAAGGTTATATCTTTTCCAATAAATTCTTTTATAAATTTCGTTAGTAACTACATGAAAAGCCTTTATTGGTTCAATAGCATTAAGAAACTTAGTAGTATTTTTTATTCGTATTTCATTATCTAATAAAAAGCTTAATACTATACTAGTAGTTTTATAGATAATAAAATTCCATAAAATACTTATATTTGTTAATCCTTCAAAAGGTTTTTCTAATTGAATGACTAATGCTAGTCTATTACACCATTCAAGTAATAACTTTTCTAGAGATAAGACATAGTCTAAATTGAGGATTCCATCTGGTCCTGATGTTATATGTTTTGGTATTTATTTTGTAGGAAATTTTCGTATCTTATTATCTCTTTTTGTAATATCCAAAATGATTTAATTCTGCTTGATCTATAGGTTTATAATTCCATTTATACCTAGATTGATTTTCTCTTTTTCTTTTTCCTCCACTTTGACTTGTTTCAGGTTGTTCCACTGATTCTAATTGTTCCATACATACTTCTTGATCAGATTCATAACCATAAATTACTTCATCTTGATTAGTAATAGGTTTTATAAGATCATATTTTAAAGAATTGTTCTCTTTATCCAATGTTAGTTTATTAGCTAACTGAGTAATTTCTTCCAATTGATTTTTTATATCTTGTTCTATATTCTCCATGGTTTTTACTAAAGTTATGTTTGATGAGCTAGATGGCTCTCATACCAATTTTGGTTCTATTTTTTATTCCAATATTTTTGTTATTAGCTTTTCTTTTTTGAGTTTTTTGTCTATTGGATATACTATTTTAAATAATTTTTTTAGAATTTAATTAAAGATTCTAATTTTTATGAATTTCATTAATTTCATTAAGCTTTTGTGACTGAGAATTTTGGCCTTTATCTATTAATGGTTGTGTTATACCTAAATATTCAATATTTTGTTGTGCTAGTTTATTATATTTTCAAATAAAGACAAGGAAGATCATTTAAAAAAGGTAAAAATGTTCTCACTAGATGTCAACATAAAGGACCAACACAAAGGTAAAAAATATAATAACTATAACAAAATCATTAATGGATAAAGGCAAAAATTCTCAAATCACAAAAGTTTAATGAAATTAATGAAATTCATAAAATATTAGAATCTTTAATTAAATGCTGTGCAAAATTATTTAAAATAGTGTATCCAATTGACGAAAAACTCGAAAAAATAGAAAAGTTAATAAAAAAATTATTATAATAGCTTACATACCAAATAGATTGAATACTTCCATCTGCTATTCTTATTTGTAAAGGTTTCCTTAATTTTTTCCAATTGTGTAATAGTGTTTTAGATGCTATACAAATAATATCACCTGTATCTATATAAGCATTAACTTTTTATTCTAAATAATCACTTGAATGAATATTGTATTCGGATTCAGTTGTTGATTATGAAGTTTGGAAGTTCATACGATATAATGAGGAAATTGTTTTTACTGCAAGGACAAATCCTACTGGGAATTCAGAAAGGGTGTTTAAATTAGTTAAGTAAATAGTGTCTACTAACCCACTTTGAAAAAAGAGGTAAGTAGTGAGTGCATCAGCTTCCGGAAATATAATAATTTTTGATCCATATCGTCCACGGTTTTGGGGATAATAGTGGAATATTTTTTGTTCTTCTTTCTAGTCATTGAGTGCTTGAAAGCAATCATAGAAGAGTTTAGAAGTAATCTTTTTCTATTATGTATTTAGAGACCAAATTTTCCAAATGCATAAATTCTGACATAGTTGATTACAAATAATACAACAATTATTCATAGATGAGTTTTATAATATTCTTGAAATCATTGATAAAGTTGTTTTATTTCTTCTTTTTCTTGATTATATTGTTCTGTATGTTTATTAAGAAATGTTTGGAATTTTTTTAAGGGTGTGTGGAGAGGCATTAACTAATTCTAGAAATTTATGATGATTTCTACTCATTTCCTGTGGAAGATCAGCTGTTATAAGTTAGAAAACTTTTTAAATGTACTTTATATAAACATTTGTGGACTATTAATATAATCTATTCACATTGTTGTTTGATTTTTGTTTCTTAATATTGTGTACCTATCATATGGTAGAAAACATCTTATTTTGTTAGTTATGGTGCTAACAACAGGGTATAATTATATTCAATGATGTTTTTGACAATGAACACAATGTTGGTGGTGCCCAAATAAGGGTTGAAGGTGTATACATATGGCCATTTAAACAGCTTCGATTGGTAGCTAACAGGTAAATCTCTAACCTGCTATTAATATTAACTATTGATTTCAAGTTTTTTGCACATTTTCATTCAACTGTTAAGTACCAGCTTTCTGGTTCATTATGAATCCTTTTGTTGGGTAGAGTAAGAAGCATACATACTGATAGAGTTAGAATGCCATTAGTATACAGTAGGTGTAAGAAGAAGCTGGTGAATCCTAGCACAGTTTGTTACAAAAAGGAGACATGTGTCATCTAATAATTGGGGAAGGATGAGATATAAAAGGAGGGGAATGACATGTAGGGGGGATCTGCCTGAACACTGTACTGAGAGTAGAGCTAGGGAGGTAGTAGCCCCTCATATAGGCTGACCTTTATTCCAGTTGTAAGGAATAGCTACTTACTGAATATTAATACGATATACTGAATGGATGAGATCATTTTGATCCATCTGATTCATTTTCTTCAAGAAATTCATTCATTTCAGAGTGAGTTCTATCAATTGCTATCAGAGCACGATCTTGGAACCACTATATTAAATTCATGTTGATAGTGGATGGTATTAACTCGAAGGATGGTCAAAATCGACTTGATTGAGAGGAGTGTAGCGAACCTGGCTGAGATGTTGGAGAGAAACGATGAGAAAACCCTACGACTGGAAGAAGCGTTGTTGGAAATGATGCAACACATCAAAGGAAAAGTAGTGGAGTTGTCCAAGGGGAAATCGGTAGTGGAGACTGCTGATGAAAATGAAGGGAACGGTGTGGGTGAGTCAGCAGAAACAAAACAGGGGAGTAATACTAAAACAGAGGGAGTTAGGAGGTTTGAAGCGAGAGAGGAAGGGAGAGCTTGTGAGAAGAGGGAAAGAAGATTCGAGATTCCGATTTTCTGTGGGGAAGATGCTTATGGACGGTTGAACCGAATAAAATGATATTTTCAGTTTAATGGGGTAGTAGACAGGGATAAACGAGATGCAGTGGTAGTGGCGATGGACGGCAAGGCCTTGGTGTGGTTCAATTGGTGGGAAGCGCGACATGTAGGAGCTGATTGGAGAGAGTTAAAATCAACAGTGATCAAGAGATTTCAACCAACACTGGCCAAAAAACCCTATGAACTTTTGTTTGGGCTGCAACAAACTTCGACTGTAATGGATTATCGTGAAAATTTTGAGTTGCTGACAGGGCCCCTGCGGCACATTGATGAAGAAATTCTCACCGGATTATTTCTTAACTGATTAAAGACTGAAATTCGAGCTAAACTCAAGCTGCATCATGTTGGGTCTCTGAGTGAATTAATGGACATGGTGCTACTGGTGAAGGAAAGAAATTTTATCGTGAAACATGGCAGTGTAAGTTCCATGCAGAGACATGCATTCAATAAACCAACCTAGTTCAACCGATCCACCACCGTGGAATATCGACCTAGACTTCTAGTTACTACGGAAACAAAGGGAAGTTCAGTAGTTCAAAACACGACCACCCCACAGAGAGAAGGGACAGGAGGGGCTCGGCGACGCAATTTCCGACAACTCCCACCCGAAACGATTAAAGAGAGATATGAGAAGGGTTATGTTTTTATTGTGAAGAACGGTTCAGTCCCAGTCATGTATGCAAAAACAAACACTTTTGAGTCTATATCGTGGAGGAAGAAGGTGAGAATGAGGTACCGGAGAAAGTGTTCATGGATGCTGAGAGTGACGATAATCAAACAATTACACTTGAACATGATGAATGTGATGGGGTTGACAACGAAGCAGTCATTCAAAGTCTGGGGTGATTTGAAGGGAAGAAAAGTGGTGATATTAGTCGATTGTGGGCCTTCTAATAATTTTATCTCCAAGTTGTTAGTGCAAGACCTATCCCTACATGTGCTAGACATTCCCGACTTCTTTGTATAGGTGGGTGATGGATATAAAATTTGAGGAAAAGGTGTTTGTGAAAAATTGCAAATGGAGTCGCAAGGGGTATATATTAGAGGGGATTTCTTTGTGTTTGAATTAGGAGGAGTGGATGTGGTGTTGGGATTGGATTGGCTAGAAGAATTGGGTGATATAAGAGCCAATTTTAAAGAGTTGACGTCAAAATGGATGGAAGGAGACAAGCAATTCAGTTTGAGAGGAGAGACAGCATTGATGAAGTCGACGGCAACACTAAAATCATTATACAAAGCCGTGAAAAAAGATGGAGGATGGAGATTTTGTGTGGATTTTAGGGCGTTGAACAAAGTGATGGTAGCAGATAAATTTCCAATGCCAACAATTGATGAATTGTTGGATGAACTAGGAGGGGCCAAAGTGTTTTTGAAGCTAGATCTTAAGAGTGGCTACCACCAAATCAGAGTCCGAGAAGAGGACATACACAAAACTGCCTTCCTAACACATGAAGATCATTATGAATGGCTGGTGATGCCTTTCTAGTTATCCAATGCCCCCTCCACCTTCCAATCATTGATGAATGAGGTATTTTGTTCCCACCTACGCAAGTTAGTACTAGTGTTCTTTGATGATATTCTTATATACAGTCCGGATTTTGAGCAACATTTGAAAGATTTGAGAGTTGTCTTTTTGATACTCCGGAGTCATAAGCTATATGTCAACGAGAAGAAGTGCGACTTTGGCAAAGAGCAATTAAAATATTTGGGACATGTAATTTCGGGACGGGTTATAGAAGCCGATCCATCTAAAATTGAAGAGGTTGCAAACTGGCCAATACCGAAGGACATGAAAGCTGTCAGGAGCTTCTTAGGGTTCACAGGATACTACCGATGATTTGTTCGAGACTACGGCAAGATAGCCAAACCTCTCACACAATTACTTAAGAAAGAAGGGTATCAGTGGAACATGGAGACTCAACAAGCTTTTGAATCCCTTAAGTCGGCAATGGTGAATCTCCCTACCTTAGTCGTTCCTAATTTTTCTAAACCATGTATCATAGAGACTGATGCATCAGGAAAGGGGTTAGGGGTAGTACTCATGCAGGAAAGAAGACCTTTAGCTTATCTTAGCTGGGCATTACCTCCGCAAGCGCTCTCCAAATCTGTTTATGAAAAGGAGTTAAGGGCAGTAGTGATGGCAGTTCAAAAATGGAGACACTATCTGTTGGGTCGACGTTTCATCATCCGAACTGATCAAAGGAGCTTGAAATACTTGACAAATCAGAGATTGTTGGGAGAACAGCAACAAAAGTGGATAGCAAAGCTGTTGGGATATGATTTTGAGGGCAGTACAAATCGAGGAAGGAGAACCAAGTGGCTGATGCTTTATCGCGTAAAATGGAATGTGCTACTATATCGACAGTGAAAATGGTGGACTCTGATAAGTTGGAAGAAGAAATTCGGGCTGATCTAAAACTTAACGCCATTATGGAAGATCTGTTGAGTGGCAGCAAAGAACACACGGGGTTCTCTATTAAGGGTGGCAGACTGTATTATAAAAATAGGCTGGTTTTGCCGAAAACATCAAGTCGAATACCGACTATTTTGAAAGAGTTGCATGACTCACCCATGGGAGGTCATTCGGGGTTCCTACGTACTTACAAAAGAGTGTTGGGACTAGTTTTCTGGGAAGGAATGAGGAATGACATTAAAAAAAATACTTGGAAGCTTGTGAAGTGTGTCAACGAAACAAGTATCAAGCACTATCTCCTGCTGGTCTACTTCAACCTCTACCGGTTCCAACACAAGTGTGGGAGGATTTATCGATGGATTTCATAGGAGGTCTACTGAAGAGCAATGGAATGGACACCATCATCGTAATAGTGGACAGGCTGACAAAATATGCTCATTTTTTGCCATTAGCCCATCCCTTTTCTGCTCCTGACGTAGCCACATTATTTGTTAGAGAAATAGTGAAGCTAAATGGGTTCCCAGCCTCGATAGTATCCGACAGAGATAGGGTATTCATGAGTAGATTCTGGTCTGAATTGTTCAAACAAGCAGGCACGCAGCTGAAGTTTAGCTTAGCTTATCACCCCTAAACTGACGAATAGACGGAAGTCACCAATAGATATTTGGAAACATATCTCCGCTGTTTCACAGGAAGTAAGCCTAAGCAATGGACTAAATGGTTGTATTGGGCAGAATTTTGGTTCAACACTAACTATATTAGTTCTACAAAAACTTCTCCATTCTTCACTTTATATGGTCGGCCCCCACCCACCTTGCTCGGTTATGCTGGAGAGCTGTTAGCAGTGGAAGAAGTGGACAGACTTCTTAAGGAACGGAATGGAGTCATAAATGAATTGTAGGAAAATCTATTGAAGGCTCATAATCGGATTAAAACACAGGTAGATAAGAAACGAAGAGAAGTGGAATACATAATAGGAGAAAAGGTGTACTTGAAGGTCCAATCATACAAACTCAGGTCGTTAGCAAGAAAACTGAATGAGAAACTCAGCCCCCAATACTATGGACCATTTTCGATTGTTGAAAGGATTGGAGCGGTGGCTTATAGATTGGAGTTACCAACATATAGTAGAGTTCACTCTGTTTTTCATGTGTCATTGCTGAAGAAGGCTGCTCGTAATCCTGTGCAGATACAACCCTTACCTAAACAATTAACAGATGAATGAGAGCTGGATTTACAACCAGAAATGGTTTTGGGAATCCGAAAGGATGCGAATGGGAACGATGAGGTATTTATTCAGTGGCAAGATCTATCTATGTTTGAGCATTCAAGGGAATCATATGCTGTAATTGAAGAGCATTTTCCGACCGTCCAACTTGAGGACAAGGTGTGAGCTTTGGAGGGGAGTATTGATAGAGTTAGAATGCCAATAGTATACAGTAGGCGTAAGAAGAAGCTGGTGAATCCTATCATGTGAGTTTGTTACTAAAAGGAGACAGGTGTCATCTAATAATTGGGGAAGGATGAGATATAAAAGGAGGGGAATGACATGTGGGGGGGATATGCGTGAACACTGTGCTGAGAGTAGAGCTAGGGAGGTAGCAGCCCCTCATATAGGCTGACCTTTATTCCAGTTGTAAGGAATAGCTACTTACTGAATATTAATACGATATACTGAATGGATGAGATCATTTTGATCCATCTGATTCATTTTCTTCAAGAAATTCATTCATTTCATAGTGAGTTCTATCACATACTGAACTGCAAGTTGTATTTGCCAAAACCTGGACATAGCTCAAAAAACTTTTGCATAGAAATGATATAAGTTTTACTTCTGTTTCTTAGTTCTGGTAACACATGAATTTTCTTGTCTATCTTTACTCATTCCGAATATTTTTATGCGGTTTTATTCAAATTATGTTGGCCAAACCTTATGTTCTCTTAATGCATTATGGCAGTGGAAAAGATGGAGAGCTGAGCCAGGATGAAGATTATATATTATCCAATCCATATCACTTGGTAACCCATTTGATCCGTTTAAAGTGTACTTGAAATCTATATTGATACATACCCCATATGGTTTTAGGTTGGCATCCTAAATTTTCTGTATTTCCATAGATTTTCTGCATGAACCTTCAAAAGTTTACTAGCTAGAGGAAACTGAAAATTATTGATTTATTGTCTCCGAGGGCTCGTAGTGGTCTATGATTGGGGCTTACAGAATTTATTTTTTACTTCATTGGACAGCTTGGAGTTTTTTCATCCCAGGTGTTCCAAGATTCTCCACAAGATAAAATATGGAGGAGAAAAAGTTGTATGTTCACATACATTCTGTTTAATTTTGTGTTCATTTAATGTATTAGTGCAGTGATGTTTACTTCATGTTGTAGCAGCACCAATTCATGAGATGGAAAAGAATTGTAATATTGAAATTGGGGCACAAATTACGCGCATCTTGTCCCCCCAGAATGGTACCTGAATTCTCTGAAGATTTGTATTTATATGAAACCATTAGCTCTCATTTTATTTTGTATGTTTTGTTGTTATGTGTGTTACTGACCTGTCCACCCAAATTCTTTAATTATTGATGAGTTCATTTGAGTTGTATGTTTTGTTATGTGTGTTACTGACCTGTCCACCCTAATTCTTGAATTATTGATGAGTTCTGAATTACCATAATCCTAATGAATACCAATGAGAATTACTTTAGTAATAAGTTAATATTATATATGTTAACTTTTTTTTTTTTTGGAAAGGGTACATATGTTAACAGTTTTGATAAGGATTTTAAATTATTATGTGTTTTCTGTTAGACAAAATGATGCTTTAAAGGCAAAAATCTTAGTTTCATTGAAGTAATTCTAATTTTCTTTGATATTATGCCTCATATATGTCAATGTTTCACCATTTCCAGAGCAATAGGTGTTGTGTGTCTGGGTATGTGTTTTCGATAAAATGCTTTGTGCGATTATTTCATGATAGATGTGAGCATGGACCTTTAATTCATTTCATCATTTTATTTAAACTGGGAAGAAATCAGCAGATGGCCAAACAAATGGTCCTCTTTCCATATAGAGCAGGATAATAGCCTCGAGAACATTTGAAAACTGATATGTCTACTTTCAACCCATATCTAGTTCACTACAATCATCTTCTAATTTGATCTCTAACATGACTATGATGGTTTAATGTCAGTTTTTCAACCATTAATCTTCATAATGGTGATAATGTGTGGAGAATGATTTACCAAGTTATATATGTTTTCCTAGATCATGGTCATGATCGTTATCACGTAGAAGGGTTAATGGAAAGTGCTTCTGTGGATGATGATGGGGATTGCTTCTTACCTTTGTTACTGAATGCTACCTCTGTAAACATTGAGGTCTACTATAATAAAGCTGTAAACTATACATTGATGGTCACTTTTGTATCCTTTACATATTGTAAACTATATTCATTTCACAGTAAAAGATTCTATTTTCTGTTATCCAGTCGATTCCTTAATATCTGACATCAGGTCTCCTTCCTCCAAGTACTTCTATTGATTCGACAAATGGAACATAGCAACACTCAATCAGTAAGAGTTTTACTTATCATCAGTTGCAACTAGTTTGAGACAGATTTTTTCATTTGACTGTTGACCTCTCTGGTACTTGTGAATAAATAAATGGTTGTGTGTTCTGGATATTGTACCATTTCAATAAATTCACTGCTAATTTGCGTGTGTCAGGGAGCTGCTAAAGTTTCAATTGTGATGATTGGTCAGCAAGCTATCATGGATGCTTATCTTTGCCTTTTACATTTGACTGCCGGAATACTAGTAGGTAAATTTTGACTCCTGGAATGTAAATTTCTAAAACACAGAGCAAAGTAAAAAGGCTTTGTAACCATAGAGGAACATGGTGTGTTTAACCTAAGAATAATTACAAATCTCTAATTTCATCTGTTCTAATGTAAGGCACCTACGTTACATAGCTATAGTCTGTTTGCTTTATGAACTTGCAGTGCTTTTTGTGTATATTATCAAGGAACTTAAGAAGTGATAAACACCTACAAATTCTTTTCCTCTCCTTATGCACATGAAATTTACGTGCTATAATGCAGTCATTAGTTTGCCAGTTGTACAACTAGAAGTAAAGCTTTCTTTTTGATGAATACTTAGGGCATTAAATAATCAGGGATTGCTTATGTATGAACTACATATGAACATTTATCACAATCCATAGGATTCTAAAGTACATTTTCTTTGGGTAAGCAAGATAAAATTAAATCAATAAAAGAAAAAATAATTACAAGCGTGTTGACAATCAAGCAGTCCAGGGAATAACTGTTAGGTGAACCCCACATCAAAACAAAACGAGGTGACTGTCCTGAGGGAGGCAGCATAAACAAAAAGGGTCCACCCTGACCAAAATAAAATCAGGTTGATGTATCATCCAGAAATTGGAACAAATTTTTTCAAGTCTGGATGACTGATATGAGGCTTCATTAATTGAACATTGTTTTCTGATATATGTGTATAGTTCACTGTGAAAAGATTTACTTCTTTTCTTCTGTATGTCATGAAATTTTTGTACTTTTATACAGTTCTGATAAGTTGTTTTTATCCTCAAAAAATTAATATGCTTATCTCATGCTGGACAGAATCCTTGTTCAATGCTTTTGCCACTGCCGCATTTTTCAAGTTTGTTGTCTTCTCAATTTTTGAAATGAGATTTCTTCTTGCTATATGGAAGGCAAGCAGGCCTATGAATAACAGTGAAGGTTGGGAGACAATGAGACGTGAGCTCTCAGTTTTATACAGTCGTTTCTGTAAGTTCAATTTTTGTACTATTTACAGTTTGTCTACAGGTTTTGTTGAAGTAATGAAAAGATGCTGGTGAACTCGTGTGATGATCTATTATTGTGTGAACAGCTACTAGAATCTATGAATTATCAAGTCTGTCATGGTGCTCTTTGATTTTTTCATGGTCGCAATGTCCATATTTGTGCTCACGAATTGATTTCCTACACAGCCTGATACCAGCTAGAAGCGTTAAATTAATATGGTTAATTTTATGCTCTTAAAGTAATTTGATTAACGGGTAAAACTTTTGTCAGATGGGATTCTTTTGGGAGGCATTTTGCTGATGTACGAGTTGCATAAATTTCTCCGACCTATTCTGCTCCTAATGTACTCCTTTTGGATACCACAAATAGTAAACAATATTGTTCGTGACTCGAGAAAATCTTTGCATCCTCATTACATAGTAGGCATGACTATTACTCGGCTAGCAATCCCATTGTATATTTTTGGGTGCCCTAACAACTTCATGCGCATTGAGGCTGAGAAGAGCTGGTGTGCATGTTTGATTGTATTCATTGGACTGCAAGCATCAATCCTTCTTCTTCAACATTATCTGGGGTCTCGGTGGTTCATACCTCGCCAGGTTTGATTTTATATTTGTCCATTTTCTTTTTGCTAAACCTTTCCACCTTCTGTCGTTGGTCTGTTAGTGGTGACACACATAGCGGCATATATAGTCTTCTGTTTCTTAGCCAATGAGAAATATTTTCTAGACCTGTTGCATAAAGTTGTCAATTTGCCTGTACATAGATTATGCTTTATCACATTGATATCGTGCCCTTTTCTCTGTGTCTGATATGAGAAAGGAAAGAGGAAACTGACGGTTAATTAGAATCTGAAGCATGATTTTGTGCTGCAGCTGATGATTCTTATCTGTAAAGTAGAATGCACATAACTGAATCTAATCCAGTACTGTGAATATGAGACGTACACCATATATATCCACATATATATCTTTCCGTGAATGTGAGGTGTACACCATCTATTTCTCCAATCTAATACCTAAAATCATGTATACGACTTATAACAGCTCCTAGCACTCCTTTAAGTTGGAGAAATATATCAAACATGCTAGCTTGTTACAAATGCCATTTACCTGGCACGCAGCTAAAATTTTGGTTGATCCCTTGCCCAGAAATATTTAGTAGAAATCAACTCTTGCTGTAACACCTCGAGGACGAGGTGGCAGTCTGCCTTGTATTCTTTGCATATAAAGTACTGGATTAGTGGCAATAAGAGCTTGATTTTTACGCCAGAAACTCATAAGTTGGGACTATTCATTCCAATTTCTCCAAGTAAATGATGTAGCCACATAAGTTCGTAAATTACTTATGTCATTGCATGACATTTACATTCTACACTTGGTTGAGATACAACACTTTTTTTCTTATTTTTACAAGTGATAAGATTATTTCCAACAAACCACAACATGCTATAGTCCACTGTCTATTTACGTTAGCACTTGCCTAATCAACATCCGAAAACCATCAATTCCACAATGATTATGATCTCAAGATTCCACATCTTAGAGCTGCTTTGAAGAGTTTTGAATGCAACATGAAATCTTGGGGGATGACAAATTGATTAAATCATTTAAAAAATTGGGAAATGACACAAATTGAATGAAGCACTTACTAGCAAGGTGATATGTGGACGAATTATCTTTTATAGTTCAATTGTCCAACCACCTTTTTCTAATCTTTCTTAATCAATAAAGATATCTCGTTCAACTCCTAACTTCACATTTGATATTATAGGGCATCGTATGGTTTTGCTTTAGTTGTTTCATATAGCATGTTTAGAATGTAAACTATCTAGGATACAGAGATACCTATTTACTACTTCGAGAGATCTCAATCCCTATGAAATATTTCAAGGGACTTATCTCCTTTGTTTGAAACCTCATGCCAAGAAAAGTTTTTGACATACCGATACCAATATTATAAGAACTAGGAATTGCTATATCATCATTATATACAACTAAGCAAATATATCCATAGATACTTTAGAGAATATTGAGTTATCGTATGCACTTCTTTGCAAAACAAAATTCAATCACATGACTAAATCTCCCAAACTAGGCATGGTTCAATTGTTTTTGACTATATCTCATAGGGACGACAATAGATTTATGGATGGAATCAAATATGCAATATTTCAAGACAAAAGTATTTGGTTATTTGGGAAAAATCAATATACTTTTAACGTCGAATCAGGATCAACTAGGCCGGAAATAAAGCATTGGGTTGAACTCTTCTTTGGTGTCAAGGTAATAGCTATGAATATCCATCGACTTTCGGGAAAGGGTGGAAGAATGAGACCTATTATGGGACATACAATGTATTACAAACGTATGATCATTACGCTTCAACCGGCTTCAAACTAGGCAAGGGTCAATTGTACTTTTGTAGTTTTTATGCTTTCCTTGACTCTCCTTGATCAATGTGTTGATGGTTGCTCCATCTGAACTTCCTTTTAATAAGTCACTTGATGAAGGAATGCATCATCAACATTAAGTTGATGAAGGGGCTAATGGTAGGTGGCTGCTGGACAAATGAAAATCTAATAGAATTTAGAAACCATTGAGAAATTCTTAGAAAACTATACACACGAAAGAATGCAAGAGAAGAGAGGAGCAGAACTTGAGGTGGCAGAATCAGCTGACTGACTGACTACCTTGACTTAAAGAATCAGTCTGGCATTTAAGTGAGCAATAGATCCATCAGGATTCATCTTGACTGTAAAGACCCATTTGCATGTAATTACCTTTTTATTTGAAGTTAGAGAGACCAAATCTCATGTATGATTTTGCTCGATTGACATCATCTCCTCAAATGCTTGTTTTAGCTTTGTATAATATTGAAACAAAGTTCTCCCCTCTACTATCACAAGAAGTTTCCAAAATCCACTTATGATCATGATATACATCTTGTTCACTGGCGTACAGGATTTTAGATATTCCTCCAGTTCTTTCACTCTATGACAATGATAACTAACATCATCTACCACTGGGTCCAAGGTATTCTGGATTTGATTAAAGAGTTAATCATCCTCAGTGAACCATTTTTTTTTAATCTCTGTAGTAGCCTCAAATTTTGGAGGTGGATCATAAGCTAAATGATATCCCAAATCTAGACTTGACACGACTGTGGGAAATTCCTTCCCACTGAGCAGAATACTAAATTTCTATTTGTGATTTTGGAAGATGAACCCACTGTGATTTTGGCCCCAATTTTTTCATCACCTTCAGCCATCTATGTAATTAGACAAACTCTCTAAGGGACCCACATCAATTAAAACAATCCCCAAAGTGAAGAAAACGGAAGCTATGAGGACCTGCACCAGCTTCATTGAATTTATGTCCCTCGGAATAGAAAGCCAACATAGGAAATGAGTAGTACTACATTTTTTTTGGTTAAATAAATGAAATTTATTAGAGAAATCCAATGAAGTACAACAATGTTTTGAAATAAACTAACTAAAACAGCCAGGAATTAGTTGCATAAGCACGTTAATATTCGGAGAACCTAAGCTGCAAGTGATAGTTTCTGTAGTTTTGCAATTGCCTAATGGTTAGTGCTATGCAGGTATCGTATATCTGCATGTTGGATGGCAAATCGCTGTCTCAGTTGTACTTAGAGTTAATGGATGAGATGCTTTTAACTTGATTGGTAGTGGTGAATTGTTTGACTATGCTTCTTCCAGAATGAGATTATGCTGTGTGATTTACCAATCCTCATGTGTACATCAATAAAACACACAAAGGAGTAAGGCTAACAGTTTAGCGCTATGCACGATCTATAGAGGAGAGCTCTCGTATCATTACAGAATGGGTCATATTCATCATTCTTCTGAACCACTAGGAATAGCCAAATCAAATCCTCCATCTATACTTCATCAAAGGACTAGTGGAAGAATCATATTTTTGTAGATGAAGTAAGCACTACTTTGAACTCCCACAGAAACCCAAATCCAGCAATCCAAAAAACCATGGTTTTGTTCTCACTGAAGTTACTGTGCCTAAGTATCGAACAATTCCAGCTGCTCTTGAACACCACCTCCAACCACCAACAGTCTATTTTCACCATCGACACATCAAGGAATCTGTTGTAGAGATACCCAGATGTATTATATTTCTTTATATTGTCACATTTAGTTTCAGCTGGCCTTAATGTTACAGCTCTAAAAAGTCAAATATCTATGGAAAATCTAATCTACTGCCCCAAACTATCTAATCTACTGCCCCAAACTATGTAGATAGGTTATTTCTCATATCAAAACATATGTATAATGAGGCAACCTAAAGAAGTTTCACAGTGTTATCTGTAGAAAATGTTTAATTGCAAAACTATGGTCTCCTTGACAGCATCGATTTTTAGGACTTCATGCAACAGGCAGACTTAAGGAATTTGACTTGGTATGGGCTCCTTAAAATTCATTGACAGCCATAATGTACAATTGTAGGAATTGCTTTAAAGTCGATTTAGTTCATAGATTCACTCATATGTTTGATTATTTAAACTAATTGGATGGCTTTGTTGATGGTATTTAACATCTTAGTACTAAGCATATTACAAAATTAAAATGCAATAAATTCAGATGTTTACTATGTTCTTAACTATGCTTCTACTATCTTCTGGTTAAAATATAAAGTTCATATTAATAGGTTAAATGTAGCTCGTAGGACTATACTGGAGCGTGAAAAGGTTCAACTCTTTTGCATCCCTAATTTTAGTGATGTTTGCAACTGAGTTCTGGACTAGAATTTGAGTTTATAGTGTTTGTTCTCTTTAAATGTGGAGTTACTTTATATATAAATATACATGACTACATTTTTAGTTGCTACTGCTTCTTAATGTCAGTTGCAGAGCCTTGCCTTTAGGAGGCATTGTCAAGGCAAGGATTTCTTGATAAAATTTTGATTGCTTGTCACGATGGAGGGATCACTGTTTTCCAGTTGTCTGCAGATCCTACCTGAGAAATACAGCTATTATAGAAGGTTTGAGCAAGATATGAATCATGGAATGGATTGCGTCATCTGCATGACAGCGATTGATCTTACACTGCACCCTAACGATTGCATGGTAATTTGTTTTTGTTACTCTGCATTTAGTTACAAAATAAATTAGACCTTTAATTGAATTTATATGCAGGTAACACCATGCGATCATTTCTTTCATCCTGGTTGCTTACAAAGGTGGATGGATATCAAGATGGAATGTCCAACTTGCCGGCGTCCACTACCACCAGCCTAGGGAAATTAATCACTTCTGTTGATTACACTTGATTGATTGACTTTGTCCCAGATTGATAATAATGGTAAGAAGCCTGAACTTGGTTAATTTAGACTTTCTGTTTTTTGGATTCTTCCTCCCAAAATTGACCGACTAAAGAGTTATAGTTCCATATAGAAGAAAAAAGTAAGAACTTTTAGTTTGTTTCATAAGCCAAGTTTGTCACTGCCTTAATCTGTGGGGTCTAGTCTAGTGTTATCGAATGCTTGCGCAGGATAAGCACTCCTTTTTCATCATGTGCTTTGCAGTACGATTTTAGATTCCTTCACGCATAGTATTATCTAATTTCAGGTGGGCGATACCCATATTTATTTTGTTTGGGTATATCTTGAGAAAAGAAAGAGGTAGAGGCTTAAGCACCTTGGAGCGCTCAGTAGTTTGTATTGGAAGTATCATTAATCATGTGCGTCGTGTACCCTTTGCAATACCGTAGAAATTTCAGCAATGCAATTAATTTGATTTCACTGTTTTCACACTGTACTGTAAATTCTAATTGTCTTACGAATACGTCAAGGTAACCTTTATGGATATTCACCATAGTAGTATTGCATTTGTAGCTACATGTTAATTTTACAATCTTTGGATTATTTTCTGTAAGATTCACCCATTTGATTAATGAATCATGTTCTTTCTAGAGAATATTAGTCTCATGATGATTTTTGGATCGTATGTTTTGAAAATGGATTGATGTCCGAACTTCCAGCTATTTTAGTATATGGATTTTGGTGGATGCAGGTGATGATAATGTTTACTCTTATCGTATAAAGTTTAGATTATGTAATATGATTAATACATGAAAATAGAAACATAAATTACATCTTATTGTGTAGTTTGATCATTTTTCTTAAAGTTTCCCGTGATATATTTTTATAATTAGTTTGTTGCAACCGTCGTAGTCACATACGTATCGAGATCTAGTATTAAGACAAACAAGTTGATAAAACTCTACAAATGGTGTAGAAAGAATTAAGCAAGAAGTGAGGGCTCTTCTCGAGTTTATACTTATTCATAATAAGATTTTAGAAGTTTTTGTACATCAATTAAATATAATTTAATCAAATATTAATTGAATTTTAAAAAAGAACTAATATTTTAATTTTTAATATTAAATTTTTGCAAATTTTAAGTCAAGCATAATATTAATTCTTCACCGTTGGTAATTAATTCTAAAATCAAATTTCAAATTTAGTTTTAAAATATTATTCCAACTTGATCCAAAATTTTCTAGATCAATCCTAAACCAAAATAATGAAATATTCTCTAATCACTTTAGGGTGATGAATCTTATATTAATCACTCAATTATTCCCATATAATTTATATTATATTTTACAACTACCTATTGAGGGTATAATAGTATCAAAATATAACAATTCCTATATGAGATACTTTTATAGATCAAGTTAAATAATTACTTGTACAATCATTACAATGAGAATTTTCACAGATATATAAGTATTTGTTCCAAATAAAATTCTTAATTGGGTCAGTTCAAAAAACATGTTTTCTAACAAGCATCCAATGATTAGGAACAATTTAAGAATAATATACAAATTTAATATGAATTTCATAATTGTGATCTCATTATAATTTTATTTGTAGTTGACATTTATATTGTGCATTTTGTCTTATACATAAGCTAATTAAATAAAAATTCATAAGATAAAAAATGTTTTTAAATAATTATGCCATAAAACTACCATTACTAATTGACTATCTCCTACTTTTACTAAGCAAATCATTATCAGTCTTATACCATATCCCATATGAAAATCATACTACTATTAGGACTTTGGTTTTGTGAAAGAATTATACAAAATTCTCTATAATAAGTATATGTTTAAATCTTTACAACTTTTGTTTCAATTATAATTAAGAGAAATTGTCTGAATATATATTGATCTTTGATAAGACTTTAATTCCTCTCATATGCCTAATGGATATGTACGTTATTATTTTAATAACTATACTAAGTTCATTAAAGAACTTCTTGATCCAAATAATCATTTTCACTAAATAAAAATTGTATTATAGCATTATTGACAATTAATACTATATTAAAACCTTTCCAACTCAAGATAAAATTGTTTTAAGTAAAATATATTGCAATCTAAGAGCCAACTATCAATGATTCTAACTAAGGTTTGGAAAACTTGGTTACTTAAGCTGGAGGGCACCCTACAAGTTTAGTGTCCTGATAGGCAGTACCCTAAACGTTTGGATTTCTAAAGCTTGTATTTATGAACAAGTTATAGATCTCATTGGTCAAGACTTTTCAACATTCATAACATATCAAAACTAATTGGATAACTTAGGGATTTAAAGGCATTCATTTTAATTCTTTCATATTTCAATTGAATCTAATTCAATCCTAGTCTTGAAGTTTTTAATTTCAATTCTTAAATACGATCAATGACAATCTAACAACTTTAATCAAGTTGTATAACAAAAAGATAACTCTAATACCATTATTAAGAAATCAAGTGGGATCTGACCTTATATAGAGCAAAATAAGAAAGAAACATTTTTTAAAATTTTTAGAAAGTCAAGATCATTTTAAATTTTATAATATGATTGATACATAAAAGAATAAAGCATAAAGGTAAATTGTACTTTATTGTTTAGCTTAATTATTTTTCTTTAAATTTTCTCAAATCCTATATAAAAATGTTCATCATAACTATTATAATCACACAAGTGTTTGACCTGTAGCAATATCCATATGAACAATTTCCAAAAAACTCTACAAGTGTGCAGAAAGGAATAAGCAAGAAGTGTTATTTCCTTTAAAGACTACACTTATTTATAATAAGCTTTTTAGATCTTTTAATAATTAAATTCAAATCTAATTGAAATTTTATATAAATATAAATATATTTTTAATTAATTGACAATGGAACCAAAATTTCAAAATTTCATATTTAATCATAAAATTCTCAAACTTTACAAACAAATCCATCATGATTTATTAACTTCTTCTCATCAACCATTCAATGTGGGTGATCTAGTAGGTTCCTAAATACTTTGGCAAATAATATAAATTATAACTTTAAATCCTATTTAATTTATATTTAATTCTCTAATTAAATAATTTATAGTTATAAAATAATGTTGACATTTAGCAATGCATCATGATCAATTAAATATTAGGAATATTAAAGTAGTTTTGATTAAAAGTTTCATGTATGATTTTTTTCTTATAATTCATTCGTTTCATCACATCTTGTTTAAGATAGATAGAGTATGACATTAATGTTGATAGAGTATGACATTAATGTCTATTATATTTAAGTCTAACAATATTAGCCCCCCAACTTTAGTAATTGATTCTATTAATGACATTGAAAATTGTTTTCAATTTGTCATTCTATCTTAGTCAAATATTTTTCGAATCAATATTAATTAAGAAAAATAGATTATTCTCCTTAATTACTTTAGGCTGATAAATTTTATATTAATCACTCAACTACCTCCATGTAGTCTATACTATATCTAATGACTACCAATTGGGTTATCTTTGATAAAGATATACCATAAGTAGTATAAAAAATAACAATATCTATATAAGATACTTTAGATATCTCAAGTTTAAGAATCACTTATAAAATTATCACAATAAGAATTTTCATAAATATACAAGTATATTGCAAATGGAATTCTCATATTGGGTTAGTTTAATAAACGTGCTCTCTAATAATCTTAGTTTAATGAAATTGTTCTCTAACAATCACCACAAGTTTGTCTAAATGTCTCCATGTTTCAGTCTATTAGATTAACTACTTCCTTCTTAAGGAATAAATATAATATGTGCTAATCTTTTTATATTATATTAATATCTAATTTCTATATAGCAATTTCGAAGAATAATTTAAAAATAACACATAAATATAATATGAATTTCATAATAATGATCTTATCATAATTTCATTTACAATATAAATTTATTCCAAAAACTTTGTCTGATAAGTTAGGTAATTAAATAAATATGCATAAAATAAAAAAATATCTTTAAATAATTATGTCATAAAATTATAATTAACTAATTGACTGCGGAATATACACTAACAACTTACAATCAATACCTTTAGCTATGATCTGCTTTAAGGAATGTATGATTGAAATTATTTCATTTACTCCTAACACTTATTTTTAAATCTTAATTAAGGTGAAGTCAGGTCCCATCTTGAGCAAGGGCTAGAAGGACAATTATTTAAGGCCCATTCTTAACCTATCTTTATTTTGCTTCATTTTATTTTTTATAAAAATTTACCGTTGGCACATAAAAAATAAAGGACACAAATTATGAAACCTTTTGTACTTTCTTGGGGACTTGTAAAACATTAGCAATGTGCTGGGGTGAAGTGTTAGCTGTTTTAAATCTTTCACAAATGGAGTAATGGAGAGACTTATAAAGCAAGGATAGGGTCAGGTTATTCGAGTCCAGATCTCCTGTCTAATATTATGGTATTTTATTGTGTCTAATGAATCTCAACCGTTTATTTATGTGAATTCTGTGTAGGTCCTGTGTGGACTTCACCTGAATCCCACAAAATAAATGATTGAGATTTCATAGACAGAATAAGATAGGGTAATATTAAACAAAGATATGTTGCCAGGTTATTCGTACCAATCAACTAGCGGGGGAAGTCTCTGGGGGAAGTCTCTACAAAATAAGGTAGTCAGTCACGTCGTAACACACAGCGTCAAAAGGGCTATAAATGCATTTATCCATGAACATGATTCACAATGTTTTGATCTTATTACGGCTTTGTCGTCAAGCCTATTTACGTATAGCTTGGTGCGGTAGATGGCGACAGCAAAGGCGTAGACACAGGTACCATAGCAGGACCGAAATTAGGTGTTCCAACAACATTACATCGTTCCTCAAAACAATCGATTGGATGCTCAGACACCATATTACATTCTTTCTGGTTCCTCTGAAGTGGCTTTTCAGGCAAACAATTGCGACGATCATCGAATTGGATGCCTTTAGATGTCAGATTCATGCAAATACCTTGCTCCTCGCAGAAGAAGTTGTATGAAAATGTGAAGTTAGCCAAGTTTGGGAGTATACAGACGCCCTCTGGTACAAGTCCACTCATCATATTATGTGCTAAATTTAACTGCTCCAAGTGAGCCAATCCCGAAAGACTGTAAGGTATAGGACCGACTAATTTGTTATAGCTCACATCCAAAACTCTAAGTTTATAGAGATAGCCAACTTCTGGTGGCAAGCAACCTGTCAAGTTTGTGTTGATCATTAGTAGTTCTTCTAGGGTATCTGCAAAGTTGGCTATACTTGGTGGCAGGCAGCCATTCAAGTTGTTATTTGCAAATACCACCACTGAAGCTGAAGTTCCACCTAGAAAAGCTGGAATCACATTACTAAAGCGATTGTTGTTGAGAAAAATTGCGTCCAGTTTTTTTTGGAAGAGTTGAGGCGGCAGGGGCCCTTCGAATTCGTTGTAGCGAAGGTCGAGATACTTGAGCATTGGTAGAGAAAGTACAACAGTTGGGAAAGGCCCAACAAACCTGTTGTTACTAAGATCAAGTTCATATAGAAGTGAAAGGTTGGCTAATGATAATGGGATGACGCCACAAAAACGATTGCTGTTTAAGTGGATGAGCGCTACATCAGCGAGAAGGCCTAGTTCTTCAGGTAGGAAACCAGCCATATCAGCAAAGTTGAGGTCAATTCCAGCTACAACTTTTATTTTAGGGTCATCAAGAGAAGGTGCACAATATATGCCTTTGTATTGGCATACATCAAGACCATCCCAGTTGGAGGTGAAGTTGTATGGATCAGAGAATATCACTCGTCTCCAGGCTTGAAGAGCAATATAAGCTCGGTTAAGCTTTGCGTTTGATAGAGAGTGACCGTGTGAACGTCGGTGGTGACGGCTAGAGTAACTGTGCTTTGCAGTAGCCATGGAAGAGAGGTGCAGCAGAAGGAGAATCACTAATGTACAGGTGGTCATAGATTGAATTAGAATGGTTGAAGCCATCGGATTTCTATATGTGGGTTTATGATGATGGTAAAGATTGCACATATATTTATTTATACGGGGAGCATGTCAAATGGATTATGTTTGTCTTGGGGTTAATCATCTTTTGTTTTTTTTTTCAATGTCAGAGCTTGATTTCTTTCCTAGACAACAATGAACGCCAAAAAGAGAGAGAGAGAGAGCCATTACAGCGACAGTTAACCGTTACAAGAGATGGTTGTTTGATAAATACAGGATGTGAGAATCCATTTAAGTTTTGCTCTGAAAATGGAATTTAAATAGCATTGGCATCTGTGAGGATGATGCGCATAACAAAGACTTATCATCTATCCTATCCCCTGTAATTTTCGGCAGTAGTTCGAGTGGAGCAGGAGAATGACAGAATTATTGGGATCCAAGGAAAATGAGAGGTTTGCTTCGAGTGAAAGGGATAAATATTTGTTGATCCCAGGCCTAGAGATGCTACCGCTTTTCTAGAGAGTTGCTTCAAGACTTAGCTACAAATTTTCCAACTTTAGCCGCGTGAAATGATAATATATAGGGATGTCAATGCAAGGCTGATCCGACGGGTCATGGGTGGGCCAGGCTAGACTTGACTTGTCTTTTTTATATATATATATAAAAGGTCAAAAATGACTCCGTCTTTGAAGAAATAGACGGATCACGGGCTGGATGCCTGTGGTTGGCCCATAATCCGACCATGATCGTCTCGTGATTCGGTCGGATAGTCCATGGTCAACTCATAATCAGCCGTGATTCATTCAAACCAGTCCAAAATTGAGCCGGGCAGAGCCGAGTTGGGAGAGCAAGGTTGGCTTTGCCATCCCTAAAAGAAAATTCCTTAAATTAGACCGAACATTATCTAAATACTTGGGAAAGTCTTATTAATATGCTAACGTAGGGACATCCAACAAGTCTCTCGTGAACAAAAAAATCATTTATGCAATAAGAAATAACAAGCGTAGTAAACAAGTATTACTTAGAATCGTAATTAACAAAAATTTGGCAAATCCATTGTTCTTCCCCACTTGAAAAACATTTAATTATGGGGAGAGAAACTAAAGTAAGACTCATAAAGAATGTAATCAAAGTCACTAACATCTTCTTCTATGAAAAATCTAAATCATAAAAATAAAATCCTTCATATGAAAAAGTTAGAATAATCATGTTCATAATTGAAGGGAAACATGGAAGTTGCACTTTTGCAACTGATGTGCCTAAAATATGTGCATATTTCGAAGTATTTTATTTGATTTCGTGTCAAATTACTGTATTTACACAATTTTTGATATATTTTCAAATAATTGAACATGTTTCACATTGGGATGAGATTTGCTAAGAATTATAGGCTATTCCAAGCAAAAATATGAAGAAAAAAAAACCACAATCCTTGGAGAGATGCAATTTGACTCACACTCATGTATTAGCCCATTTCTTATATAAATCAAATGTAAGAGAAACAAACTGGAATTGGCAAAGACCATGCCACGTTGGAAAAAATCCAATAGAATAAGACATAGGCAGAGACCATGCGATGTTGAAAAAAATCCATAAAGGACACGAATTTGAATTATGACCAAGCCACATAATATATGCATATCATAAGAGAAATAGGAGGATCCACAATTTAGGGTTAAGGGCATATTAGAGATTGTGTCTAAAGAAAATATGCGGGTTCATGCTCATACGCTAAATTGTATCTAAGGGAATTAAAACTTATTTAAAGCGTGAAACCTTAAATTTAAGAAGACTTTTAGATGTTTTACATACTTTACATATTTTTTTCCTCTTAAAAATTTATCCATATGATAATCGATAGCTCACTGATACCAGATGTCCTAATCTTACTGGTCCTGTTTAAGATGTTATCCCTATATACTTATGAAGACATATTCTTCCCTTTGCAATAACTCAAACAATGAAAGAGAGCTTAAGAGATTAACTGTAACATCTCATTATTCATGTTAAGGCTAGAACAGTAAATATGAGAGATTAGAAAATAATTTTATGTTCATGCATAATATGACATACACATACACGTGAAAATAGATGTTCTTGCACATGAAAATGATTGTACATGCATTCGTTGACATTTCGGGTATAATTGAGTTATATATGTGAAATGTGGTTTTATTTAAAATTGTGATTTTTATGTATGAAAAATTGATTTAGAGACGGTATTGGTTAAATTAGAATTTTAGGAGAATTTCCAAAATTGATGAATATTATTAGACTAGGAAAAATGCCATTTGACAAGTAAATTGATGAATGGAAATAGAAATAAAAATCAAATGATATTGAAGAATTTTTTGTAGATAATTTCAGAATTTGTGAAAAGATGATATTGAAAATTTTAAAGATAATTGGAATAAAAAGATGGGAGTTATGAGACTAGTTTGGGAAGTGAAGATTCAACACGTGTATAGGGAAGGAAACCAGTGTGCAGACAGTTTGGCCTCTCTTGCAGCGCTCTCTAGACCCAGACTCCAATTTCTACAAGAGCCTCCGCATCTAATTAGGGATCAACTTCACCATGACTAGCACGGTCTTTTGTATCGCAGATCGCTGTGGTAGATAAGGTGTTTTGCTTTTTCTTGTCCATTGTATATATAAAAAAAAGAACTTAGTTAAAGCTTTAGAAGTTAGACAAATGACAAGTGTCACTTGTCTAGTTTAAGTTTTACTATTCTTTTAATTGAAAGGCCACCCTTGTCTTATTGCTCACGATTCTCTTGTGCTTTCTTCATCTTCTTCGTGGTTTGCTTTCTTCTTCTCCTCCATTTTCACTTTCTACATTCACTCTCACCTCCAACATTGAACCAACTCTCTCATCTTCAATTACTACTTCGTTCATGTTATCTTCTTCATTGCTACAAAAAAAACTAACCTTCCAATCTCTATGATGATGTGCGTGGGATGTATTGAAAATTAGGGATTCTTAATGTTCTTGAAAAGTTTGAAGAATTGGAAGCTAAATCAAGTAAGTAGCTTGTAAATCTT
>JAOTIZ010000203.1:24563792-24588896 GCA_027123425.1 Erythroxylum panamense
AATTTAGAGAAATATGATATTTTTAAAAAATAAAGAATAAATAAGGAATTCATGTGATCAAACTGTATCAATTTATGCACTACTTCTTCTTCAGTTTTATAATAATAATTAAAAATTTTATATTTTTTAGTCAAGGGTAAAAATGTTATATGAAATAATTGAATTCATTTTGATTGTGTTCCAGAAAGTGTAATTGAATTCAATTCCAATATTTCTATATTTATTTCAAACAGTATTAATTTAATTTAATTTAATTTAATTAATATAATTGAATCTAATTTATCAATGAATTCAATTTGAAAGTTTCTAAATAGCCTCTTAATTTCGGAGGGACTTATCATTATAAAAAGTTAAATTGGTTGTTGGCTTGGTGCACACACACTATAAATAACTGTAATATTGACTATTGATCTAATATTTTCCATTATTTAAGATGTACAAGATTCTAATCAGTGAAAACTTTGACAAGCGAAAACTAGTGCCAAATATGATAGTGAAAGTTTGTTTATCGCTATTGTCCTTGGGCGATCATGGGCCTCATCCTTCGGCTATGGGCAATCAGAAGACTTGGGGTTCAAAATCACCGAGCCCGTGAACCCAAAGTGGCCTATTTTGTCCCCAGTGAACTAGGGTTTAAGGGAGTATTTGTAAGTGAAGCGAAGAAGTAATCGGATTCGGGAGATCGAATCGGAATGAGGTGGCTAGGCGGCGGCAATCTTGGGTTAATACATGTAAAAGGTACCGTACTGAGGTACTTCTCCAGAAAACGAGCAGAGAATTTGAGGAAGATAAATCCTAGGGTTCCTTTTCCTGATGCTGCTTCCATTGCTCAATCTCTTTACCAGATCGTTAAGGATCATGGTCCTCTAACTGTGTCCAATGCCTGGAACCATGCTAAGGTCATATATCTCTCTCTCAATTTTTGGTGTGTATTTTGGTGGGATCACGGTGATTTACTTTCAATTAACTGGATGTGGACGATTATCCTCCGTAAGAATATGGATTTCTCTTGAAATACCTTCTCAAGTTAGATACTTTGACTCACGGTTTTGGAAATCTGTGATAATCCTTTGCTACTTGTCTCGCAATTTTAAAATTTATACGATGCACAAGTATGATAATAAGAAAATTAAAATTGAGTATGCTTCACATTTACTTCATCTAACATATGTATTTGTTCTTATGTTTTGTGACATTTCATAACAGGAAGCTAACATTTGTGGGTTAAACAGCAAGTCTCACATGAAGATAATGCTTAAATGGATGAGGGGAAGGAAGGCGCTGAAGCTGTTGTGCAACCATATTGGCTCAAACAAGAAGTTTCTCTACTGTGCTTTGATTGATGAACGCCGGACCGATCAAAGGAAAACTTCGTCAGAACTGAATCTCCAGACAGAGAAACCTTCAATGAAGGAAAAAATTCAACACAAGTAAAGACTTGTTAGGACTCTCTAGCCATTGTGCAAGATTTTTGTGTGATTTGGTGCAACATTTGGTTGGATGGACCCGTCACACTTCACTGTTACCGTAGGATTTTGATAAATGCACGAATTTTGTTTGGCCTTGTACTAGCCTCAAGAGAGCATGTTAGTAGATTTGGAACGATGCGGGGGTTTTATTGCTGTAAGAATACATCAATAACACAAAGTTGTTGAAGAAACTCTTTGAAACTGTGTTTATTACAATGTAATCTACCTCACAACTATTTTTTTTAAATTTATCTTAGTTGGAATAGGGTTAAATTAAATTATATTTACTATATTTAACTTTATCAAAATATTTTTATAATTTTATTAACTATTTTTAAATATGTGGGCCAATAATAACATTAAAATAATATTATTTGTCACATCAACATAATATAGCATAACATTAATTCAATTTAAATATTTCTTAAATGATAAGGTTTAATTTGAACATTTAAAACATTAAGGTTTAATTTATCATCTTTATGGTCAAGTTTGCCCTTTTAGCCTTTTTTTTTGTAACAAGTATAGTAGTCATATTTAAGGCTTTCAAGGAGCAACTTTTCTTGTTCACATTGTTATTTGTGGGAGTGTGTGATCAATGCTTACCCCTCATTTTTCAATTTAATTAGTTCAGTTGATTTGAAATAAGGCTTTATGACTGTTGTCATGGAATGAAGGTTGAATTATTTCGATTGATTCAAAATTAGACTTTATGATCATTTATATTTGACCAAGACCATTAATGCAATGGTAGTGCTTTTTGTGAATTTCATCAAATAACTATTAATTTTAGGAACTTAAGTGTTAATCAACCAACAAAATAACCAAAGTGAAGTCATAGTCTCATTAATCACTTTTAGTTGGTCATGGTAATGTGAATGCAAAAAACAACATGTAGATTGAGTTCCACGACTAATATGAAGTAGGTACAAAAGCTAAAGTTAGTTATAAGGTTGATAATAGGTTGAATAAGAACTTTGAAAACTTTGAAAAATTAATCCTCCTCATTCAAGTGAAGTTCCATGGCACTATTTAGGGTTATGTAAAGCATTATAACCTTTTAGAATGACTTTTCATAAGATTATGTGAAGCATTATAACCTTTCATAATGACAAATTGAACCATGCAAGGATTTATAACTCTTCGAATTGTGATTTTTAATTAATTAGTCTTATAGCTTTCATATGTGACGTGGTTGTTAAACTTATGTTTGATGTTATGTGATCATTAAGCTTACGTTTGGTTTTTATCCTTTGAACTTATTTTTTGATGTGCTATGATCACTGACCTTATATGTGATTGTTATTTTAGGTTAGAGACGCTTTGGTTATATGTTATGGCTTTCGAATGAGAATAGTGGTTTTCAAGCTCGTTGCTTTTAAACATGTGCTTGTACAGTCTTTATGTGTGGTTTATTATAAAGTTAATTTTGGCATTGAAATTTGGAAGCATAATTTGTGTATAAGAAATAAGGGATTTAAAAAGACTCTTGAAACCTAAATGTAAGAGTGGGTATTATTTTTTATTTATCTAATTTTTATTGAATTTATTTTATCATTTTATTGTTATTTAGAGCCGTTAAATTAGTTTCTTGAGACTTCAATTGTAGCCTGTAGGAAAGGCTACATTCTTGCACTTGACCATGTGAAGAGGTAACTTCATCAATGATTTAGTTAAGAATTATATTAGTAACAATCAAATGTATGAAAATCATTTTTGTAAGAATGAGTATTTTTTGGGAAAAGGGTTATGTATAGTTTTTTTTTTAAAAAAAATTCATTGATAATAGTAAACTATATATAACTTCAAAGGAAGCATTCCCTGCTAGAATCCATAGTTACACACTACAATGGCTGTAGTTAAACCCAGTTAAGTTACATAAATAAGGAGATGATTAAAGCTTCCATCATGAATGCATACGAAAGGAAAGTTTTGGCACTACTTCTTTGACAATAACCAGAGATCTAATCTTATTGACTATGCTAGCTGCTAAATAGGCAAGAGTGCTTCCATCTATATATCTGTCCATTCCTTTCCATCCATATGCTATATATTGAATAAGTAAAAAAACTGTTGAAGATGATTCCATCGTTCTTCTGGATAGTGGAAACTTGAGTTACCCATGCAAGTGTATCATCCTAAACATATAGATAGTGGGAAGCCTCGAGCGTATGAAGTAAGTGAATCTAGATAGTTTTGGAAAATAAGCAAGTAAAAAATAATGTTTCCTATTTTCAGGTACCATTTGACGTAACACATAAATAGGGTCAAGTCTCCCATGCCAATGGTCTTTAGTGCTCAAGTGATTCTTGATAGCCAACCATGCAAACATTGAAGTTTTGGGGTTGATACTCCTCTTCTGTATTATTTTATACCAAGAGACAAAAGGAGCTACCACTTGGAGGCCAGAGTAGCACAATTTATTTATGAAATTGCCACTAGAGTGGGGATGCCAGATAATTGAGTCCAGAGCGCTATTGAGAGGAAGTCTTGGCAGATATTGAGAGATGGTATTAAAGTGTCTAAAATTACCTGACCATTATCCATTGGAAATAAGAGAAGAGACCTTGGCGTTTAATGGGCCATAAGTGTGCAAGCTCAGTTCATCATATTAGAGGAATAAATGCTATCCAATTATCATACTAGACCCAGATATCGTAACCATTTCTAAGTCGATAGAAAATGAAGGAGTAAATAATGTCTCATATTTTCAGCATGTGTGAAAAAACCGATGAGTAGCTTCTATTAATGGTGGGTTGCAAAAAATTTTGAGTTAAAAGGTAAGCCTCGTGGATCCATTTAATCCACAAGGTAGTTTTATCTATGAATAGCCGCCAAAATTTCTGGCATAGGAACATATTCTGCAATAACATAGTTGACAATATGCCTAAGCCTCTATTCTTTTTTGGCATGGTTACATCACCCCATTTCTCTTTTGCTTTCTTGGCATTGTCTAGAGATCCTGACCATAGGAAGGCTTTCATGGTCCAATTCAGCTCCTTGATTACCTTTCATAGGAGGATCAAATGATTAATCCAATGGATTTACAGATTACTAAATACAGATGTAGTAAAACTGACCGGTGTAGCCATGGAGAGAAATTTATTCTGCCAAGTAAGTATTTTTGCTTTGTAACATTTTAAAAGGGGAATGCAATCAAAATATGTGAGTTTGGCATGAGAAATAAGAACTCCCAAATAAGTGAAAGGTAGAACATGGAGCTCCATATCAAGGGTTTCTACCAGCTCCAAAGGATCACTAACATTCGAGGAGCAATATATATAACTCTTCTAAAGATTGACGTTCAAACTTGACCAGCTGGAGAAGTGAAACAATATGTTTTGAAAGATAGTGACAGAGGTCATCCGCAAACAACAGTTGTGTGAGTTTAAATGAACTGCACTGATGATGGTACCTAAATCTGCCATTATATCGCAGTAACTTCTCAATCATTTTAGACAGGCCTTCCATAACTAGTACAAAGAGGTATGGGGATAATGGATCCCCTTACCTAATCTCTCTCACACATTTCATAGGTTTCGTAGGACTACCATTGATAAGGACACTCATAGAGGAGGAATAGAGACACATCATGATCCAGTTTCGGTATTGTAAAGGGAATTCTAAGGCATCTAAGCAAACTTTAATAAAATCCAAGTTCACTGCATCAACGGCCTTATAGAAGTCGATTTTCCATATGCAGCTTTTAAGATTTTTCCTTGATTGTCTTTTAGACTTGCATCTCCTAATGAAGATATGTAACTTTTTTAAGTTTTTTAATTTTCTATTCAAAAATTATTTTAATTTTTATTTATTTTTCATTTTTTTATTTTCTATATATATTTTTAAAATATCTTTATATCACATTTTTTAAAATATCTGCATCACTCTTTTATTACCACATTTGCATGTGGGTCTATTGGAAACAACCTCTCTACTATGTAAGGCTGTATACTATCAGACTTTCCTAGACTTTGCTTTATTACAGGACTTTAGACTTAGTGTGATGATGATGATGATGGTAATCGTTAAGTAGTTCTTGGATAAGCAAGATATTGTATCCAATGGATCTTCCTTCGATGAAAGCGCTTCGGTTATGTGTAGTATTTTGCTATAATAAAAGTGATATAATTAGAATGAGAGGATAGCTCCTTAATAACTAATTCTTTCCTTGCAATTATTTGATATGGATTACTACATATTTCTAATCTTATATATTTTTATCATAACATGAACATGTTTGTGGTCTTAAAAGTGAAAATATATAGTTTTGGGTTATAAGCCTTTGACTTTTTGCAATCTTTGATGCAATATGGTGTAAAAAAGGGAAGACCTCTAGACATGATGATAACTGACCTCTAGAAGTGACGATAGCCTTTTAGTTCAATTTATTTGAGTGTAATTAGCCTAAATTGATGCACACTTATGTATGGTTTTACATATGAAGAACTTGTAGACATTTCTTGACAATTTACCTTATGAATTTTATTTCAACTTAATATAATTTATGATATATGTTGTTATGTACAGTGACTTTAATAGTTTTGATATATTTACATTAAGTTATTTCCTGATTTATATTTTAGACATTGAATTGTGTAATGAAACATACCACATTATGTTTAATATTTTATTTATTAAAATATGTATGTTTATAATTGGTTGCCTGTTGTTTTTATTAAGTTATAAATGACTTAAGCTTCCTCACTTTATTTGGACAATGATCTTGGATGTTATTTAGTTTTTTAGATATAGATCACTTAGCTCCATCCATATGATGAAAGGCACGCATAAACTCACTATTGAGTCACCTTTGAAATCTTAAATAACCATAGCATTGTCAGTAGCTTTCTTAATGTGTCTTTTGATGTGTAGCTAAAAATGCATCTTGAACGTCAACGTTTACAACAGAGTATAGAACAAACCCTATGTTGGGGAG
Source organism: Erythroxylum panamense (assembly GCA_027123425.1). NCBI lineage: Eukaryota > Viridiplantae > Streptophyta > Magnoliopsida > Malpighiales > Erythroxylaceae > Erythroxylum > Erythroxylum panamense. The sequence continues at coordinate 24,570,201 of JAOTIZ010000203.1, forward strand.
CCATGGGTCTATGCATCTCATTCATGGCTATGATCAAAATTCCAACCTCACAGCATCCCCAAAAAATCTAGAATCATATGTATGTAATAGATAGAATTGAAAGAACATGTAATTAAAATTGTGCACTTTAAGGACAACTACTCCTTTCTTACTTCTTCTTTTTGTTTGGGTTGTTACAAATACCAAACACATTCCTTAGCCTCTTGAGAGCCTAAAAGATGGAGAATAATAGTGTGTAAAGGTGGTTAGAGCACTAAACAAGCTGAATTCAAGTAGATGCTCAATCGAGAGTTAAATCATAATCAAGTTATATGCAATTAAACTCATGCAATAATTGTATAAAATTGCATGAACAAACCTTAAGATCACTCCTCTTGACCTCCATAACTGTTCTAGACCTTTAACCTCTCAATGGAGTTTGTTTTTGGCTGAATTTCGTTGTTTGTACATAAGTGAAGAACCCACTTATGTACTACTTGTCATAAAGTGGGTCACGATCGTGACTTGCTTAAAATGACAACTATGCACACTTTATTTTTTATCCATTCTTATATGCATGTGACCCTTAGGTTCCTGCTTATTTCGGGCACTTAAATTAACTCTTAATCTGAGTATATCATGAATGATTTCATGCCACTTGAATTAATTCTTAATCCAAGCAAATCATGAAGGGTTTCATGATTCCAATTCACCAAAACATAAGTGAATTAACATACGAATTCTTCGATAGTTAATTATCAAACTTATGAACCTTTCTATAGATAATTACAATTCGTCCCTTTAGCATCCCATACCTCCCTTGGTTCAGAGTATGTGCTATGTATCAACTCCTACAAGACTGACTATATCACATCTAATCCAAGTGATATTAGTTCTTATCCTTGGGATCTCATTACTTTTTGTGTCATTGAAGACTCTCTTCACAACAAATAACTGCTCTAGCTATGGACTCTCAAGTAATGACCCTAGCAAGAGGTCGTAAGTATCATCTCCTTCTATCAGGAGTGGTGAATCCTTTATTGGCTACACAATTACCTTCGAATACCAATAATTGTACCTAATCATTACCTTATAAGCAACCTCGTCTGGAGGCAACAAGGAATGGTGTCAAAGCACAGGATTAGTATTCAAGATATCTTTGAGTAGCTCAAGTCAACAGATATTTGCACCATTGTTATGATGAGCTTAATCACTAACATTGATAGATCATCTATATGATAATCTCATAGTGGGTCATTTGATGTACTTACTATTCTTAATAAGCATCCACATGTTAACTCTAAACATCTCATGCTTACAGTTTATGAGATCTACTGCTTGATCAAATTAAGGACTATAACATGTGCTAGTCTATCTAGATTAATAATGTCCTTTCTCATTAATCCTAGGACTACAAATAATTTAGATACTAACATAATTGCATTTAATAGGAATCTCATTATCATGATTTCCTTCATGCTATTTTTTATATCATGAACTTCATTAATTCTATTTAAGATTGACATCAATTAATAAATAAATGAACATCAAATTGATGAAAATTATCTTTCTTTTATTAATCAAAATAAAGTTTTTACAAAAGTGCTAAAGTTGATTGCCTTTAGAGCACTACTTTAATAATTGGTTGCCTTTAGAGCACTACTTTAACACCCTAATGTTTCAAAGTGTTTAAATTGAATCCCAACATTTTCCAAAAGTTTAAAATAGACCCTAAGTGGATAAAAATTTTAACAAGGTTAACTTCCCGTCAGTTAAAAGCCATATTAATACTGACATGACATTATTCTAAATAAAAAAGGGCCTATTGTCACATGGAAAGTGGGACCTACTATTTAAAATATATAAATATACGTCCCATTGCCATATGGTGAAATGTATAAATAGTGGCTCCATGCGATCAAATTATGAGGCCTACTTTTTGATTAATTTTCAAAAATTAATTATGTGAAAGTGGTGACATGACATTATACAATTCATTTAAAATTTAGTAATGTATCAAAAAGATAATTATCTATTCTCTTAAAGTCATAAAGTGCATATGCTTTGTATAGCAAAAGGAAGAAAGTGAAGAAGCATAATGTTTATATAATGTTGAGCAAGTTTTAATCTTATAAAACCCTCAATGTTTTGCAAGTGCACGGGTCGTACATGTAGTATTTGAGGTGTCAATCCTAATTAGTGAATTACTTAAATCCAAATTTGTCTAAGGCCTAAAAGTGTAATTAAAATGAAAACAAAAATGCGCGGAAAATTAAGCAATTGAATATGGATTGATTAGAAGTGAATTTGTAAAATTAACACAAAGAAATCAAAATTGAGCACAACCAAATAACAATTGAAAATTCACACAAGGAAGATTAACCAATTATGAGAGAAAGGGATTTATGCTATCATCTAATACTAACTTAATCACTTTTGAGTTAATTTGGTATCAATCTTAGACTTTTGAAGGGTGGATTACTCTCTTTCGAGTTATAATCATTAAACCCTAAATCATAACTAATTGAATTATAGAATTTGCAATCTCTCAATTAACAAAAAGGCCATACATTCAATTAGATCTTAAGCAATCTAATAGATAATTGGGTCCTTATACGAGATCTCTCTTCGTATAAATGACTGATTTGATTGTTTATATCATTTATTAGATTGTTTAACTCTTATTACCCAATCTAATCATTTTGCTATTGGTTCACTCTCTCGATTTATTACTAAAGCATGCATATACGACAAACAATCATAATACCTATGTCAGTAACATCAAAAGCAATCAGATTAACATTAATTCAAGAATAAATCCCTAAAAGAGTTTAGAACATCCTTAGCAACATATTTAACATCCTCAACCCCAAAGCATACATCAAGATGAAATAAATAACAACAATAAATAGAAAATGAATTGAGATGGATAGGTTAGACTGGCTGGATAATAACTAGCTAAAAGTCTCTTTCTCTTCTTTGCTTCTCTCCCTCTTCCTGTGTTCTTTCTCAAGATGATAAATGGAGGCTTGCTTTTAGGGTTTCTTTCTTTGTCTTTTATAGTCTTTTTCCATTTACGGTAAAAACTAGGTTTTACTAGAGCCTAAATGTCCAAAATAATCCTTTAAAAGTTGAGTTCGAAAGTAGTCCCTACATCTGTCATCTCACTTGCCACGATCGTGGCCTGTCATATAAGCTTCTATCATGATTATGGCCATCGTGGCTCTTGTTACTCCTTAGAACTTTCTCTAAATCTTCTCCAGCCTTCTTTACCTAATCTCAAATACTAACATACTCATCAAAACACCTTAAACTCACAAAATTAAAGCCCAATATCATGCTCCAACAGATATAACAGTAAAAAACATAAACACATAATCACACTAACACAATTCTAAACCTAAACATGTACAAACCATCTAATTAACAACTAAAAGCATACTAAATTACCCACTAAAACATAATATAACCTATAACTATCATATAATAAATGAAAATAACCAAAATGTCACTAATGAGAATGATATATATTAACAATTTATTAAACTCACTGAAATCTTTCTACTTGCTAATCATTTGAATTTTAAAGTAGAGTTATTAAATAATTTTTAGCAAATTGATTTTAAGTGAAGAATTGAAATAGTAATTAAAAGAATGGATTTTTATTGTATTTAAATTGTTGATTTATGTATTTATTTAAATTCATTTGTGTTTTGAAAGTTAGATTTAACTATATGAAATGCATAATAATTATATGTATCTCCATACATAATGATTATATATTTTTTAAATACATAAATTTAAAAATGCGTAATTATAATTACATGTTTTGTACCTAGTAAAATTGATTTGTTTTACTTTATTTTTATCAAATGGTTATGTAAATAAATTTGTAAATTTTGTTCATTAACAATAGGTAGAAATAAATACAATAATTATTCCTTTACTTAAGTAATACAAAGTTATTCCTTTATTTAAGTTGGTATGCTAACTTTAGCCCTTATAAGCTATACAAGGGAGATTATGTAATTTTATTATTTTTAATTTTTATATACTTTATTATTAGACTAAGTGAGGTCTTAACTCATAGTTTTGATAATAATAATAAAATATTATTAATGAATTTACTTTAGTGACACTAATAGTTTTATTATAATATAATCAAGTAATATGTGAAAGAAAAAGTTTAATGCAAAGATAAAGTAAGCAAATGAGTCATTGAATAAACTGAACAATTAAAAAATAGAAAAATGAACACAGTTGAGTACGTATGCATATCAAGTGAAGAATAACAAATAAGGAGGAATTAAGCATCTCGAGATTTAAAAAAATTATACATAAAAAGAAACCAAATGGGTCTACGAGAATCTCTTGCCTTTGGATAAAGCTCTAGCCATGAAGCTCTTGCCATGTTGAGCTTTTGCACTTCTGTAAGGGCCCAAATATATACCTTAGAAGCATTATACTATCTCTAGGATGTATTAGTAAGTCATCATCATCATCATACTCCAAAGTTCTGCAGTGAAGCGGGGTTTGGGAGGGTCTGATAGTACGCAACCTTACTCCTATATAGTAGAGAGACTGTTTTCGGTAGATCCACATGCAGATGTGACAGGATAATAGTGATGCAGTTTAAAAAGTAAATAAGTAAAACCGGCATGCTAAATTATTATGTAAATAAAATTACAATAAATAGATAAATAAATAAATAAAATATAACTAAAGGATATACTTGAAAACAAAATATATCACGAAGGAAAAAGTACCAAAAAACTAAATAAATAGTAATAATAATAATCTAATATCAAACAAAGAATCTAATATAGAAAAACAGAAAACTCAATAAAACCCAAAAAAGGCCAAAGCAAAAGAGACTGATTAATCAACAACCATAACCGAAAAGAGGGGGCTGTGGAGAAGGAAGAGAGAATGAGAGCGCCAAGAAAGATAGAGAACAATGTTTACATACCTCTTATTCAATCCTAAAAAAAAGAACCGCCTGCTTACATACCTCATCGCAGAAGAGGGCATAACCTTTATAAGAAAAAGAGGCGAGAGGATTGACAAAGATCCGGTGCTCCTTCATCATCATCATCATCAGCTACTTATCGCTGTATTTGATGCTTGCTGCTTTGATGAAATAGGACCACCAAACTAACCAATAGGACTTGTAAAACCAAACACACTTGATACTGATAAACCAACAACATAAAATCACCACTCAGATGTAAAAAAGATTTAAGTCTTTATCACACTGAGAGACTATCCAGATGCTTAATGACCACCATTTGGACAATTCGGAGCAAAGTGCCCAGAAACACTACTTTCCCCAACATGAATAAGCATATAAAAGCAGTTCACACAGCCAATTAGGACTACACAAACCCAGAAAGCTCCAAACTTTCCTCTAGCAAACACACCCAGATAGAAAATTACCTCATCGCGACCAACAAGTGTAACCTTCTCCTTCTTGAACACCGAGGTCTCAAAGGAAAACAAATGGAAAACAAAGAAATGGAAAAGACAATAGAAAAAGGGCATTAAACCAATCAAAACTTCAAAACCCAGAAGGATCTGAACCCTAAAGGATCCCAGAAAATGAAGCTCTCATGATAACTCATTTAATCGGAACAATCAACCGCCTCAATCACTCATTCCACTGCTCGAACCACCAGATCTCAAAACAAAACAACACAAATGGAAGAATGAAATCAATTGGTAATTTCTTCATTTAGGCATGGACATGAATAATTATATGTGAGTTATTGTCTAGAATGAAATCAATTGAGGACTTTATATGTCAATGAGGGAATTAAAGGAAGAAGGATTTTGCCAAAAATCAACATATGGACCAATGAGATTGAAACATGTGTGTAAGACTAGAAACTTCTTAAAGTGGGGAGAGGGATGTGTATGGAGTGTTTTAACCCTAGAATTTTCTCTTTCAGTTTTTTTTGCCATCTCCTTAATCACTTCATTTTGCATGAGGAATCAAGCTAATCCTAGGTGAAAATAATGGTAAAAGTTTGAGAATTTTCTTCTCATCATCTTTCTTGCTTTGCTCATGAAGAACTAGAGTTATAAGGTTGGATATGGGATTAAGATATGTTTTTTTGGTGTTTTAGTTGGTTAATCAAGCAAAGCCTAAGGGGAAGAGAAGCAAGAGTACTAAAAGAAGAGCTAATTGACAAATTTTAAGGTTTGAGACTACACTTAGTTTAATATCTCCTTTTGTGTATGTCTGAATGGATAAGAAGATTCATTTAGATGTGAAATGGTTTTTGGATGGTGTTTTGGTGTTATTTTGATGTTATCTTGTATAGAATTGGTTGAATATGATAAGAGAGTATCATGTAGTGGAATTCTATCTAGGATTTATTGAACCAATCACATTGTTTAGGTCCTAACTCAGCCTATAGACCTCTAAATTGAGTGATTTTAGTTGCATATGAAAACTAAGACATAGAAATAGAAATCTATAGAAGATACTCTGACTTACTTCTAGATTTATGACATCGAAAATTAAGATAAAAAATGGTGACCTTATGCTACCCCTATTTTTGAGTAGCTTGTGATGTGTAGTCTATATCTCATGATTTAGATGTCCATATGGATTGTTTTTTTTTGTGATTTGAAAACTAGAAACATAGGGAACAAATATAAAGAATATCACAAAACCTAATTCTAACTTTTTATATATTAAAATTTTGGAAAAAATAGAGGAATAAATTATGGGCAAGGAACACGACTGGAAGGAAATTGCACTATTTTGAGTTTATTTTCATTTCTAATTTTTACCAAATTATATCTAGCCTTTTTTAATGTGTATGAAAATTTTCATAACACCTAGAAATAAATGAAATAGGACTTATCTTATGTAAATTGGGTGATTGAATAATGGAATTTAAGATTGAGCATAATGCATACTAAAGAAAATTTACATGTACATAAATGATTTATATACATATTTATCGTTCATATGTGTATGGTATGATTATACAATTGTGATTTTGATACCCTTCTAATGGGCTTAAGTTATGACTCACATTTATCAACGCAAATACAAATTTTATTACTTGAAATGTGTATCATATGATTTGTCAATATATGAATTGTGAAATTGGCAAATGGTTAAAGGAAATGTTATAATGCCTGCACTATTGTCTTGGAGGTGGATAGATAGGCATGCTTATAATATTTTAGTACAGCTACTATAGTTTGATACCAATGGTGTTTTCATTTTGAAGCTATAGTGTTTCCATAGTTTGATGCCTTTTGGTATTCACAATTCGATACTTTCATGTATCCACAGTTTTGATATCTTTGGATATCTACAGCTCCCGTTATCCACACCCATGGGAATGTCAAGGCATAATACAGGAAGTAAAGTAAATGGTTATAAATAAGAAATACAAAATGACAACATAGATAATTTTTATTGATAATTTGTATCAATGAGCATTAAACATTAATTTTTGGCTTATGAACGTGAATTTATGGTGTATAAATAGCATATTGAAGCATTTTTGCATTATATACTTTGATTAAGTATGCCATCACTATTTATATGAGTTGTAATGTTTATGAATGTGTGTGCATAGAGGATGACTGCTGTGAGTGGTCATCCAAACTAAGTGTTTCCCCACTAAGCTTTCAAGCTTAGCACGAGTGTTAATCCTTGTAGGTCCACGTATTAGGAGTGAGGTACAGGGGACATCTGTAGGGACCAAACAACAACTAGGAGTAAAATGTACCTTTGGAGTGTGTTTTGGTTTAAGATGATTGTATATGTAAAAGAATAAAGGAAATTGTGTATTTTCTTTTTGGATTGTCATGTAAATATAAAGATGTAATACTACTTTTAAATGATAATGTTAAGTGATGTGAAATTTTGTAATATTTATATGTATAGCATTGAATAGAAATGTATGTATAGGAAATTGGTTGCTATGTATATGGGTGGTTGTAGATTCCATATAGGGGTTGTTACAACTTCTGTATTGTGACTTTTAGTGTTTTCTATAGTACCCCGAGTTTTTCTTGTTCCCAACTCCTTATTTTTCTAGTAACCTTCCTACTCTCTACTTTTTTTCCCTAATTTCTTCTTAGTCTTTCCTCCTTGCTCATATCCCACTCTTTAACTTCTTTTATGGTCTTTCCCCTTCTTCTCCCACTCCTATGCACATTCATTCTGCACAGTCCATCTAAATAGAATTTGTCCTCTAGCTTTTTCTTTTAACCAGTAGTCCTTAACCATGCTTTCTAATTCTAAAATCTTCCCATCTTTGTTATCCTCTTCTTCTTCATCTCCTAAGATTCCTTCACCTTCCAAAAATCCTTCTATTTTTTTACCAACTCCTCCATCTCCTCCACCCCCTCAAAATGCACCTGCTCACACTCTTGCCCTTCCTTTAGGTGCACCAAGGTGCAAGTAGTAATAAACCATAATCTAGACTATAAACTCTCCTTCTATCCCCCTAACCCATCTTTGGACCATCATGTTGTTTCCCCTCCTTTATCCATTCTTCATGCAGGAGTTGACAAATGGACATCTACACTTACTGGATTCTTCCTGGATAGAAGAATTCCATTTCTTATCTTGAAAAACTAGGCTGCTACTAATTGGAAACAATATGGACTTCTTGATATAATCTTGAACAATGAAGACATCTTCTTTTTTCGTTTTAACTCACTTGATGCATTCAGTGGTGTTATAGAAGTTGCACCATGGCATGTAAATTATAAATCCTTATTGGTGCAACCATGAAGGCTCACCAACATTCCCCTTTTGATATGTATACATGACATTCCCCTTGAATATTAGACCACTAAAGGTTTTAGCTACCTTGCCAACTTAATTAGAAGACCTTAGTGTCTTGTTCAAGCTACTGCTAAGACTAAGAGGATAAACATTGCAAGAATATGTATAACAAACACTTGGAGAATTACCTGATGAAATATCAATAATGAGATTTAATGACAGTAGAGGACAAAGTTAAAATTGGCTATTCTTAGAGAACTCCCAATATGAAACCTAAATAGTTTTGGAAGCCTATAGGCAGAATCTTCTTATTTGGAAGTTGTGAGGAACTTGTGCAAGATGATGTTTTTTCTTGCAAGAACTTGTGCAAGATGATCTTCACTCATTTCATCAATTAGATTCTTTTGTAGATGTCACAGATTATGATGAAAACATCAAGAAATTTTCATATTGTGAAATAAAAATTATTAAATAAAAATAACATTTATAATTATTAAATACAATATACTATTTTGAGAAATATGTGAAAGGTCAAAAGTTAACAAAAAACCCAATTAGAAAAATTTTAATGCATGTGGAAGATAATTATAATAACTATTAAAATATGTGAACATATTATTTATTCTTACAAAATTTCTTAAATTGACAATAAATTTTTTAGTTTGAAGTCTAATCAATGTATGCATATAAAGATAATTATGATAATCGGCTAATAAGTACATCTTTTTAATAACTACGATAATCTTCAATCCACGTTCACTTGTTTCTAATTTTTTTCTAGCATTAATTTACTAATAAATATTTCTTTAATAAAATAGGGATTAATTTCAACAGGAAATACATGCTTTTCTTATTAAGAATTATTTTTATATTTATGTAAATATTGGGGCACTAAAACATTATGTCTGTTCTTTTAAAATTTGAAATTAGTAGATATAAACAAAGTTTGCGTATTGTACCGTACTGGCAGGGAGCAGTGCGAGGTAGGGGTAGTGTATACCAAGTGTAAATACCGGTCCATACCAGCCTATTTCATACCGTACTGGCTGGTACTTACAGTATTTGTAATATTGACCGGTACTGAAAATTTTTAAAATGTAAGGGCATATCTGCAAAAAATTAAAAATTTCAACCCTAACCCTAAATACACACACGCACGCATTCTTCTTCTTTTCTCTGAGTAACCTATCTCTCATCTCATCTCCTCACACTCTCACTCACGCAGTTGTATACTTTTTTCATTACAATTTGCATACTTGCAGTGAAGAAAGTTTTTTATTTAAAATATCAACACCTTTCAAGAAAGAAAGGTTTGCTTTCAAGCCCAAAGTTCTTAGATCACACTCCTATCCTAATCCAAAACTTGATTAATGTTCAAAAAAGATTATCCCTTTTTATATTTAATAACCTTTTGACTAAAATCGATGGATTTGCAAATGCAATGATCAAAGGAATGACCACAACTTATTAAGGGCACAAAATGTATACATATATGAGGAAACTTCAACAGGTTAAGGAGGAGTTGGAAGCACTCAATAAGTGAGGGGTTTTTATCCCCTCATAGGAAGCATTAGAAGCTAAGGAAAAACTTTAAAACACTCATAAGATCTTTATATCTCAATATTAATGATGAATTACAACGAGAAGAAAAGAATGAGGCTTTGCTCAAATTGTCTTAAGTTATTGATATCAATTACTCACTAATAATGCAAAGAACAAGAATAAGTTGGCTTTGAAAAGGGGATATAAACACAAAGTTTCTTTCATAAATCAATGTTAACTCTAAAGAATATGAATAGAATCACCTCTATTGCAAATAAGGTTAAATTAAGATCGGGTATAAAAGAGAAAATTCATAGATAAGTATCTTCATTATCCTCTAAAACAATAGGTGCCCTTGGAAAGGTTTATTTTTCATTTAATAGCCTAAGATCCTTCATTTTTTATTTGTACTCTTTAAATAGAGAATCTTATTAGGCACTTCTCTATAGACGATGTAGAGTCAAACCTCTTCAATCTCATTGCAAACAAATCTCCTAGCCTTAAAGATGCTTTTAGAGCTTTAATTATCCATTCATATGCCTAATCCATAAGGTTCAAGCCCCTATCTCTATAAAGGACTATAGACATATTTCATATTGTAACATCATTTATAAGATAATTGCCAAAGTGATAGCTAAAACACTCAAGAAAACACTTTTGAATTTCAATACTGATATTAAGGAAAACTTTTTAGATGCAAGAAAATGGATGATAATAATTTTTAGCTTAAGAACTCTTCCAAAATTAAAATAGAAAAAGGTCTAATTAGAACAATGTAACAAAAATAGATTTTAACAAGGATTTTGGCTCCTTGGATTGGAGCTTTATCTTTAACACTCTCTATGCCTTTACATACCTTGAGAAATTTATAGAATGGGTCAAGCAACATGTGACAACAATGTCTTATGCAATGTTGATCAATGAAGAGCCTTCTAGGATCATTAAGGCAGCAAAGGGAATAAGGCAAGGTGGTCACATTTCCTCTTACGTATTCACCCTAGCTAAATTTGAAATTTTTGTGCTTTAAATGCAGGCCAAAGTTTAGCTTATTCTCAGGATTTCTTCGTTTTCTCATAAGCTATTGTCTATACCTTTTTTCCTTATCTTAATTTTCATGCTGGCAGGTATGTAAATTTTATTATACCATTCTTATTTTGATTTGTTATTTGTTTATTAACTACAGTTGTTGACCAAGTGAAAAGTTTGGCTTTAGAATGCTAGACGACAAAAACAAATGCTAGAACCTCGGATTCTTCTTCATTATCTTACCAGTTTGGCTTTAGAACGCTAGACTACAAAAACAAATGCTGGAACCTCGGATTCTTCTTCATTTTCTTACCGAATAAAACAAATTATCTCCATTGATTTTCATTTGCAGAAATATTATTTATTGTTAATAAGAAAGATTTGAAATTTATTACATAGTTAAAGACAGCAGCTGTTCACGCAAGGGTGGATACTTGCATGAATTGCGCACCGCCTCTGTTTCAGGGTATTTGTTTGGTTGCAAGGAAAAAGTAATGAGTAAGGATTAAATAAGTAGATAAAAACAAAAACAAGAGGAAGGACCAAGCCTCTTTCGTGGATGGCTTTATCTGGTTCACCAAAGAATGCATCCAAAATCAATTGAAGCATCATGCAACCGCTGACTGCTCTCCTTGTCTTTCTAAACTCCATTAACAAAGGTAAACTCACTCAAACCCTCCATGTTTATCTCAAAGTCATATGGTTTCTGTTTTTGATGTTTTAGCATTATGTTTGTCTCAACGTCATATGGTTTTAATTTTAACGCTATTTTCCAGATGTGTGAAGCTGCAATCTTTATTGAACACTGGGGTAGATTATCTATGCAAATTTATTTAAATGGATTTCTTGCTTTTGTTGTTGTTCTATATGGTTGACAGAGTTTAGCAGGGGCTTGCATGCTTACCGATTGAAGGATGGAGAGCAAAAGGAAGTTGAGAGGGGGTTTATCTTCCAGAGCATTTTGAAATGACAGTAAATCCACTTCCTAGATTGCCTAAGTTTTAAGATTTTGGGTATATCACGAGGCAAAGTGATCCGTTCCTGGCACTGTATATTTGCTTATCATGCGCACAGTTACCCCCGCTTAAACCACATCCATCATCTACTTTCAATTTCCAAGTATATCTCTTTCTCTTCAATTATGTTTATGCTTGTTCTTTTACGTGCAGCCTGTCTACTCATTTTCATACTTTGAACTTAAGAGTGTAATTTCTTAAAATTCTAAGCTTGCTGATAGAATCATTACGTCAAGGCTTGTCTGTCTTCTGGCAGGCGGATGAATGCTAATGAGTTGCTCTTTAAAGCTCAGTTGACATTTTCCCCTCGCCTAATTTCGAATGACGAGTTAGAATCTGCAAATGAGCTGAACCACATGAGCTGTCTAACTAATAAAATTAGAAACTGAAACACTTCAAAGTGGATGCTTCAGTACTTGAATCTTTAAATTAATACTGAAACTCTTGAATCTTTAAATTGACAGAAGAGTGAACACGCGGATGCTTCAATACTAACAAATTTTGGAATGCGACAAATTTCTTTTACTCTATTGGGATGGAAAACAACCAGTAATTGTTACCATTGACTTGGTATAGTGATGTCTAATAGTGATTGGGAATTGCTACAAACTTTTTTTATTTGATGGAAAGTATAGATTCACTCTTGGCTAATATGTCAGACAAGAACTTTCAAGTCTTTTCATCCGCTTTGCAAGATCGATTAGATAAGCGTTTTCCTTATTCACGTCTTCATGATTTCTGGACTATCACTTGTCATACTAACATTTTTCCTTTTGGGATTCTGATTGAATATATTGCTCCTTATAGATCACAGTACAGCAGATATTTTGGGTTATAGGATTGCAGCTATTTTGGGTTATAGGGTTTTCCAGTGCAAGTTAGTGGCCCTAATATCTCAACATGCTTGTAAAGGGGCATTTTCGTTGGTTTTCTTAGATCTAACTGGTATTTTTGGCTACTTTTAGCTCTTACTGTTAACCTTTAGAATGGTTGCTCCTGCTCGGTACTTCTTGTGGGTCAATTAGCCTAAAGTCCATTATCCATCATACTTATTTTACCACACATTATGATTGGGGAATACCCTAAGTAATCTGTGAAGTTACAGCAGAAATACATTTGTGTGAGTAAATGAAGCAAATTTTCTAAACAAGTCCCAAAGAATTTTGAAAGTTTCTTTCAATTAATATGGACAACCTAGTGGGTCATAGAAAGCCTTCTTTCTCCTATAGGAAGTAAAAGCAAGCATAAAATTGTTGTCCATTTTCTGTAGAAATGATAATTCTAACATTTTTAGTTTTTCTTCTTGTTGGGATGTTTATTAGAGCATAAAATTGTAGCATTGGGGTATTGAAAGGAAAAACTTTCAAGATTCTAATGTTGGAGGTTGATTTTCGGAAAGAATATTTACGCCAATCTTATTCCATTGTTGGACAATGTTGAGCAATTTCTAAAAGCATAGCCTATCAAACAACAACATCACCCAGTATAAATCCCGTTGGCACGCAAGATATGAGGAGGTTCTGGAGTACTACATGTAGTCTAGCATTGTCTTATCTACTATTCAATGCTATACTTTCTGTATCTTACACTACAGCAGACGTACATCTTACTCCTTATGGCAAAAAATAGACTGTAACTCAATAAGGATCTATATGTCAAATGAGGAAGCCCTCCAGAATTCAAGAGTTTGTTGGTCTTTTATCTGTTTTTGAATCTTTTAGATTGTTCTAAATGTCCCTAACCGGTTCCATAATTGATTTGGATGACATGCAGAAATACCAAGCTAAAGTCAGTACCAATGCTATCAAAAGATCTCCAGACCATTCTCAAGTTGAGTTGCAGAACTGAAGAAAAAGAAACGTCCCAGTTTGCATCCAGGGAAATATGTCAAGGAGACAGAGATGATGACCATCAATCTATGAGTCATTTGCCTGTGCTGGATCAAGATCTTAACTGTCTTCCCGATTCAGTTGCTATATCTGAACTTTATGATGATATACAAAGTGGACATAACACAGCAGGTCAAGAGATTCTTCCTTAATACCAAGAAAATAAAAAAGTTGGACATTGAACGCTCGAGGTCAATCACCTCTTTCGTACTGATGGTTTCCACTTTTCGGTTTCAGTAAAGCAAAATATTGAAACAATATCTCTTGTTTTGCTATATAAGCCTGAACTTCTTTAATGGATATTTTAATGTTCCACAATTACAGCTTTAATATTTTTGATTTCTAATAGACTTAAAGTTGAAGTACAGACAAAGTGGCAAAGAAGAAAAAAAGAGCAGCCGCTGAAGATATTGCTAGAATTGCTCTGGAAGACCTTGCTAAGTATTTTGATCTTCCTATTGTGGAGGCTTCAAGAAACCTGAAAGTAGGGCTCACAGTATTGAAGAGAAAGTGCAGGGAACTTGGCATTCCTCGTTGGCCACATAGGAAAATAAAATCTCTCAACAGCCTTATTGATAATCTCCAGGTGCTTTTCATGTTTACAAAGAACTGTGATTTACAGCACACAGGTTTATGTTCTCGCAAGGCATATGTACTATTTCTTTTTATGTGGTAAAATTCTGTAGGAAGAAGCAGATCGACAGATGCAGGAAAATGAAGGCGCCGCCATGGCGGTGGCTAAGAGGCAAAGGATGTTGGAGAGGGAGAGGGAAATCATAGAGAGAAGGCCATGCATTGAAATACAAAGTGAGACGAAAAGATTCAGGCAAGATGTTTTCAAGCGAAGGCACCGAGCTCGATGTCTGGGAGAAAAAGGCTCTTTCTGTACAGACAAATGAAAAGAAAATGCATTACAGGATATAGGAACCGTCTATATTCAACTTTTGAACTAATGTACCGAAGCTTACAGTTGAATAAACTTCTGCAATGTCTTATTTTGGTGGTAAGCAAATTATAATTAAGAATATTGTTGAAAAATCGGTGCGAGATTCGCGTGCAACAGTATAATTGTAAAAAAAATTTGTTTGTTTCTCAAAAGCTTAATCACTAAAATTCTATAAAATATATATAAATTATAATAAAATATGAATTATAATTTGTAACTCATTTTAAAATTTGATTATCTTCTTTTTTTCGAATTATTTCTAAAATTAACTTATCTCATTGCTACATAAGTGTCTAATCTTTAATAATCTACAAACCCGGTCGAAAGAATTATGCAACTATTCTGGAGATGCTTACGTAAAGAGTACTATCTTTTTTAGAGTTTAAGACAATTTTACACGTTATAGTAATTTATTTAAAATAAAATTCTAATTTCAATTAATCTTTAATTATAATCACAAAAACTTTACTTAAATACAAATTATGCCTAAAAAAAATTTGTTATCTCATATTGATCTTTATTTATTAAATATCTCATATTTAATTATAAAGTTTATAAAACTTTAAAATGAAGTCCAACTTAATTAAAACATTTTTCTCTCTTCTACCCATCGTTTGTGTGTGACTCATTGAGTTCTTAAATATGTTGGTAATGGATATAAATTATAATTCTAAATTATATTTAAGATTAGATAAATTAAACTTATTTAACTTATCTTTAATTCTCTAATTAAATAATTTATATTTATATATCCTGATTAGTGTCTAGCAACACATTTTACTATCCAAATATTTAGGAATATTAAAATAATTTTGACTAACCTTTCTGTGCATGAATTTTTCGTATAATTTAATCATTTCATTATATAATATTATGATTAGACATAACACATAGAATTAATATCTACTGTATTTGAGTTCAATCATGTTAGTTCTCTACCATTAGTTATTGATTCAATTAATAATATTTGTAAACTATTTTATAAAGTATCATTCCACCTTATCTAAGGATTTTCCAAATTAATACTAATTAAGAACAATAGAACATTCTCTCTAACTACTTTAGGGCGATAAATCATATGTTGATCACTCATCTACCTCCATATAGTTCATGCTATATTCAGTAACTACCGATTAAGCTATCTTTGACTAGAACAGTTCATAAGTAGTAATAAAAAATAAAGATCTCTATACAAGATGATGTTGAAGATTTCAAGTCAAATGATTACTTATACAATCATTATAATGATAATTTCCATAAATATACAAGTAATCTTATAAATGAATTTCTCATATAAGGTCAGTTCAGTAAATTTGTTTTTTAACAAGTACCCACATGTTTGTTTAAGTATCTTTATACTTTAATCTATGAGATCGACTATTTCTTTCATAAAAAAACCATAACGTATGTTAGCCTTTTTATGCTCTATTAATGTCCAGTCTCAATAAAATAATGACAATGAACAATATAGGAATAATGCATAGATATAATATGAATCTCATAAATATAATCAATCATAATTTCATTTGCAATTTATATTTATCTAATAGACTTTATCATATACATTTGGACATGTATAAAATAAAAAATGCCTTTAAATTATTTTATCATTAAACTATAACTGACTGATTGATTGTAAAGCATAAACCAATAACTATAGGACTACACAAATGGCTATTATGATTAGAAATTGTTCAAGCACTAAGAGCCAAAAGGTCACAGACATATTTTAACTAATACAAGTATTGAAATTGAAAATGAAAATGATGGGTAATTGAAATTGTAAATACTGTACTTAAATCTAAAAATTGAATATACATGCACTACTATTTAAGGACATGAACCAAGAAATCATTTTAGCTTAATAAATTGTCATTCATTTGTTTATAAGCTTTATGTTTATAATCTAGCTATACATGCTACTCTTTATTAGTCTTAAAAAACCAAGCTAAATTAACAATCAACATTTCAATGAATCAATCAAATTTGAAACAGATACACTCATAAAGGGTATGAACAGGGATTCTCAATCTCCATATTACTACTAGTCTCAAGCTATAAGACATGTGTACTTTAGATGTTTGTAGCACCCCACTCTCGCAAGACCCAAACCTGAAATTGATGGGTAATATCCGAGTCCGTGCTCTGCAAGGATGGCATGTTAGGTCACTTAACCAGTCAAAAATTCAGTATAAATTTTTTTCATCCAAATACACGGAAATTAGAAATTAATTTAAGCCCGCTTTATTTCATTCGTAAACATTTCCCGTTACATAACTTTTCAGAGATTCACTAATCACTTGGGGCCCAGTATAAATACAAAACACTTAGACATAATATCTTTACATTAAAACGTAAACACATTTGTACAATCATTTCTGAATATACAAATTTATACAAAAATAGGAAAATACAAATGCAGGCGCTAACTGATCCTGACATCTATCTCTTACTTGCATGTCGTAGTAAGTATACTCCCATTTGATTAACGGGATATTCTTCTAAATCTTAAAAAATATTTACAAATTTTAGGTGAGTTTTACGAACTTAATGAGTGATCATCGTCGATGGCTCACCCAGTCACATAACAAATAATCACATTCACAACATTTCACACTTCACATTCAATAGATATAATCACTCATATTATACATTTGCAGTGCACATGAGACCCACTTTTTATTTGTTATTTTGTTGTAACCAAGTGCTTAAACTGTCCCATGTAGGGTTCATTAATAACTGACCCTTATCCGCTTGGGAGATACAGGGCTTATTAAAAGTTGAGCCTAATGGCTCTGATTCACTCTTGAGCTCAAAGCTCATTTTTACTCGTTGAGCTTTAAGCTCTGATCATTGGCTACTCAGGTCACAACTGTCATGATATTTCATGCATTCATGTAATGGAATGCATCAATCACATTTGCATGTTCCCACTCAATCTCATTCCCATATCATCGGACCTTAGTCCAACATTCAACATTAAGTTGAGAATCATACTTTTACTTACATGTAAATGCACATTCAGAACACATTTAACAATCACATTAAGTACACTTAGTTCTTCTTATTCACATACAAGCAACACTTCAATATCTCAACCAAATGTCACAATCATCGGACCTCCTGTCCGAAAATCAACACAATCAAACACATTCATATAGACATTTAGTAGTCAATCTATACAAAATTTAAAATAGAACAATTAATGAAATGAGACCATCTAGGTCTACTCACAGTACGCTCCAATTTAGCATTTGCTTCCATGATCCGGAAACGTCTGTATGGAAACGTTCTATCCTATATCATCATTATGCAAAGCATATATTGCACACACATTATTAATTGCACAATCACATAAACATTCAGTTTTTTACACATGAATATGTGTCATGTATAATGCATGCTCAATGACAATCCCCAGTATCTTTCCTTTAATTTCATCTCAAATCATTCTTATATAAAAACTCATCTAAGTATAATTTATACTTAGGTTTATGCCTCACTAAAACCATTAAAATCTCTATTCCTTTCTCATTG
>JAOTIZ010000203.1:24588996-24601442 GCA_027123425.1 Erythroxylum panamense
ACTTAGTTTCTTTTGAAACTAACTCCATTTAGCTCTCCTCTTTACAATACAACTATCATCTTTACAATCCAATTATCCTCAATATTCTTTTGATTCCTTTTTCCTATTTTATTTTTTCTATTATCCATAAAAATTCCAAAATTTCTGAAATTATTCCTAAATTCACCAAAATTCAAAAATAATATAATTCTACTAACCCGTAAAATTTCCAATGTCAAAACATTCATAATTCTAAAAAATTCACAAATCAATCTAATTATACCCAGAAAATGTCAAATGAGTGCATGTATAATTATTTTCGTATACAAAAACCACTATTCACGTGAGTGTGTATGCTATTTTATGCATGAGCATGAAATGCAATTTTCTTAATCTCTCTTTGATCTCACTTATACCAAATTTTAGGGTTCTAATCCTTAGTAGAGAACAAAATGTTACATGGTTGGAGTTGTTTTTGTTGCCTTATATCATATAACCAATAAAATGATTGTAATTTAGTAATATAATTATTTAAAAGCGTTCTTTATCTTATACATATTCAGATGTATATGATAAAGTCCATGGGTAAATATATATTACAAATGAAAATGTTGTGAAATCACAATTATGATATTCATATTACATTTATATATTATACCTAAATTGTTTCAAGTTATTGTTTTATTGAAGCTCGACATTAATAATGTAAAAAAACTAGTACACATTATGTTTCTTCCCTATAAAAGAAGTATATGATCTTATAAACAAGTATGAAAATACTTGAAGAAATAGTGTGGGCGCTTATTGGAGAACAAGTTCAATAAACTAACCCCATGTGAGAACTCAATTGAAAATATTACCTATATGTTTATCGAAGTTCCTATTGTGATGTTGTATAAGTGATCATTTTACTTGAGTTCACTAAAGTAACTTATTTTACTTGAGATCACCAAAGTACCTTTCTTATATAAAGATTGTTATGTTTTAATACTACTTATTAGCTATTGTAGTTAAGGGTAGCTCAGTCAGTGATTACATATTAATTAAAGGAGACTTTTGTACAACTCATATCAATATTAGTAACAAAGTTTTCCTAAGGAATAGATTATATAGATTACTAGACAACAAAGATTCTTTATGAGCAAGGCGGATGCATTCTTATTTTTTGAAATGTAAAGTGTATATGAATTGGGAAATAAACCTATATTCTTATGGTTCTTAAGGCAAAAGTTAAAGTTGAGGAATGAGCCAAAGGAAAACTTTAAATGCAAGACTAGCAATGGAAAAAACTGCACCACTTTTCTTTGAAAATTGGGCACGAGTTGGTCCTCTTTGTAACACTACTGCTATATCCCCTTTAAATAACAGATACTCCTCTAGCTCTAGAGTTGAAGTGTGGATTAATTCTAACCATTGGCATGGAATTCAGAGTAACTTAAAGGATCTCTTGCCAAGCTTTAACCCAAACCAAGATAAGAGAGATGAGTACTTATAGCTATCTTATAGATGTATATTTGACTATATTTATACACCTATATTTCATGTTTTCTACTTAATATTTTGCAATTTTGTTGTAAATTTGGTACTTAATTCGCTTCAAGTGTATTTATAGGTAATAATTGCCTTTATAGAACAAAAGAAGAAGAATTTGTATGAAAAAGTAGTATAAAATAAAGATTGCAAGCAATTAGGAGATACATGCCCACGTCTATTATCAGGCACCAAAAAATTCCCACTAGATGGAGAGGATAAGCTAGAGTTCTCTAGAAGATTCCACGTTATTCTTCCATATTCATGATAATAGAGATGGCTGGAAGACTCTAGAGCCATATAGATAATTGTAGATTATACATGAATATGTAGATAGTTGTAGAGAATTCTAGATGGCCATTGTGAGCCCTTGCATCAAATAGATCCTAGCCATCCATTGAGGAGGAAGAAGGTTATAAATAGCCAAAGGACTTCATTTGTAAGATGTATAGAGGCATAGAGAGATAGAGGGTTCTTAGCATTTGTCTTGTAAAGCTTTCTTAAGATTAGTAATTTATCTAAAATTAGTTACTATAAAAGAGCATTGGTAATAAAGTCAAACCATATAAGGAAGAATTCATTAAAAGAAAATTCTGTAACAAATCATTAATAAAATATAGAGAAGCTTTCTAAAAGGCTTTAATTGTTTTTGGATTCTTATTCTTGTTATAATTTGAATATCAACTATTCGTTATTTGTTGTATACTTGGGTCTACTTCTGTTTTTCTGTTGTAGTTTCTAGTTTTTGTTTTATGTTTTTAGTTTATGTTTTACTTTCTAATTAAAAAACTTTGTGGTTGTTAATATCAATATAGTTATATTTTATTACTGATAATAATTACATATTAGATAAAACTTAAAATAAATTATTTAAATTTATTAAAAATAAATTATGAAAAAGGCAAAAATAGAAAATAAAAATCACTTTTTGTAGTTTTCATCAATTTTGAAAACTAGAAGAAGTCAAAACAAAAAACAAAAGCTAAAAATTCAAATAAACAAATTTTTAATTAAATTTGAAAAAAAAACACTCTTAATGTAAAAAGCCTTTTGCATAGTCAACTTACTATAAATATTAAATAACAGTTTTGCCTTCTGACATTTTGATTATTGATCTTAATTACTTTATTTGAGAGCATGTGAAATATAATAGACCTTAATGTTGCTTCTTTTTATTAACAAAGGTTCAAACCTAGATGGATACATCATTTAGTGAAAGCATATAGTCCCAACAAATGGGTTTCTAATATGAATTTGTTGGTTTTCGGATCTAAAATATTATAAATCATATAAAAGTAATATCGTTACAAAGGTTTTCTTTGGACTTGAACTTCTACCACAAGTTGCGCTCACCTTCGTACATCAATCCCACTTACGTCCACTTAAGCAAGATTCAGCCTTCTCACATGAATGTCGCCGAACAAATCCGTTAGCCCTCGAACACCTCATGCGCACACAAGTGTTTAAAGTGTTTCCCTTACACACATAAAGAACATAAGTGTAACAGAGTAAAGAAAGCAACAAGAGATTTTTAAATGTAGTCGAAGTTACTCTTTAATTAACTCTCAACAAAATGTTAACAAAAGACACAAATACCTCCCACTCGAAGCACTCAAGGAACTCCCTACTCGAACCCCTTACAAAGAACTCCCTACTTGAAACCCTTATAATAAGAACTCTCCCCCAAAAGCTCTCAACTCTCAAAGCTCTCAACTTTGATCGAATGAATAGGTTTCAACTCTAATGAGCTATTTATAAGTTCCTCTAGATGATTAAGAGTCCTAGTAGAACTCTACTAACTAAGATCACAATCTTATCCTATTTAATAAGATTACATCATATTTAAAAGATTTACCCTATCTAGGAAAGATTATCCTTATCTACGAAGATCTCATCTATCTTCGGATGATCCTTCCACGTGATCTTCATCTCTTAAAGAGATGTTCATCTACGGTAATCTTATCCCCCACGTCATCATGTGCCACATCATCTACAATTGCCACTGCTGATGCGTCTTCACCACAGCCTATCCGCACATAAGTCCATCAATGCACATCCATGGACAAGTCCATCTTCCATGATTAAGCTCATTCATGGTGCAGTTCCATCGCTCTATGATTAAATCATAAGTCACAATCTGATTTAGTATAAAAACCTTGCGCACATTACATACCTTCGACCTGCCTTGCTGAAGTTGAGTGTTTATGTATCTTGTCGTGCTCGCATGCCTTCGAGCATCCTCATAGGGTCTCTTGCATACCTTTGTGCCTTCTCGCCCACCCTTAAGTCTTGCATGACTTAATTTTTCAACTCCGCGCGGCCTCACATCCGAATTTCTTGTCTCGTCGAACATTTCCGCCAATACATGCCTACGCGTGCCCACATGTATCGAATCTCACCTACTCTCGAGATCTTCGTTAATACTTCCCGTGTCTCTCGCCTACTTCACAAGTTCCTCGGGTTTTTGTTTGCCAACTTGTAAGACTTCGCCTTGATCCTCGTCAACACATCTTCCTCGTGCCGACTTGCATGTCAAGCATTAGCCAAGGCTCGCCAATACTCACACGATCCCACAGTCTGGACTTAGGGGTCTAATATGAATTTGCTGGTTTTTGATTCTAAAACATTATAAATCATATAAAAGTAATATCTTTTATTGAATCATCATATTAAACTGAAACCCAGTCAATACGTCTATATCAAAATATTTAAAAAGAAGAAGAAGAAGAAGTGAGGAAGATAATAATCAAAACATATGTTGTTGTTAACATAGTAAAATAGAATTTCAAATCATACTCCTCACATAGTAAAATAAGCTAATAAAGTAACCTTTCCACATAAAGGAATTAAACACCTTTATTTTATATATTCTTTGAATGCCTATTGTGAGACCATTGTGAAAAAAAAAAATCAAACAGAATCATTAAAAAAGTTATTGCTTTTTAGACAAAATCTTGGTTTTAAGAGATTAGGTAATTGAATCTTGACAAAATTGAATTATCCTTTAAAGATGAAAAAAAACTAAAAAACCAAGAAGTATAAAGAAGTGTTTCCTATTTAATGTTAAATTTATTTTATTAATCAATTTAATATAATAGTAAATTAAGTTTTTTATTAAAATTTATTTCATTATAAGATGATAAATATCTTATTTTTACTTATAAATTAAGTAATTAAATTTGGTTATTTTTATTGTAAATTATGTTTTAATGATTTATCATATTTACACATCATTATTTATATTAAAATAATATTCAATGTGAATTTAATTTTAAAGATGATTAATAAATGTTAATCTTGTAATTTTTTAAATTTATTAATTATATATAACAATTGGTGTCTTAATCATAAAATTGCTTATGATGGAAATCTGAATTAGAGGCACAATTGCGGTAAAAGAAGTCTCCACAAAGCAAAATTTAAGCATGGTGAGGATGAGGTACTTAAGAGTGGCTCATTCATCTTGCTTCCACCTAGTGAGTAGCTCCTGTAAATAAAAAAGTAGCTTATTATTCAAAGATCACTCTTAAAATTATTATTTTTACGATAATTGACATTATTTAAAGAGAACAAAGAATCATTATTTGAAAGACATGCGGAGTTCAAAGAATGCCCAACTTGGTACAAAGTATGGATTTAAAGATTGCAACTTTGGCACCTTAAAAAAGTTGAATATGTATCTGCCCAAAACCGGATGTTACTGCTTATCTATTTGGTTTTCTGTTTAGCATCGAGTCTCACGATCGAAAGCAAGTCGAACGTTCCCTTATTATTCATCATTTTAAATAAAATCTCATTCACCCAAAAAAGAATTGCGAGGAACTTCATCTCTGTTAGCAAAAATTTTTTATAAAAAATATTATTCAAAAATTTCAACTTACTCTTTAGAAGCGGACAGATTTTACATGCACAGGTCTTAACTTCTCAAACTCTACAAAGCAAAGATACATAATTCCAACGGCTTAATCCATTCAGTGGCATATTTAATATACACAGCACTGAAATTGAGATCTCCGCCACAAACCATGAGAAAACATTAGACATAAACACACAGCATAAGATTTTGTTAGGCACTGGAGACATCGAGACAGGGTAAGTGAATATATCATCTACAGAAGGCAAGTTTTCATCAAAATGAAACTCAGAACAACAAATTCCCATTGCCTCAGCGTCGTGAAAGCAGGCATGCTAGATCAGAGAAACATCCAAAATTGAGAAACTAAAATGTTGAATGGTCCAAATCATGGGTACTTTTAGTCCAGTTCTGGCTTGCTCTTACTTCTTTTCATTTTGGCTTTAAACCTCGACTTTGCCATCAGTGTCTGAACAGTATTCAAGAAGTTCCCAACAGCCATTAATACCAAAAGCATCCCACAGAGAATAACCTGCCAAAAACAGTTTTCATTTGCAGCCTCTTGTTGGTTGATTGTATTTCTGTTTTATACAAATCAAAAGATCTCTCAAAGCCGGACAAGAGAAAGATATAATCTTAAGATACCTGCCACTCAGAGACGACCCCGACAAATGCAGTCCTAAGCAACTGTAGACCAACATATGCCTCAAAGCCCTTAATCAAATTCAGGATCAATAAATGGTCAACAAACTAACTAAATCTCATTGCTACGACAAAGAATCAAGAAGACAAACTTGACAGCACTATCATTCCCTTGTTAGAAAACCTTGTACTTAAATTAACCTGGACGAAGTTTATGATCATGAGAATATTACTTGTACTTAAATTAACCTGGACGAAGTTTTATGATCATGAGAATATTATTCTGAAGAGCATTTTCTTTATGTACACTATAACTTCTGTCGACAGGAATACAATGGACCAGGCAACCTTAAGTTGCAATTTTTATTTAAACAATTACATGTTATACAAATAAAATGAACTATGTTACAAACTCACGGCAGCAGAGTCCAACAGATACACAAGCTTGGTAGAATGCTACGAGTAGGTCACAGTTCCATTTTTAAATTTAGACTGCTGTTATGAGTTAGTTCGAATCACCTGCAAAATGAAGAGGATGGGGCATAATAGCCACAACTGACCATCCACGCCAGCTGTCTCTCCCCAGACAACATCCATTCTTTTGGCCTTAAATAACAGTAGATAAAAACCATAGTCATTAAGTAAAAACTCTTAATGTTAGATGCAGTCAACAATTCGCAGCAAAAAGGGGGAAGAAATGCATAAACTCGAGTGGTCACCAATCAACTCTTGCACTTAAACAAAAACCAAGACACATCTAAGCAATAACAAAAGGAGCAAAAGACTGTTGCATGATAAATAAGAGTTAAAATGCCACCTTTCCCAATGCAATGCGAGTATAGAGTCTCTGTCGTTGATATCTATTCTGAAGAAGCATAGCTACTCCTTGCATCATAGCCCATTGCAAAAACAGTTGCACGCCTCTCTGTAGAGATTCAAGTTGGCCTTCAACAGACACTAAGTAGTCCTTGTACATACGTAAAGAAAATTAAGTTGCCAGAGAATAAGAAGAATAACCTGCTTCTGAGTACAATTTGGTTGTCCTTTTATCTCCCATGTAAGGCTAACAAGAGCCATAAGCATGGCACAATAATGATGGTATATCCACCTGCGAAAGGCATCAAATACTTCTGCTGAAAATTCTTGTGCTGTTGCACTCCCATGCATTTTAATGCAAGTACTACACTCTTGTTGATTCTGATTCGTAAGGAAAATTAATTAAAGGAAGGAAAAGAGATCTTTTCAGTTTTCCCCCAACAAGAGCCACCATCCACCACCACAAACAACCGGCAAGCAGCCACCCCTCACCCCACTCCCCATCAAATAAAAGTTATAAGAAAACGAGAAGCCTAAGACAATGGCACAGAGGACTAAAGTGGAAGCAGAGTCAAAACCCAAATTTCTAAATTGAGGGTATCATATAGATCACAAATATGATTTTATGCCATCAACCTTTTGTCTGCAACCACTGTTAAGTGATGTTTAAATATAATATGAGGAAGAGAAACAAATGAAAGTAGATAATTGTGTTTCACAAAGTTGTTAATTGAATATACCAAAAATGAAAATGGATAACCTTCAGGCTGGCAATGAACTGCAGTGTATATGCATTTGCATCATGCAGATTATGCATGGATTTGAGAAATAAAGAGATATTGAGAGTCAGAGACAACGTTTCATGTGGGTCTAAACAATGATCTAAATGAAGTGTATCCTATCCCCGAATTCAGACCACCATCCTAATACATTTTATGATTTTAATAGATCATCTTTCTTTTGTGAGAATCTTCTGTTTTCCAGAATTATAAACTAAGTCCCTCTTTGAGCGATCTGTTGGTACCTGATCCTCTTCTTGAAGTAATATACAAGAACAAACCCCACTCAAAAGGAGCACAAGCTTAGTGAGCCAACTGCAGCTAAAAAATCTGACACCCATCAGATCATGTTTATCCCCCCAGTTGCAGAACAGACTATCTGGATAAAGTAGACCATCCATGATTACAGATTAACAAAAGAAACTACCAATCACCAGGAACTAAGAAACAGCAATCAAGTGTTGTCTCTTTTGCAGGCTAAGATACAAAGACCAACAAATATTGGGGAAAGCGCTAGACTAGTCTGAGACTAAATTATATAACATGGAATTTCTCAAGTCCCAATAATTATACAAACAACCAACCATCTATTTCACTAGAAAGCATAATACTCTGTTGCATTTCTGACAAATTAACATAACGTTATTAATTTTAGTTAAGGATACTCTCTACTACTTCAATACAGGTAAATGACTTCATAACAATACTGGAGGTTTTAAATGCATCAAGGAGTTCAAGGATCCATTGCATGTTCTAGTTCAACCAAACATTTTAATGCCCAACAGCTCATACTAATAAAGACTTCCAATAATGAAAACTATGGAAACTATACTGTCACATCAAGCATCCTGATCAAGCTTTAAGAACTACGTACAGAATAGGTTCAATTAGCTCATAGCGCATCTCATTGTCTTGACTTGTTTGTATTAGTTGAGACCAATAAACAGAAAAATAGCTTGAGTTCAGAAAGGGGAAATTACCATGGACGAATGTCACTTCCATTGGCTCTTAGTATGTTTTCCCGCAAAGCCAAGCCTGTATAGAGGAATAGGAGCCAAGCCTAACAAAGTAATAATCATAGATATTAAAACTTCCGCATGAATATAGCATTAAGGTGAAATTGAGCGCAAAGATAAGGAACGCACATCAGGTGAATGGACCACGAACCAGAAAGAATGAATAAGCGCAACGCTCTCGAACCAGAGAAAATTACCTGGTACAATTGAACTGGAAATGCAGGCAAGCACCCACCCCAGACCGAGGACCTAAGGATGAGCAAAACTGATGGGAAAAGAAGAAAAAGAAGCGCGGTTCTATCCTGCTCCAACCACACAGCACATGATCAAAAGCAGGTCAGCTGTGAAGAGTCCTTTTTATTATGATGATTTTTGAAAGCAAGTTGCTACCAATGGAATTGAAATTATCGTATATTCATAATATAGAAACCTAGCCTTTTAGGGAAGTGGAGAAGAGTGTATGTACCCTGTAACTGTTGTATTCTTCTTTGACCTTGAGTTGCACATCTTTTCGAGTAGCACGCACATTAATTGGACCTAGAAACATTCTCAGGAACCTACCTGCATGTACACATAAAATACCCCAATCATCCAAACGGCAATTCCCTTTTAACATGTAAATATAGCGAGAGAGAGAGAGAGAGTAACTGAAATAGACCTTGAGCCTTGGACGGAAGAAAAGCAGAAGCGTCTCCATCGACCATAAGACATCTGGCTCTCTGTAAATCTTCTTCCAGCTAAACATAGTGACGAATTAAACAATAAGAAATCAAACATGCTGAGGACGAGAAGTAGCTGAACGATGATTAAACTTAACAACAATAAAAAAGAAATTCCCTTGCCTTACGAGCAAACTTAGGATTGAGATTTTTATTGGAGCAAATAAGAGAATGACAACGGCGGATAGAAGAATCTAGAGAGAGCGCGCGTTGTCGGAGAGATTGTTCTTCGATGGAAGATTTTGAGAACAGAGAAGCTGCTGATTCCTGAAGCTCCCTCGCCTGTTCCACCAATCTTCCGACTTCCTCTTCTATCTCCGCCGTCGCCGCCCCCTCTGATGAATTGCTCCTCTCCATTTCTGTCTATTACTTTTTCCTCCGATCCAAATCAATTTTTACATATTATCATTATTTTTAATATTCCATATTCTTATCCCACAATTTATTCACCACTACGTCGCTCCATAAATCTCTAGGGCCTTTCTTCTCTCTCTCTCTC
This sequence comes from Erythroxylum panamense, assembly GCA_027123425.1. NCBI lineage: Eukaryota > Viridiplantae > Streptophyta > Magnoliopsida > Malpighiales > Erythroxylaceae > Erythroxylum > Erythroxylum panamense. Next base: position 24,598,830 of record JAOTIZ010000203.1, read on the forward strand.
TCTCTCTCTATTCTTATTTAACGCAACAATTTAAAAGAAATTATAAACGTAAATAAAGTAAAATTATGAATACCGTATCAGGCTCGGTACCGGATTGAGCTCTGGAACAGAATTGTACCGATATCGGTCGGTACCGGGTACCGTTTCGGAGAATTTTTTAAAATTATGAAATAGTCCCTAAAATTTTTAAAAATTATAAAATATTAGTATATTATACAGTTGTACTGTACACTTTACTAGTTTACTGTTTACATCACTCATGTTTTCAAAAATCTTAATAATAAATAATAATGACAATTAATATAAAATAACAATAATTTTTAAATATTTTACATATAAATAATAACCACAATTAATATAAACAAAGATAATCATTATAATACAATTATAAAATTAAGAATAATTTAAAATATTTAAAATATTACAATAATACAATTTCATCATTTTAATAAATAATATTACATCGAAAGATTCAAAACATTCAATAAAAAGAACAATAAATATCCTTAAATAATTTACAAAAAGAGTTGATGACAAAGAAACAATCAAGTAGAAGTTAATGCTGAAACAAAAACATTACAGTTACATTACATATATAGAATTTAACATAAACATTAAATACAAGTAAAATTAAAAGAAGAGGAAAAACAGAAACCTGAAATTCAATCGTCAATGGGAGGATACCCACTAGAACTGCACTGACCCCAATGATCATTTGGTATAAAATCCTCATCATTAAGAGGAGCTTTATCATCATTATCATTCAAATTTAATGCACTAAATGACATGCCAATGCCTTCCCATCTAAGATTATCTTCCAAATTCAAATCATTCACATCAACCAAATTGGGTTCTTCAGAAACCCAATCCACCAAAACATCAATATTATCAATGGCAATTGGATCAGTTGAACTACTTGTGCTTTTAAGACTCCTAGTAAACAATTAAATTTAATTATTCAAAAATTATAAGAAATTATGTCGAAATTAATAATGAAAATAACATACTTTTCCGAAAGCTTCAAAGTGTAACGAATAAAAACCAAGTCATTCAACCTCTTATGCTCCAATTTATTCCTTTTCTTTGAATGGATAAATTCAAATGTGCTCCAGTTTCGTTCACACCCAATTGCACTCACATATTGACTTAAAATCTGAATCGCAAACCTTTTCAATTCTAGAACACTATTTCCGAATTGATCCCACCAAAAAATTGCAAGTTATAAGATAACAAAAGTAGTGTTATAAAACAAATAAAGTGATAATTAATTTTCAACAAATAAGAAATAGAAAATAACTAATACTTGGAGAAAGTTTTCTTCTTTGTCAAATAGTAATCGACATTCCAAAATCTCCATAAAATAACTTGTAAAGCTCCATTTGTGAGTTTAAAAGATCTTGCATCACGTTATGAGGAACAATTGTTGTAATTGTGAAAAGCATTCCTCTATTAACTTCAGCTTGCTTTGTAAGAACCAGTCTAAAATACACACTAGGATTCAAAAATGCCCTAACTGTAAACAATGGAGAAGAAAGTTGTCTTTCCCTTCTCTCATTAATGATTGAGAGATATGATATGTATAAAGAAGGCCTATTTTTCAGATTGGCCATGATTTCTTCCGTTGCTCTCTCCATAGCATCAAAAATATAATACATTGTTGGCTTTTATTCACTATCAGCCAATCGAAGTACCCTCACCAAAGACTCACAAACTCATATAACAAATTGACATTGTGACCAAAATTTCCTATCTTTCAATATAATACTACAAATCTCCACTCCAGTATTAGACCTAGCATGCTGAGATACAACCCACTTATCACTTGTAAACACTTGCCTTAACTCCTTCTTCATCGAAACAAAAGACTGAAGTAAAAAGAAATTTGTTACAAATCTTGTCACAGCAAGGCGACACAAATTCCTAACATTGGTAAATTCCCTTCTTATCAAATTCAAAACCCATGCACGATTATAAATGAATTTTGCCACCTTTTTAGCCTTTTGCATAGTCTCATCAATAACAGGAAAATACCTAGGATCCCCTATATTCTCTAGCATTAAGTCAATGCAATATACAACACAAGGAATCCAAAAAAATGAATTATAAGTATTCTGTAACCTTTTACCTGCCGCTTTATAAGCAGAATCATTGTCAGTAATAAACTGAACAATGTTTTCCGGCCCTACTTCATTCACAACTTCATCAAATATTCCAAATAAAGTATCAGCATTTCTAATAAGGCTAGATGCATCAATAGATTTTAAAAACAAAGAGCCATTTGTAAAATAAACCAAAAAATTTATAATAGGCTCTTGTCTCTTATTTATCCAACTATCACACATAATTGAACAACCATAAGTAGCCCAACTCACTCTTCTTTCAGCCAAATAAGCTTTAATTTCAGAAATAGCACAACTCAAAAGTTTACCTTTTAAGTCATCAATCGATGGCCCTTTGCATCCTGGACCATAAGAGGCTATTGCATCTATCATAGGTTAGTAATAATAAGACTGAGAGGCATTGAACGGTGAACCTATATCATACCACCATCTAGCTACTGCCATATCGACATTGTGAGTCGCATCTCTTGATTGCATTGCATTACGAATTGAA
>JAOTIZ010000203.1:24614686-24629404 GCA_027123425.1 Erythroxylum panamense
TTCTTCTTGATTCTTGATCTTTAAAGAAACGGTTATTCAGTTGAGTTCTGTAACTAACTCAAACTGATTTGTTTCTTTGTCTTCGATTCTTTCATCTCATTTTTGGCTTCGCTTCGTCTCATTTTGCTTCCGTCTCATTTTCGCTCTTCCATCTCATTTCTATCTTTGCGTCTCATTTTGCTTCCGTCTCATTTTTCTCTTCCGTCTCATTTTTGCTTCCATCTCATTTTTGCTTCCGTCTCATTTTCTTCTGTCTCATTTTTACTCTTCCGTCTTATTTTGATTCCGTCTCATTTTTCTTCAGCTTTCGTCTCATTTCTTCATCATTATTTGGTTTTCATCAAAATTAATCGTAAAGTCATTTTGGCTTAACAATATTTTGATTTAAGCTTTCTTTTTATTTTTATTTGATACTTTTTTCTTGCTTATAATAGGTGTATGGATAGAAGAAGTTTCAGAAGTGAGAGTAGATTAAGCAAACTTGACATCACTAAGCTTGAAAGGGAATTAAGAAAAGCAAGGTGTCAAGATGAAATCGAAAAGATAATGGAGGATTAAGGAGATGAAGGCAGTGACCAAAGAACATTAATGGATTTTATACAGCCCAGGTTTAATCCAAACCAAAAGGGGATCATCAGGACACTTATTAATGCAAACAATTTTGAAATCAAGCCTGCTTTATTGAATATTTTGCAAACAAGTGTTCAGTTATATGGTTTACCACATGAGGATCCATATGCTCACCTTGCTAATTTTTTGAAAATTTGCAATACATTTAGGTTTAATGGATTATTCGAGGAGGCATCAAGGATCCTTTCACAATGAAAGATTGAGCAAAGGCACGGCTTAAATCTCCTAATCTAGAGTAGGTAGTTATAGGACTAGTTAGTGTAAGCTTTCCTAGCTAAATACTTTCCATTAACAAAGACGACTTAGATTGTCGAGGAGATCACAACCTTTTCGTAGTATGACGGAGAATCACTCTCTGAGGCATGAGAGAGATTTAAGGAGCTATAGAGAAGTTTTCCTCATCATTACTTGACAAGAGAGTTATTATTACATACATTTTATAATGGAGTTAATACAGCGACCAAAGGTACAATTGATGCAGCAAATGGAGGCTCGTTGATGAGAAAAAACCATTGATGTTGCATACAATCTAATTGAGGATTTGGCCACTAACAAATGTCTGCGGTTAACTAACAAAAATAGACCATACAATGTAAATTAAGAAAAGGAATCATAGAAACAAAGTCAGCTTTAACCATACAAGCGCAAATAATGGTATTAATCAGAAAGCTAAATAACACCAATGCCTCATCCAGTCCGGTAAAACCTTATAAAGTTATGTGTGATGCTTCTGATTTTGCTATGGGAGCTGTTTTGGGCCAAAAAGTTGAGAAATCTTTACATGTAATTTATTATGCCAGCTTAACTTTGAGTGATGCACAATTAAATTACATAACCACTAAAAAAGAATTGTTAGTGGTGATGCAAAACCACGATTAATTATATGGATTTTGTTATTGCAATAGTTTGATGTGGAAATAAAAGATAAAAAAGGGAGTGATAATGTTGTTACAAATCATTTTTCTAGGATAGCTCCTATCTTGGAAACTCTTAAACAACAAAGAAAGTATGCAATTGTTAAGAACTCTCCCGATGAGTAGTTATTTGCAGTTAATAAAGTGCCTTGGTACGCCAACTATGTGTATTATTTTGCTTGTGGCATTTTAAAATCTAACATAACTTTTCAGGACAAGAAAAGATTTCTTCATCTGATTAGGTAATGCTTTCGGGATGATCCATACCTCTATTGGATTTGGAAGGATAAAATCATTCAGAGGTGCATTCTAAAGGAAGAGTAGGTAAGTGTCTTGACCTTTTTTCATAAACTCCATTGTGGAGGCCATTTTAGAAGGAAAAAAACTATTTCTAAGGTTCTTCAAAGCAGTTTGTATTGGCCTACTTTGTTCAAGGATGCTCATGTCTTCTACTTAAAATGTGATAAATGTCAACGAACTGGAAATGTAAGTTGAAGAAATGAAATGCCCCTAACTAACCAGTTGATTGTTGGATTATTTGATGTTTAGGTATTGATTTTATGGGCCCTTTTTCTAAATCTTTTGGATTTGAGTATATACTTGTTGCAATTGATTACTTGTCTAAATGGGTAAAAGCAATACCTGCTCGAACTAATGATGCTAATGTTGTTGGTAAATTTATGAAGGAAATTTTCTTAGCAGGTTCAGGATTCCATAAGCAATTATAAGCAATGGAGGAAGTCTTTTCGGTAAAGCTTATGAGGAAATACGCTTTTTGAAAAGCTTATGAGGAAATACGCAATCACCTATAAGGTGGCGACCCCATACCATCCACAAACATCCAGGCAATTGAAAACAATTAACAAACAAATTAACGAGATTTTGGAAAAGACTATGCACTGATCAAGGAAGGATTGGTCAACAATGTTAAATCATGCACTATGGGCATATCGAACAACTTACAAAACTATCTTAAGGATGAGTCTTTATAGGTTAGTTTTTGGGAAGGCTTGCCATTTGCTCGTAGAGGTTGAGCACAAAACACTGTAGGCAATCAAAACAGTGAACATGAACCTAGATGATGAAGGAGGGGAGAGTTTTCTTCAAATTTCAGAATTGGATGAGCTCCAGAGTTAGGCTTATAAGAATTAAAAAAATTACAAGATAACAGTCTTGTAGGTAAGTATCTAAAGCTTGGGATGAAAGTTCTATTATATAATTCTTGTTTGCATTTGCTTCCAGGAAAGTTCAAATCAAGGTGAAATGGGTCATTCGAAGTAATAAAGGCTTTTCAGTATGCAGTTGTGGAACTGAAAAATCTGAGAACAAAGAAAAACTTAAAAGTTAATTGTGACTGATTAAAACCATAACAGGAAGAAGCAATTGAGAAGAAAACAGTAGAATTAATCACTTTAAGTGACCTACCTAGTGCATAAATAGTGAGGCGTCCAGCTACAAGAAGTGCTAAATGGGTGGCAACCCATTTAATTTCTGTTTTATTTTTTAATTATTTGTTTGTTATTCCTTTTAAGTGAATCTCGACTTAATCTATTTTCTTTGTGTGTGCGGACTTGGAATCGTACAAGAAACTATGGAGAATTTTAAAAAAATCAAAAGTTAGTAAACACAACTCATGAGCGTAACTCTTAGCTTAAAATTAAAAAAAGTTATTACGTCTATGCAATAAGGCTCATGGGTGCGACTCATTCTTTTAAAAGGGTTTTTCCAGCCTTAATCTTTTATTTTTCCTGTTCTTCCGAACAGCAGCTCCCCACTCCCCCACTCAGCACCTCCTCAATCGAGGCTCCATATCGTTAACAACCCCTCTGTACAACACATCACCGAGGCTCCATATTGTTAACAACCCCTCTGCATAACGCACCACTCACACTCCTCATGGCACCACCCACGCAAAGCTTCTCCAAGTTATGGGTCCACAGATGATATACCCACAAATTTCATCTTCTTATCCACACGATGACCAAATACCAAATTCAAGTATCACATGCTTATATTTTCAAACAATAAAACACAAGAAAAGGTACGTAATTCTTAAAGATCGTTAGAATATTCTTAATAGATTTTTAGATTCTAGAGCAATTGATGAGTTAGGAATAGTTGATAGAGTTCATTAATTTTTGTGAAACATAGGTTGGGATAAATTTTTTGAATTTAAGAAAAATTCATACATGAAATTTACTTTAGAGTTTCTGACTTCTTTAAAAGTGGTCAATGAAACTACTGCTAAGGATGCGGTGGGTAGTTTAAATTTTTGATTGGTGAATAAACCTCATGTAATCACTTTGGATATGCTAAATTATGTTTTGGATTTCCAAATAGTGATTTATTTTGTTATCATGAGGATTTTCGGGCTAGATAATTTTAGACACGAGTAACCAATTGTAGAAAAGTATTTTCTCCAAGTCGATCCAAATCATCTACATTAGTAGACCATGCCTTTTGCTATATCCATTGATTTTTAAAATTTACAATATTTGTTATAGGAGATAGCAATGAGTTTGTTTCTAAAGCTAAATTATTTGTTTTATGCTGCATGGTGTATGTTAAACCTTTTAATGCAGGGATATGGTTAAGTGCCCATTTAAATGATATAGCTAAGACGAGTGTAAAAAAATAGTAGTCGGAGCATTTGTGACGGAAATTGTGGAACTTCTCAGCTTATAACAGGGGCAACACCTATGTAGCTAGTTCTAAGCAACACAAATCTTGACTTGAACTCCTTGGTGGCTATGAAATTTGTCAAGAAGCAAGGAGATCATTATGTTCTTCTCAATGATGACAAGGAGGAACCTTTGAGTAGCAAGCAAGCTCCAATTAAGAAAGTTGAAGCTGCCCAAAAAGATGATATTTCACCACCCAAAGGAATACAACAGAATGCTCTTATTGCTTAGGAGAATTACTAGTCATTGCTAGCTTAATTCAACACCTTCTAGGCTTAATTCACAGATCATGTAACCCAGTCTAGAGCATTTGAAAGGCAAACAATTGAAAGGTTACACAGCTTTAAGGCTAGCATGGTGGAGATTAGGAACTTCATGGCCAATATGAATGCTCACTTTGGACAGCCACCACACCACCTTAGTATTGTATTTCTATCCTTTTTCTTTTTATTGCTTATTAGTTTTAATTTCTCTTAGTTTTACTTTTTGTCCTTGTTTGATAGTTGTTTTGCATCTTAGCTCCCTCTTTTATTTTCTTATCACCACAAGGACAACGTGATACTTAAGTAGGGGGAGTAGTAGCCTAATTAAAAAGATAAAAAATTGTGTTTTGCATTTTTCCCAGTTTTATGCTTTTCCCAATTAATAGTTAGAGATGCATGGTCGTGAAGTAAACTTGATCGAGACTGGAAATTCATAATATGAGTGAATAAGTATACTTGTATGCTTAGGTTGATTGACTTGGATTTTGATCTAAAGGACATTAACTTGTTGTGATAGATGAATGATAATTTTTTTGTAGGATTTTGAGCTTCTTTGAAATATTAAACATTAAGATCAAGTATGCTTTGTTGGTAGTGTTCTTTCATGATTAAGGAACTCTAGAACTTACTTGTAGATACTAATTAAGATCATATAATCCTATGCAAACATTGAAATATTGGAGGTAATTAGGACTTACCCCTTTTTGTTTAAAAGCCACCATAATTTTACCCTTAATGAGCCCCCTTTGACCTTAAAACCCGTTCTTTCTTTAAACCCAAAATACAAGCCTTAAACTTGATTATTTATTCTTTTCATTATACCTATCATAAGAAAAAGTTGAACATTTGAAATGGTATAAATGGGTTAGGGAATAATTGCTTGAATAAGTTTGGGGGAATCATAGCATATAATTGGCTATTGAGTTAGGAATAGGTATGGTTGTAACAACTTGTATCTCTCCTCTACATTTTTCCTCTTCTAAACTTGATCTCCTTGTTCCAAGTCAATAAAATAAAAAAAAGGGAAAGGGAAAAAAGAGAAAAGAAAAGAAATAGAAATAATTTTAGAAAAGAAAAGGAGGGAAGAGAAGAAAACCAGAAAACGAAAAGGAAGAGGAGAGACAGAAAAAAAAGGGGGAGTGCTATTCTTGTCAATTGAAAGGAAAGAATTGAGGATTTTATGCTTCATTGTTCTATATTATTTTAAATACTCAATTAGTTCTATGGCCTTAAACTTTGATTTTCCTTTTTCCTACCCCTTAGCTTGGCCTAATTACAACAAAACATAAAGACCCTCATGTTTATGTTTCATATGATTTATGGAGATTGAATTAGTAAGCAAGCTTATGATAGATTCCTTACATGAAATGAATGATGAGAGAATATATCCTACCATCGAATGCTTAAGAGGATGGAGAGTGGAGTGAGTGTCTATCAAACTAGTAATGGTTCTTTGAGTTAACGTACTTGTCACTTTTGGCTAAAGTATGAGGAGAATAGCTTGTTTATGGAGTATTATGAATTTCAAGTTCTCAGGTTGTATTTATTAAAATGATTTTTGATATCTTTGAATATTACTTGGGAAATTGTTTATTCGTTTTATAGTTTGTTATTAATTTTTCTTGGAGACAACTATAGTTTAAGTGTGGCAAACTTGTTATGTCTAATTTTGATTAATTTTGCTAGCATTTATATTTTGATTGAAATGAAGATCCGTGGAGTATTTTGTGAATGTCGCAGGAGAAATAAGAAATTAGGCTTAGGTGGGTGATAAGAGAATCACCTTATCACAGGTGGGATAAAAGGATTCACCCCTATATAAGATCTCTCAGCACTGTGTAAAAACGTTGGCACTAAAATTAATATATCACGTGAGTCACGCATGTAGGATGATGACATATAAAAAAACTAGACTCTTTTTATAAATAAAAATTTGATAGAGAAAAAAAAAGAGGGGTGGTAGAAAGAATAGAAAATAATAGAGAGTAGTCGGCGTGAGAAAGAGGAGAAAATAGAGAGAGCAAAAAAGTGAGAGCTAAAGCCCAATCGATGCGATCAAGAACAGAAGACTAAAGAGCATTCGACGAAAGCAATCATTTTTATGGGCGAGAATAGAATAGAGACAGAAAGCGAGGGCAGGCACCAGGGAGCGTGAGATTGGCAAGCAATTCACTGCTAACTCTTCCTCTTCAAAAAGTTCTTCGTTTTGTTTGTTGAACTTATTTCATCTTCTATTGTTGTTTGTTGAACTTTATTACTTCATTTATTGCTTTTATATTTCTCTATTTACTGTTAAACATGGGATTGAAGTTTATGAACATGATAAACTGGTTTTATTCTATGATGGATTGATTTCTTATTCTTTAGAATTAATGAAACTGATTTAATCAATTATGCATGATTGAGCTAATGTTTTATTATCTAGTTATTTTCTATGATTTCTGAACTTATTGGATGTAATAGTTTGGCTAACTTTTGCTTCATTTTGATATTGAATGAAGAATCAAGAGAAGAAGTTTAATATTAGGACAAGAAATTATAGACGCTTAAGTTATGACTTACAAATATGTTAACTTAAATGGTTAATTATCAGTTGGGTTTAAATAATTGATTTGGATAATAGATTTGTGGAATACAAAAGTTAGATCTAGTCTATTATTTGAGATGATTTTAAAACATAATCGTTAATTTTTGTAAGACAATTATTCAATCAATTTGCTTAGTCATACATAGGATATTAAATTAGGGAATTTAATTTCTCTAGAACTCATTACACTTATTGACAAAACTGTTCTCTACTTCCAATTAAATTACTTTATGCTTTAGTCTATTTGTCTTATTTTCTTTAAATCCTTTTCTCAACAAATCGGGTTAGATTGTTTAGGATTGCATTTATTTTTATTCAAATTTAATTTAAATGGATCAATTTCATCTCCTTGAGAGATGACTCAGGGTATTCGAATACAATTACCTTATAATATTTACGAATGGGATAGCCTAGGTTTATAGAACTTATTTTGGCACAACACTTACTTGTACGAGAATTGTGAATTTAGATCAGGAATGTATAGAGGTGATGGGCTATAAGGTGTGTATGGAACAAAGATTGGAGAGGGTGGTGGCTAATCAATGACTAGTATTGGGGGACTACCATCACCAGTTGGAGTTGGAGGATAATAGTTGCCACTACCACTAAGAGGAGTTAATGGTTTCATAGGCATGCTTTAAGTACCGCAACTTCCACATGGTTGATAACAGTCCGGTGGTTGGATTTTATAGTTACCAAGAGATAGGGTTGATGGTGTGGGATGATGGCTTCTGTGAGAAGGTGGAGTACCATTGTAGCTACCTCCTCCAAACTCGTACAATGGCGTAGTTCCATGCTGAGGGCTTCAATTTGAATGTCATTTAAAAGATCAAAGACATAAACAACTGTTGTCAATTACCACGTCTTTGTATGTCAAGGAGCTAATTCATAAGTATTCATGATAGTCTATGACATGAAGGTATGAAAGAGAAACATTTTTTTATTCTTCACTACAATGTATTACGTGCACAAAAAACTTGCAAAATTTACCAATTTGCATGCGTACTTGACCAAGTTTAATTGTGAGTTGTATATTTATTACTGTGCGTCTGAGTTAAGGATAGTATAGAGAGAGACAGAGACACCAGAAGGGGGACTTCTTACGTGTTGGTCCAGTGAGTAGTAGTTTTTTTTATCTTTGATGGTGTTTGACATCATAGGGACGACAACTATTAGATCCCTAAGTTTAGACTGCAGGATCGTGCGAGTGTTGACGAGCCTTGGCCAATGCTTAGCATGCAAGTCAGCACGAGGAAGGTGTGTTGACGAGGGAACAAGGCGAAGTCTTGCGAGTTGGTGAGCAAAACCTGAGGAACTTGTGAAGTAGGCAAGAGATGCGGGAAGTGTCGACGAAGATCTCGAGAGTAGGCAAGATTCGATACGCGTGGGCACTCATCGGTATACATTGGCAAATATCTTCAACGAGACGTGAGATAGGATGCGAGGTCGCGCAAAGCTAGAAAACTAAGTCATATGAGACCCAAGGGTTCGCGAGAAGGTGCAAAGTTTTATGAGACCTACAAGGATGTGCGAAGGCATTCGAGCGCGACGTGGCGTTTAAACACCTAACTTCGAAAAGGTAGGTCAGAGGAATATAAATGAGCGAGATTTTTATACTAACTCGGATTGTGACTTGTGACTTAGTCATGGAGCGATGAGACTGCACCATAAGGGAGCTTGACCATGGAAGATGGACTTACCCATGAACGTGCATTGATGGACTTATGTGCGATAGGCCATAGTGAAAACACTAAGGCAAACGTGGGCGAGTGGGATCAGACTTGGTCCGAATTTTGGTAGAGCATCAGACCTTGTGGAAATTGACTCGACCTAGGCTAAGGACTTGACAAACTAAGGACTTGGCTATGCTCGGATGGATGGACCATGACTAACGGACTTCTTGTGGGAAGCATTGGATTAGACCAGTGTGCTAGTGGGCTTCGACGAGATCACATTGCATCATCAGCGGATAGAGATCGCGAGGAGATCTTAGATGATGTGGCGATGACTATGAGTTAGAGTTTCAATGAAACTCAACATCTGAATATAGTGGAGATCTTCATGGATAAGGATGTTAATGTTCTAGATAGTGTTCTAGATAAATGTAAACTCTATCTTATGTTATCTTGTTAGATTCTATCTTATTAGTTAGAGTCCTATTTGGATGGGGGTGTCATCCAATTGGTTCATGTAATCTTATCTGATAGGGATAGACATGATCTTAGTAGTACAAATTTAGTGGGAATATGTGACTCCAACTTAGGATGCCTATATATAGCTCATTCGAGCTTTGCTCTTCTCATTCGATCAGAGAGAGCATTCTTTGTATTCTTTTTAGGGAAAGTATATAAAATTGGTCTTTTGACCATATCTCTGTGTGAGTTTTCTTGTTGCCTATGTTCTTACTGCTTTTATAGCATTGTTTCTTCGAGTGTGAGCAAAGTAAACACTTTAAGGGTGGGGAAGGCTGAGTCTTGCTTTAACGGATCTAGGTGAGACTGTCGTACAAAGGGGGTGAGCGAGAAATTTCGGGTGTAAGTTCGAGTCTCCAAGGTTACCTTTGTAACAACAACCATGTTATGAAAGAATAAAATGGGCTTAAGCTTAGACTAGAAGAGGGACTTCAAAACATTGCATTCAACGAAGCTACAACTATTACACCACCACCATTTGTTTCAGAGATTGTGGTGGTTGCAGTGGCAATCCGTCCAGAGCGTAGATTGAGTTCTTTTATGAGTCCACCACCTCCACCACCGGAGGAGGTTTTTGCACCAATCATGTACGTGTTTTCAGGTTTTTGGTTGTATAGTAACTTAATTTTGAGTAACTTGCGTAAAAATTCAAATGTTGCACTACCTGTTATATTAACTTGGTTGAAACAAAACGAAGAGAGAGTGGACGAGGTGATTTTAACGAGGTTTGGGCCAAAATTTATATTGGTCCTACTATAATAAAAATTTTAAAAAATGTTACATCAACTGACGAAAAACTAACTCCATAAATAATTCCGTCTAGTTAGGCATTGTTTTAAACATTTTCTAAATGTTAGGGTTAATTTTGAATGTACTAAAATATTAAGGTTTAATTCAGATTTCAATGTCAATGTTGTGGGCAATAGTTTTTTTTTACAAAATTTGAAAACAAAAACAAAAAATAAAAAGAAAAATTGAAAAAAGGGTCTAAATCATCATCATAAGTGCTTATCTTTAAAATTTTTACTGATCCAAGAAATTAGGAATAATAATTAAATCAAAATAAATCTAAGTATATAAAAGTTTTTAAGAGATTCCACATATGGACCTTATTTATCAATTAGTTGCTTCAATCTTGTTTATTATTTTAATTTGTTATTTAGATTAGTAATTTTATTCCATTTAATTATTCCTTTTCCATCAATCATTGGTTTTGTTATATTTGATTATAAAAGATGGTTATTACTAGAACTTGTACACCTAGTACGAATAATACTTGTATTCCTTATGTAAACAAGCTTAAGAGAGTAGGAATCACTTATATTTTTATTGTAGTTTTACTAAAACAAATTGGGGCAAGATGATGCATTTTTTACCAATCTCTCTCTATATTTTTAACTGGGGAGAAACTTTGCATATGATCATGGAGTGCACCAAGCAAGGTAAGCCAAATGGGTTGCTTAATAGAACAGTCTTTACTATTACCATTTACTCAATATGGAGGGAAAGAATCAGAAGATTGTACAAAGGTCTTGAACCTAAAAATATCAAATAGCATATATGATTATTAACTAGATTCAAGCTGCCTTGATCGCAAACTCCAAGTAACTTACTTATAACATTAAAGTCACCTAGATGTTATAATTACATGTGCTCATTGTAAATTAGACTTATATATTGTTTTTGCTAATTTTTGGACAAGTTAAGCATATCATTTTAATGTGGTTTTTTATAGGTTTCGTTATTATTAATATAATTTTTAATTTTCAAAAAAATACTTGTATTCCTTGTACTATATTATAAGAATAATGTATGCACTTTCCTAGTAATCTTTAGTGTTGTTTGAAAAATACAAAAAAAAATCACTTATCTTAATTTCAAGCCTTTGGACCTAACTCTAGGCATTTCATTTTAATTTAATTCCTAAGAAACAGGTCTAGTATTTCTTTTTTTTTAGAATTGTAACCCAACTCTAGGGAATTTTTCCATTTCAAAGTGTTAAAATCCATTGTATGTGTTTTGTTCTTATTTTTACGCATGGGTAAAATTATGAACCTTTGCGCATTCAACCATATATTTTCATCTTCAACATTATTCTTAAACTCACCCAAAATCATTTCAATTTAAACTCCCTAAATTAGTAAAACTATTTAAGGACCTAGATAATCATTTAGATGGGCGGAGTAGGGTGTCTAACACCTTCCCCATTATGTTTTTTTCTTTTATTTTTTATATCTTTACTTTAATAAGATAGTCGAAAAATCCATCGTTATTATCCAAATTATTATTATAATTCATCCTTATTTTTTTAAAGGTGTGTAAAAACATCAATTATAATTAGTAGTCCTAAAGAATCCTAAAATTCCATCTTTAGAGGAAAATCAAACTTCTCATCCTTTATATGTCAATACTACTCCATGTAATGACTGAAACTTAAGAGAAGCCTCCATAAAGCTTTTGGTTATAAGAATTTTGGTTAAAAGTACTTAAATCTCACCTTGGAAACCTCCTTTATTCCTCCTACAACTTTAATTGTATGTCTCCTGTCAGTTAGATTATTTAAGTAGTAAATACTTCTAACTTTAGCAAATCCTAAAAGAAAGTTAGTAGAAAACTTAATGAGAAGGTTAGCACCAATAAGTCCACTCTCCCTCCTTAATGATGATTCTTGCTTGTAATATGAGGAAGTTAAGTAGCCCCTCTAAACATCAAGTAATAAAAAAATTACTCTTCTAAAAAACTATGTTTATGAAATTAATTAAAAACAAACAAAGGCTTATGAGCTAGATGATTGCCTCCCTTTTGTTTATAGAAATTGTCTCATCTTTAACAACCTCCAACATCAATATAATGGAATGACGTAGCTTTTGATCCATCTAAAGTTATTAGTTTAGTTTATGTTATGATTGATAAGATAATGAATCCTAAGATAAGTATTCTTCAATAGATGACCATTGTCTTTGTAACTTTTCTTTATGATATAAACAATTCCCCCTTTGTGATAATATTTATTTGAAAACCTTTAATTTTAATGCCTCAACTAGCATCCTTTAGTTGGTTATTGATGATTTCAACTCCTCTCATTTTTCTTATGAATTTGAAGGCTAAAATGAACCAATGGAAATTAGATTTCTCTAATTGCATTTTCTCATCTAGACTATTTAACTTGATATATGAATGGGACCATTTTACTTAAAATAATAACCAAATTGTTAAAACATTCCTTAGGAAAAGAAAAAACTAGACAGAAGTTGAATTTCCTACCTAACTCTTGTAAGCATTTTAATAATTAAATGTCCCATAATCATTGCCCATTAATGTTTACTTTATCATAAAAGAATTAAACTCCCCCTTTCAAATTCAATAACTACTTTTTAAGCCATAGATTTGAAAGGGTATTAAAACTAACCTTAAAGGTTAAAACATTTTGTAATATATCATGGATATCAAATAAAAAAATAAATAAGGAGCTTAAAATGCTAATTTCTAATTTGATTGGTAATATGAAGCTAGTTTTTGCTAGCATTAGAGAGGAGTTAAACAAGGCTCAAATCTTAAGTATGCTAATCCGTTAAATGATAATTCTTAAAGAAGCAAAGAAGGTTAAGATTGGTTAATATACTGAATCCTTGTACATTCATTAATCTTTCATCAACAAAAAATCTAGAATAAGTTAATTAAAAGAAGGTGATAGCAACACTACATTTTCTTTACAATTTTATTCTTTTAAGAAGAAGTCCAATAAGATAACTACACTATCTAATGGACACATAAGAGTAGCAAGAAACCATAAAGAGGTAAAAACAGCTACTTATAACTATATCAAGAGCAAACTAGGAAGTGGAAGTGTTGTAACGATCTCAAATAAGTACTTTCAAAATATCATTATATAAAGGATCAAATAGCTGCATTTAGAGATATTTTTTAAACGTTTCACCAACTCAACTATTGAATAAGTCGTTTTCAATCTTAACCTCGATAAAGCTTTAAGATCAAATGCATTCGATGTTTATTTATTTCATAAATCATTAAATTTAATAGGTGATGTAGTACTACAACAAATTTGGAGTTCTTTCTTAATGAAATATGTTTTCTTAAGGAAAAATTAATTTAATATTAAATGTGTAAAAGTACAGAAGCACAAAAGGGGAAACCTATTGGCTAGGTAACTATTACCTTTCTCTTAAGATCACCATTGGACTAAATTCCCTTTATGAGCCACAATATTGAAACCCCTTACAAGATAAGAGCAAGATGAAGCTACATTTTCATTACAATTCCCTAAGCTTATGCTATGATTGCATTACAATTCTTTGCTTGTCTACATAACATCTATTACTTCTTAATGCCTAATAATATAGTCTCCCACACCACTTCTTTTGCCCTTCAATTTTTTTCATTCCATATTTCATAAAGATAGGTTTCAAAACAATTAGAAACACTACAAGGATGCCTTTTAAGAGTTTGTTATAAGCCTGAAAGCATTGTATAATCTCTAAAAGAGCTTTCAAGCTAATCTAATAGTGATAAATCCTTTTAATTTTAATCCACATTGCATTTAAAAAGTCACATTCTTAAAATATATGAGCCAAATTTTCTTCCCTTTTCTTACATAGGATGCGTGTATTTTTTAGGTTTATGCATTACAGTATGTCAAGAGTACTTATCTTATTCCTAACGACGAACCATAAAAGGAATGAAATTCTCTTCATTAAGCATTTACTCCAGACTATCTTATGCCATTGAACTCGAGGAACTCTTCGAACTAACCGTTCTCCAAAAGCTTTATTAATGACTTAAACCTTAGGATGGTTATTTCGTAGATAACAATCTTGTTGTTTAGAATTGGGGATATAGTTTACGATCAGATGGTTTATTTTTCTTGAAAAATCCATCCTTGATCCACAGAAAAACTCTTTCTTCTCTTAAAATTTTCCCATAGCTTGAATAGCAATCTGATTAACAATTAAAGGACTATAGCCATTCCAATATCATACTCTCTAGTTCCATCTCTGATCCTGCATGATATGTTAGGATTAAAGGTTCCTGATCTTTAATAGCTGAGATAAGAACCAAGAATGAGTAGTTTTGATAGAAAGAGACCAAAAACTTTTCCTTTTGAGAATATAGCTATACACCCATTTCATACAAAGTCACTCTTTGCCTACTAGCACTCTCCAAAGCCTCTTTCCCATTAAGATTCTATTACTAATCTTTGTGGGAATAATACTCAAAACCCATTCATAAAAAGGCTTAGACACCTCTAACCATTTCACTTTTGCATTATTCATACTTTAATTTAGGTTTCCCCATAAGAACTTCCTAATCAACCCTTTATTAGTTTTCATTAGGCTTTTAGAAGAAATATGTATAATGTAACATCCCGTTACTGTTAGCAAGGGCATTTTGGTAAATTGGGACAGACTGATAGGTTTCATTGCATTCACTGAT
>JAOTIZ010000203.1:24629504-24652885 GCA_027123425.1 Erythroxylum panamense
TGCAGAACGAGGCGATCGTTGATCTTGCGAGGCATCGGAAACTTCAAGATATTTAGGAGCTTGTATTAAGTTAGTACTTTAGTTGGCCCTCCAAGCATATCATCATGGAGCATTTTCATGTATTTTGGATTTAAACGTATTTTGTATTATGTATAATTGATAACACTTGTCGAATTTCTTTTGGATTGTAATGGCATAAAGCCCCTTAGTTTAAGGGGTGTTTACTTCATAATTAGCATGATTGTGCGTATGAAATTGCATGTGCGAATCAACTTTTGTATGGATGTTGGGATCGGGTCTGACATTTTGGGTCGCCCGTCGGGGGTGCAGCCCGAGGGGCCACCTCGTGAATAGGGATCCGGGACCCGGACCCAACACTAGCAGTGCAAATGCCTCAAATTCATAAATGAGAAGCGCACCTGCAACCACATCTGGTGAGTCTTGAGCCTCTTGCCTGATCATAGCATAGACCTGGGCCTAAGACTATGGTTGGTTGCCCCGCCCCTCAGTCCTCATGGAAGAACTCCTAGAGCTCACTCTGCCTTTACCTCAGCCTCTCTGTCCAGATCCACAACCTCTGCTCTATTAAACATTATCATCACTCCCAGATCACCCACTCACACCAGACTGAACTCCCAAGGTAGCAGGATAATGTCCAATCTGGTGGTCCAAAGAGTCGTATTTGAGGCAAGCTCCAGTCAGCCTCCAACAGTCACCACCATGCCTCCTCTTACAGTGCTCACATACTGGAAACTGACTCTATACTATACCCCTTCTACTGCTAGTATGTGAAAATCTACCCCTCTGCGTAGATCCTGACTGCCTGGAACCACTTGGTGGTTTGAATGCTCTGCTCTGGCACTTACTGAATCTTCTGCCAGAACTACTCTGACCCTTACTAGACCTCTTCATTCTGGACCCTTGGCCACTCTCTGATTGTCTCTCTCTCAGTAGCTGTTCAATTCTAATTGATGCAGCTCTTAACTCAACGAAGGTACCTAGATCTGAAAGCGTCAACCTTGTTCTGATCTCCATATTGAGTCCATTCTCAAACCTCCTACACTTGTCTTCTTTTGTAGGGATCAGAGCAGTAGCATAACCCATCAATTCATTAAATCAGACCTCATATTCAGCCACTGACATCCTACCCTGCTTCAATTTTCATGTCCAAATAGATCTTGAATATGTAATTATCTCTGAAGACCCTCAGAAAGTCTTCCCATTTCAATTGGCAAGGCCTGGTGGTACTGCCTGGGACAGTCTTCCACCATTGATATGTTGAGCCCTACAGTAAAGACACTACATAATCGAACCTCTCATCAGGCTCGCAATCCATCTGATCAAATACCCTTTCCATCCTCTCTAACCATCCTTCGGCCTCAGCAGGGTCTATGTTGCCATAGAAATCCACAGCTCCCTGTTTTTGCAGCCTATCATACCTCATCTCCCTTCTTTCGGGAACTCTAAGAGGCATCTCCTCAGATTGAGGCACCGAGGACTCCCTACTGGCTCCTACCGATCCTTGGTCAGCTAGTTGATCAATTTGATTACCTAGAATGGATGAACTATAACAAACAATAACTTCAACCATTATCCGCATTTTTCATGATAATTCATGCTTAACATTCCTATATGTCCCAACAGATGCTAAATCATGCTCTGATACCACCTAAAATTATAGCCCCTTTACAACAGGGTACACACCGGGATACCCGAAGGTCATTCCAGCATGCATCCTACGATAAAGGGCATGCTACGTTCGATCATTACACTTACTTCATATGGCATCATATCATTAATCGCTTATAAAGCATCGAAAGAAAATCACAATATTTCTGAAACCAACTTTTTCCTCATTTCATTTCATAAAAACCCGATCATCTACATTATATCTTTCGACTTTTTCCACATGTACATTAACAAAACCTAGTACCATTGTACCACATGAAAGAAGAAAACATAACAAATCTATCTAAGCCATCCACAAATCCCAGCTGACCGACCTTTGAGAAATGACTACTCTTGTTAAAAACACAATCTACACGGTAATGGAGCCTCTCAATAGCTAAAGTCGTCATTCGGTCCTGAAAAGATAACGTTGCAATTTTGGTGAGTTTTGCGAACTGAATGAGTGAACCATCATTGATGAGTTCACCTGATCATACACACATATCACATATTTCACAAATATTCATTCAATGGATTTTAATCTTATAATGTTATATGCATGAGACTCACATTCGTTCTTATTGTTGTGACCGAATGCCTATCACATACTTATACACAAATACTGACCCATAGGACTCAGTCGGAACTAGGGGTGAGCATTCGGGTAATTCAGGCCCAATTTTCACTGTTCGGGCCCGGCCTGAATTATCCGAAATTTTTTTCCCTTACCCGGCCCGAACCCGAACTTTCAATTACCCGAACTTACCCGGCCCGATTTACCCGAATTACCTATTTACCTGGCCCGATTTACCCAATTTACCCGAATTATCCCTGTCCGATTTACCCGAATTATCCTAATTACCCTATTTCATAATTCTTTTAAACCTAATTCGGGTAATTGGGCCGGCCCGAATTTTTTCTGAGTTACCCGTCCCGGTCTGAAAATAATTCAGGTAATACCTGGGCTGGCCGAATTACCCGAAATTTAGCATTTGCTTACCTGAATTAATTCAGAGAGGGCCGGGTAATCGGGTCGGCCCGAATAATGCTCACCCCTAGTCGGAACAGAATCACAGAGCATAGCTCTGTACATAGAACATATATACGGAGCAAAGTTCTATGTGGAAGCGCTTCATATTGGCTACTCAAGTCACAACGCCTTTATCTGAGCACGTATTTTATGAAATGCACCAATTACTGATTATGTCATATCAGATAATCACATGCGATGTTTAATCAGAAACTCATTATCATCGGACCTAAGTCAACTTTCGTTGAGAATTCACACATCATACAGGATTTCAGATCAAAACAAAGCACTTCCAATACCCATATCCACATAACAAACTCCTCGGACTTTAAGCCCGAAATTCAAATCAAATCACAAACAATTTATAATTGGAAGCTAACACATCAAATAATTCAAAACCAATCAATCTTAGGAAATCATCTAGGTTGACTCACAAGTTTCTCCCGAAGCTAATGCCTGGAAGATCCAACAACGTCCGAAAGTTGACGTTCTAATTGCTCCTCGATAACAAATAACATACACATATATTACAATCTGTACAATCATAAGTATTTAATAATGCACATGAATGCAATGAAATATGTACAATGCATGTTCATGATAACTCCGGGTATCAATCCATCAATTTTATCACAAGATCCTTCTCATATCAAAGCTCATCTTTGTTTTTCCAAGTCACCCCTTCCGGGTCTACTATTCACATTAAATCAGAAAGTGAAGCTAATGTAATTGGGTCATACTCTCATCTAGAAAAGTATTCCTTTGTGTCTTAAGAATCCATTGGCACCAAAATCACTCAACTTGGTTTAGTAAATAGGAAGATATACCTCAAACAGTTTTGGACTGCTCTTGTCCAAAACAATATACTAGTAAATAGGAAGATATACCTCAAACAGTTTTGGACTGCTCTTGTCCAAAACAATATACTATGCACAACTTCCATCAGAAATTTAAATATCTTAGAGACTGAATTAGATTCCAAGTTCTTCATACCATTTGTAGTACCATGTTTCTATTCACCAAAAATCAGAAATCATCTCAGTTGGAGCTCTACAAGCCAAGATATCATCAAAATACTGAAGTGTGTTCATACTATCTAAGGGTACATCCACTGTACCCGTTCCAATTTTTCAATCAATTTTTTTCTCAATTTGATTCAAAGGGCTAATATTTTTGGTAAAGATGTAGAGAAATGTCTTACGAATCCAATGGTTCAAGAATCAAGTCAGTTGGCTATCTAGGGAAAAAGTTATGGCCAAAAGAATCTAACATGTTCAGGTTTTTACTCATATTGTACATGTTTTGGCGCAAATGCCATAACTCTTACTCCAGGTGTTGGATTGACTTCCTTTTTATTCGGTTTGAAAGAAGACTTCTAGATCTACAACTTTTATGAAGAACTAAAAGGAAGATTCAGCTTCTAAAAGGATCAAAAATAGGATTGAAGATGACCCTACAAACTAAGACGATGCAGAAAAGGGCAAACTAAGACGGTCAAACTGAGATGCAAAAAGTCAAATTAAGACGATGAACAGTAACTGAGACGATAGGATGAATAGTAACTGAGAAGATAGGATGAACAGTAACTAAGACAGTCAAACTGAGACGCAAAAAGTCAAACTGAGATGAAGCAAAATGAGGCGGTGAAACTGAGATACAAAAAGTCAAACTAAGACGATGAACAGTAACTTAGACGATAGGATGAACATCAACTGAGACGATAGTGACATCATTCTAAGACGATGCAACCTTATAACTTGCAATACTCGTATCTTTTAACTTCGATATATAAAATTTACAAACTTTATATCGTTGAAAATCTGGTAGAAACATCTACAACTTCCAAGAAGACAATTTTGCCAAAATCTATCTATATAAATCCAGATTTTCTCCCGAAGTCAGAACACGAATTTCACCTTCAGCTCCCAATGTATTGGACCCATTTTTCACTTCATGACAAATTTTGAGACTCTTAGAGATAGAATTGAAATTTAATATCTTCATACGAAATGTAGCCATATATCTCTAAGTTAATCCAAATTAAGAATCATCTCGTTTGGACAACTAGAGAAAATGTTGTGGCTAAAAGACTGAAGCATATTCAGTGAACATTTTCCAAATTTTCAAACTTTCAATATTTTACATCACCAAAACATCAAAAATTTTCAAAACTAATTTAACACTATAACTGAATTTATTTCCTCCGAACCACCTAGTATTTATGAATATACTCTTAAATGTCACTTTCTATGCAGATGACAGTAATTCCTCAACTTTCTTTCATAAATCACCAACTTTAAAGTATTTATTCGCTACTTACCTGTCTAAAACTCCAAAATCTTCAAGCACTAAACTCCATGCAATTTACGTATTTCACTGTGTACAATGGCCAGATTCTGGTTTTTCTTAGAGTAGAAGACACAAGTAGCAAGGTGGGTTTAGGGTAGGGAAGGAAAAGCAAAGAAATTTCTTAGAAGGGGTTAGAAGGAAAACTTTGTGTACGTGAAGAAAATTTGAAGAAGATAACGATGAAGAATGAACTTAGACATATAACTTAACTTTTCAACTCTCAAAACAGTAACCTACATTTAGCAAAAGTACATAGCCTAAGGGAAATTTGTCACTTCCCTCACATCAAACTCTAACCTAGTTTCTTTTGAGACTAACTCCCTTAACTTTCATCTTTACAACTCAACTATCTCCAAAACTCCATTTGATGCCTTTTTCCTATTTTTCCAAAATTTTCCAAAAATTTATACCTAAATTCACAATTGCAATATTGTCACTAACCAATAGAAATTTCCATATAAATAAATCCAAAGTTCTCAAAACACCCAAAAAGTATAACTCAATCAAATTATACCCGGAATTATTCATGAATGCATGTACAATTATTTTCATGTGCCATAACTTCACTATTCATATGTAGGTGTGTGACATAATATGCATAAACATGGAGATGCATTTCTAACTCTCATAATCACTCACATTTACCATTTTAACCTTCCCACAGATAATGGGATGTTACATTCATCCTAATTCATCATCATCAATTCTCTATTATAACATGCCATAAACACTAATATTTTACTTACTTGTTCAGTTCTAATCCCAGCTCAAAAATCACTATAAATCAGTACTCCAAATATGCAGAATTGTCACACATTCAAGATGGGATTACATGACTTTCAATTATGATGAAACAACAACAATCAACTAGTTCTTTAGCTATTTTATGAAGGGTGTATTTACTATGGTAATTTAGCATAGCTTCAAGAAAAACATAAGAAGGGGAGATAGAAGCAAGTTTTGGTGGTGAGAGTTGAGAAGAGAAGAAGAACGAGCTAGGTTGAAACAACAACAATCGTCTAGTGTTATCAACTTGTGATGTATGCACACACATTGGGTTATCAACTCTTGATATGCGTATATCTAATGTACGCTATGCAATTGTGCCTCTGTCTATGTTGATCTTGAGTTTACTCAACAAGTCAATGCTTCTAGTGAAACTGACCCATTAATCTCAAAATCTTATTTTCATGGTTTGAACATATTCGTATGGATCGAGTTTGGGTTTACCCAACAACCTTAACTCTAAAAGAATTTAGGTTCTCCCCATATTAATGGAAGGCGTTAGTTTTCATATTATATGTGAGAGATTTCATACTCTAGTCTCACCTAAGTCGTAGGATTATAGTCACTATGACTATATAGAATGATTTAGGACGTTTCATCAATCACATTGAATCCATATCTATAATCATCCATCATCCCACCTAACCAACCCTAGCATGCATTCTTTAATGCAATCATCTCATAGGATTTTCCTATAAGGTTATGATGTGTTATGCTTCTAAAGATTTGACGTTCAATTCAACTCTTGAACCGAATTGCTTTTTAATGTTGGCTTTAACTAATTTCTTAATCTGTATGTTTTCAATTTCAATTCAAACTACTAATATATCAAGTGTAATACCCTCGACTCTGATGTACCAATTAAACTCTTTAATTGTATCATGCTTGCCATTTTTAGTCATATTATACATGAAATACTCTAAATTAATATTATATTATATTAATCTCTTAGATTTTCAAATAATTTGAGAACATCAAAATGTCACCCTAAGTATCTCTAACTAGTGTCCACTTCATCAAGAATACTTCGGCACTTGTCACAAAACTAGTGACGACCAAAACAATCAAGAGAATTGAATACGCCAACGAGATGCTAATATGACATATTTGGCATCCGAAAATTTTTAAAAATCCCATTTCAAGCAAATCAGTTTGGCATGTATACAACATCAATGTAACATATTTTTTATCACATAAAAATGATCTTAGGCATTGAAACTAAGAAACACACAATCAACACTTCAAAGAAACGAGGTCCAGTAGTTTTCTCAAAATTATTCAGCTCTATATTTTGCTTAAAAAATCATTGAAACAATTTCAATAAATACTGAGAAAATTGCAGAGGTTATATTTAGAACATGTTCCATGAATTTTTTCAGAATTTATTTCCCAGAAAAACTCAACCAATCTCAGCAACTAAGCCAATCTAGAATATATGTTCTTCAACACAGACATTACCAACAACACACAAGAAATTCTCAAATAAATATTCAATCACCTCAAAAACATTTTTCCATCTTCGTAGACATTTATAAACATCTTAGAAATAGGTTGGTGAAAGAAAATCCTAAAAACAAATTTTCTAGAATTTATTCTCGAATTTACAAGCATGCATGTTCATGTAATGTGCATAAACACAACAACCAGAACAGTAGGGAATTAATTAGCAAAAACATATCAAATCATATTGATAAATTTTTTCCTTCCACAAACATATTCAACAACATCTCGTAAGCAAATTTGGGCAAGAAAATTTCAAAAAAATATCTCTATATTGATTTCGAATTCAACACAACTAAAATGCATAATTGTCATAACCAATCGGCAGCACCACAAAATGTTATAGTTTTTCCTTTATATGGGACACAAGTGGCTCTGATACCACTATAGGAAAATCATGATGTGTGCATCATATAAACACTGTGCAAAAAACAAAAAGTTCAAAAAAAATTTCTAGGACTTTCCCAAAGTTAAGGATCTATGTGCCTATACAAGGAAATATCATTAAACCTAGCTGATGATTCCCAATTCACATACAAGTTCATAATATATATATATGGAATTTACACAAAATAATAATTCATATAATAACCATGTACCTGGTGAGTAGACTCCTTCATTCTTTGATCTTCTACTCATCGGGTTATCGCAAACT
Source organism: Erythroxylum panamense (assembly GCA_027123425.1). Taxonomy (NCBI): domain Eukaryota; kingdom Viridiplantae; phylum Streptophyta; class Magnoliopsida; order Malpighiales; family Erythroxylaceae; genus Erythroxylum; species Erythroxylum panamense. The sequence goes on from JAOTIZ010000203.1 coordinate 24,637,493, forward strand.
ACAACGACTAAAACAGATAATCTCCAACAATATCCACACAGAGATTGGAGAAACTAACTGAATCAAACTCTTTGATCCAGAAATGGCTAGGACAAAGGCAACAGTGCTAGCTCTCACCTTTGTTCTATGAAGAGCAACGTGAAGGAGAGGAGAAGACGATGAAGCTTAGGAGAATGGCTTCAAAGTTGTTTCTAAACTTGTTAAAAACAATTATCTCACGATCATCGTCCTTCCTTTCTAGATTTTTGTTTTTGTCTTTTACCATTTAAAGACAATAGATGCAACTTATGAAAGAAGACTCTCATCTTCCACACACACACACACACACACACACACACACACACACACACATATATATATAAGGTGGTCCAATCACACTAGGGTCGGTCCTATTGGGTTCTGGGTCTGGAAAAACACGAGAGACATGTTTCAGCGATATCTATGTCGTGATCACATCAGGACATATCCCCATTCATCAAGATCCATTTGGTTCTACTGCTCTCCATATAATGGATCTCTATCCAAAACCATTTTATGAATCCTTCAAGTCACTCTTATGCATGTGACCCATTAGATTCTCAGTTATATTGACCACTTAGATTAACACTTAATCCAAGTAAGTCATGAGCGGCATCTAGCCACACATCATAACCCCCAATTGATTAGAAAGTAAGTGGTCTGACGAACTAACTTGTGCTCGTCATAAACCATCTCTTGAACCCTCCTATAGACAATTATTGTACAATTCATCCTTTCACCATACTATACCCCACTTGGTTATGAGTATGAAAAAAGTGTCAACTCTCACTAGACTGACTATGGGAAAAGTAATATCAGTTCTCGTCTTAGGACTCATTACTTATAAAAAAGAGAAAAGAAAAAAAAGAGAGAAAACAATAAGTATATAAAACCAATTGATTTACAATGGAAAGACCTGAATGTTTGTAAACAAGTCTTATAATTTCTCTTTAGTAAATTTCCTTCAATTTAAAGCTTTTCATATCCCAACCATACCATCCCTAAACCTTATTACAACTTGTATAAAGACCTTTTAATGTTTTATTCTAGTTTATGAATAATTGGTAGAGATGTGATTTTATTGCAAGCTTATGGTAAGAGTTCTACTATGCATTGATTGAGAGTTTTGATACTTTTCACCATAAACAATTGAGTGCATTGAGTGAAATCTTAGTGAGGGTGTGAAGATATTTGTTTTTGAATATGATTGTTGATGTGATTACTATTAATATTGCTTTGGGAGTTAATTTTAGGATAACTTGACTTTAATTGTTTGCTAATTTGATTCAATAGGATATGATGATGTATAGTATAAATGGACATATTGAAATTGATGAAGGATTGATGTTGTAAGATTTATAATTTTGATTATGATTTGCTGACTATATTTTTACACCCATATTTAATGTATTTTGCTTGATATTCTACGCTTTTGTTGTATATCTAGTACTTAATTTGGTCCAAGTGTGTATATAGATTATAATTGCCTTCATAGAATTAAAGGAGAAGAATTCAAACTAAATTAAGGCATAAAATGAAGATTTCACGCATAGAAGAGATGCACGATCATGCATCTACCTGTGCACTTCTCTCAGGTCATGCATTTTTAAGATTTTTGGGCATTTTGGTTATGCACGGCCTGAGGCACAATTGTGTATCAGCCCGTGCATATCCCAGAACCTTAAATTTTATCATAAGAAGACATTTTCAGGGGAAGATGAAGGGGAGCAAAATTTAAGAGGTGATTCTAGATGTGAAGATCATACTCAAGGGGTGATTTTGGTTCAGAGAAATGGAAAACATGAAGAAATCATCAATATATCCATCGGAATATCATAATACAAAATCAAACCTCTACATCGCAAGAATACTAGATAGAAGACAACTAGGGAGATCTAGAAATATGATCCCATTGTTTTCAATTTGTTATTCTCTCCATTTATGTTTGATTTTGTGTTTGATAGTATGTAATTAAACGTCTTATTATTGTTTAGGTTAGATGAACCCATTGTTGATACTTTAATATGTTTTAATTCTTTTACTAATGCAATTACGTTAACTGATATAATGTGATTTGATTACATGTTTAATATATGTTCTAATAGACTTAGGAATATTATATTATAATATGGTTTCATACATAGAGATAGATAAATCTTAGGTTTAAATAGATATACTATAATTAGAAGGAGTTGATTGTAATAAATAGGATGACATAAATCTTTTAGATCAGGGTTAAACTTAATAGAGGGATTCACAAATCAGTAAACCAATCTTATAAACTTAACTTTAGTTATTTGGTTAGAAACCTTAGGATTAGTTATTAGTAGACTCAAGGTCAGCTACTAATGTACCATAAGAGTCCCCACGGTCCAATAAATCAATAAAATAATTACATAATAAAAGATTAATTTGTTAAGGGTTTATGAGGATTCGAAACCTAGATACTAATTCTTGATATTGATATTTTCCTAAATGCTTCCGTAATTCTTTGTTCTATTTTGTTACCTATTTTATTTTGCTTGGCTTAGTTTTAATTTCTTTTAATTAAAAATCTAAAATCAATCCTTAGGCTAGATAATAGGAGAAGGGTAATTACTAATATTCATCATCTTCGTGGGATCAACCTGTACTTGTCAATACTAGTTACAACTACGTTGTGTACTTGTGGTTAGTACAATATTGACTATCACAAAATAGGTCAATCAATTTGTATTAAGAAAAACAAAAAGAGTTTATATCTAGGAAGAAAGTTCGTGGATATAACACCTTAGTACAATATTGCAAGTTCTTCAAGATGATTACAAATGAAAGTCAACTAGGATTGCAATATTGGCTATACAGAGCCATAAGTGGGCATTAATATTCACTTCCTTATAAACATCTCTTAGAATTGAATGTTGGAAGTGGGAGATATTAAACAAGATTAGGATTATTTTACCATATCAATGAGTAATTGAATGATGTTCTCTAGAACCACCACTATAGAGTAGCCTCACTAACACTTGTCTAAATCTAGTTAAGGGTGAACAAGGAGCTTGATCTTCCTTTCTTGTGGACAAATAATCACTTTTGAGTTATTGTTATATTCCACTCTTCAATAATCAGGTTCAGTAATGCAGTGAAGATGTACTTGAAAATATATCATGAATCACACGTTATTTCCCATGATTTCTAATTTATGGCAGTCTATCGCTCTTTAGACAACAACAAGGTTCATTCATTAAATTATGCTCTAGTTGCTAGGAGTGGCTTTAACAAAATTTGAAACATAATTTGCATACCTAGAATCAAAGTTGCAGAATATGTTAAGGTTGCAATGACTATTATGCTTTTCTTACTTTAAAGTCAAAGTATTGCTGAATATGCTTTAGAATATAAGTATTGTTGTATTTTTTAATAACAAATAGATTGAGATTTTGCAATAAAATGTCAATAATGACCACTATAGTCTTATGCAACCAGTGGAGAAAACTTAGTGATTGTGATGTAGACAAAGGGTATAGAAGCAAAATTAAGAAAAAAAAAATAAGCATGAGTTGATATGGCTTTGAAAATTAACGTGTATGATAATTGGGATAAAAAGTTGTTTATAACATGACATCCTATATAGAGGAAATGAGAGGTAAAAACATATTATAAATTTACAGAAAATATTAATATTCGATTTTTAACTAATTATTTTTATGTATATGAATGTCTTAGGTTCAATTAGAGTTGTTTGGTCAATTTGAAAGGTTATGCTTTATTATCTTCGTTTATGTTAAATGTTTATTAAAGTGTTTGTATATATGTAAATGTCCATGAATAACTTACATATCTGTATATGTTGATTATTTTAGATAGATGAGCATATTTCTTTAGTGGAGAGTTCTAATCTGGTATCAAACGTTATATCAGTGAAGAATTCTAATCCATTACCAATTGAAGAGATAATTTATGTTAAAGGAGCATGTTCATTGAGAAGTGATGATTGGAATCACTTCAACAATACTATATCAATAGATGGAATAGAGAACACCAAATGTAAATATTATCATAAGATGTTGACCGGGAGTCTGAAAAATGGAACCTCTCATTTGAAAAGACATGAATTTATGTAATAGAAGAAAAATCATATTAGAAGGTCAAATATTTTTTAACCCTAACATAATGAGGGGGAAGAATGAAATGACTATAACAAATTATGACATCAATAAATCAAAATTTTCACTAGTTATTATGTTCATTGGTAATGAACAGACACTCTCTATAATCGGTAGCAAAAATTTAGGATGTTTGCCACCTAATTCTAACTGAATTTTAAGATCCTAACTTGGAATACCTTGAAAAGAGAAATTTTCCAGATATACAAGGATCACAAGAAAGAAATATTTAAGAAATTGTTGGGTATTGATAAACAATTTACTATCACATTAGATATGTGGATAGCTAATCAAAAGAAAGGTTATATGGCAATAACAACACACTACATTGACAACGCCTAGACTTTACGCAATCGATTACTAAGATAAATTTTATTTTTTAATGTTGCTATCATTTATTTATTGATTATGTTATAATTAATTTTTTTTTATTTTTAAATGGTAGGTTTATTTATATGTAGGCATAACATATAAATAAAAGGTTGACAACCATGTTTGTTGATTGTTTAATAGATTGGAATATCAAAACCAAGTTATTTACTATTACACTTAATAAGTGTAGCACACTAAAAGTTTAAGAATAAGTTACTAATTGGGAGATTGTTGATTGTGTTGTGTTGAATTTTGTTTTATTTTTCTTGTTTTCATATGCTGAAATTGGTTGCAATTTAATTCAAATTTGATATGAATCAAGTGAAGTTGGTGTGGATGTTGCATGAATATTGATTGGATTAATTTGTGAATGTGGCATGAAATTAAACAAGAAGAATTGTGTATGAAAATGACCGCCATTATACAGTTGCATATTTTGACCATCTCACAGTTAAGTCAAGTCAAGTCACAAGCGTGACTTGCACTTATACGATCGTGCAAGTTAAGTCACGATCGTGACTTACTTGTACGACCATGCATGTGTAAGTCACAACCATGACTTACACATGTAATAGCCCGTTTCTACACTTAAGCATTTAACTGTTAGATTGAGTCATATCATATGAGAATTCTTAAGGTGCATTTCATTTATATGCATAATATTCATATACACACATAAATCATGATTTAGAAACATTGCAAAGATAGTATATGCACTCAATTGACTTATTCAGGTATGAAAGATTTTAAATAATTATGATGTGATAACATGATTGTGTATTGATTATGTCTTGAATTTTGGTTTGATGGACTATAATTAGTAAATTGGAACTTATTATTATAAGTGGGAGATTGATGATGTGATATGTGCATCTAGCCTAGGAAAAATGTTAAATGGCAAGACAAATTGATAAATGGAAATTTAGGGTGACTAGGCTTATAAAATAGTGACATATGACATTAGTACTAGGGTGACAAATGACTTGGATAAATGAGTGACAAATGGTGGTATAATTGGGTGACAAATGGCTTAGGTAACTATGTGACAAATGGACCAAATATGAAGTGACATTTGGTGGTTGGAGTAAAAGGCATATAACATGCCTCTTTACTTGATAAGTGTTTGGACAAATGTCCAAACCCTTGCCACACACCCACACCACGATTTCCACACTTGAAAGACCATCTTTTTCTTGTTTTTGGTTACATGTTCCTTTCTTCTTTCTTCTCACCATCGACCTACACTCATAACCCTAATAACCTTGGATTTTTTCTAAAATTCTGTAGCTTGCCATTTTAAAATTTTGCTATCTTCATCTTGTTTCTAAAATCCCTTTTCTATTTTCACCGTGTTCTTGGAGTTGTGTTTATATGCTTGGAAGGCTAGGTTAGCTTGATCATTGAAGAGGTTTTGAGCTGAACAAGTAAGTGATTTATTGATCTATTATGATGTATGTTAGCATAGCATTCATGATGATTAAATTCAGATGGGATTTACATAGGGTTGATGATAAGTGATGCTGGAATTTGATGGATGAATTCGTTTTGCTTTAATGTATCAAAATATAGGTTAGAGTTTGTTTAATGGATGATTTTAAGTGGGGATTTAAATTATAATGAAGGTGAATTTATGCTAAAGAAAGTTGTTAGTGTAGTTTTCTTGAAATGGGAAAGAATTAGGACTACATATATAATAGTCAATGATATTTCTGTTTTGATTTTTGATGCATGAAAGATTAGTTTATGATCAGCCAATTGAATGATTTTAATTGGAATTGGAGATGAAATTGATGAGGAAAATGAAGTATAATTAAAGAATAACTGAGGTATAATCAATGGACTATTACGATGGTATTATAATCTGGAAAAAATTTGAAGGAAATGAACGGTGAACTTTCTGTTCACCCATCGTAGCCAATGCTTTGACAAGAGAAAACTTCTGTTTTGTCTTTCCACGATCATGGAAAGGTACCCCATAATCGTGGACAATGCTTTGAAGTGAAAAGATTGTGTTTGGTGCTCTTGTTGAATCATATAAGGATAAGGTACTATATATGGGTGTATTTGGACTTGATTGGGGCGTAAAATGAACTTAGTTTGATATTGAATCAATTGGTTAAGTATTTGATGATTTTAGGTTATTATTTGACGCTATAATTTAAGGAACGAATTGTTTGATATCAATGTATATAAATTTGGGAAGTATGAGTTGTTAATGAAATAAGGATGTTCTTATGAATACAATTTTGATCAAAAGAATTTAAGCAATGAATTAGGTATGATTGAATGAGAATTGGGAAAATTTTTGAATATGTAATGCTAGAAAAGGATTGCTGAATGTATGATTGATGAATTGAGAATAATCAAACTTAATTAAGGCATAAATCTAATTGCCACAAAGTTGTGTATAAGCTATGATGTATAAATGATCAAGACGTGTGAACCCGGTATAGTCAATTAAGCATGCATTGAATATGACACCTATACATATGCATGATTGAATATTCATTTTATTAAACAAGTTAGTAATGTGTAAATATGTGTGTATTGCATGATATAGAAGCACAAATTGAGCATCCACATCCAGACATTGCCAAATTGTTAAGGTAATAGCAATCTGGAGCATACTGTGAGTTAGCCTAGATATTTTCTCACTATGTTTGAATTGTTTTTGATTATCTTTCAGATATTTAACTGTTATTGATATGATTGTGATTTTCTAGACATTGTTAGTCTGAGGAGTTTAATATTCAAGATTGTATTGGAAGTGTTTTCAAATTGAATGTGCAATATGAAATGTGTTCTCAACTGTATGTTAAATGCCGGACTCAGATCCAATTAATATGATAAGTGACTGTACACTTTGAATGGAAGTTATTGATAGCATATTATATGAAATGATACAGTCCATCACATGAATATGCATGATTAGATAAAGGAGTTGTAACTAGAGTGACCAATCTGAAAAGAGCTTAATGCGCAGGAATGTGCACAAAGAGCCACAGGCTCAGTTATTAATGAGCCCGATATCCACAATGGGTACTGGACAGTAAATGAAATGAGCTCGATGTCCATAATAGATATAGGACAGCAAATAGGCGCTCAGTCACAACAAAGTAAAAATGAAGTGGAGTCACATGTATATTTGCATATGCATCCTTACATATTAAATGATCGAATTGGCACGCCTTATTGAACTGAGGTGAATTATTGAATTGTCTAAATGTATGAAGAATGTGATGTGGTATGAATTACTGAACTACATATTATGCTTGATGAATTGGACTATCTACTTGTTATTATGTTCTGATATGAGTGAGCTTATCGATGATGGTTCACTCACTAAGTTCTCAAACTCAACAAAATTGTAACGTTGATTTTCAAGTACAAGGGAGAGCTAGCTTTTAAGGCAATTTAGTAAAAGTATAGTACCCATGTTTTGGGGACAAAATGGTTTAAAGGTTTGGTCAGCTGATACTGAATAGTCTAGTTAGGATACTTGAGTTTAGCATCCCATTTTATGTAGCACACTTTGTATGGAATTGGAAACTCTCACATGTTTTGAATGTGTATACATAAGTTATGAACTTGTAATGACAATGTATGTTTATGTTTACGGATGAAATGGGAAAGTTTGATCTTTTGAAAACCTTGTGAAGTAAGTGATGCCATAATTAGGATAATGTGAATGCTCTAGCATGCCATTCCCATAGAGTTTACACTCGAATGTACAGCAGTATGTTCGGGCATATGCTCTATGGTAGTGGTGTGTAAAAACACACCCCCTTCATTTTTTTCATTTTTCATTAATGTTTACGTGGTAGTTGCAGAGGTGGAGGGTATGAAACCCTAGGCCTAGGAGTAGACTACAAATAGAAAGAGTAAGGGAGATGAAAAGATTGAAAAAGGCCATAGGATGGACTTTGAGTGACATTAAGTGGATTAGTCCCTCCATGTACATGCATGGGACTATCCTAGAAGAGGGGACTAAATCAGTGAGAGAGACCCAAAGAAGACTCAACCATAATATGTGGGGGGTAGTTAAGAAGGAAGTTTGACATTGCTTGATGAGGGAGTGATTTATCCAATTGTGGATAGTAAGTGGGTGAGCCCAGCGTATGTGGTTCCAAAAAAATCTGGCATTATTGTTGTTCGAAATGATAACAATAAGTTAGGACTTACTAAGACCACCGTTGGATGGAGAATGTGTATTGATTATAAGAAACTAAATGCAACGACCAAAAAGGACCATTTTCCTCTCCCTTTTATTAACCAAATGTTGGATAAACTTTCTGGACATGAATTTTATTGTTTTTTATGGTCTTTTAGGTTATTACTAGATACCGATTGCTCCTGAGGACCAAGCAATGACAAAATTCACTTGTCCATTTTGTACATTCACTTTCAGGAGGATGCCATTCAAGCAGTATAATGCACTTGCTACATTTCAAAGGTGTATGTTTTCCATTTTCTCAGACATGATCAAGGACTTTATCGAGGTATTTATGGATGATTTATCAATCTTTGGTACCTCTTTTGATAATTTGCTAAATAAGTTGACTCGTATACTTGAAAGATGTATTGAATGATACTTGACTTTAAGTTAGGAAAAGAGTCATTTTATGGTGAAACAAGGAATAGTCCTAATTCGTGTTGTATCAAAAAGAGGATTGAGGTTGATAAGGCTAAATTTGGTGTTATAGAAAAGCTTCCACCACCAAGTTCTGTCAAGGGTAGAAGTTTTCTAGGACATGCTAGATTTTATAGGAGGTTTATCAAAGATTTTTCTAACATAAGTTGTCCTTTATGCCAACTGTTAGCAAAAGATGTCTATTTTGATTTTAATGTGGAATGAGTTAATGCCTTTAATATTCTTAAAGAAAATTGATCTCTGTACTGATTATTGTGGCTCCTGATTGGTCTTTACCTTTTAAAACTATACATGATGCTTCTGATTTTATTGTGGGAGCTATGTTAGGACAAAAAGTTGATAAATCTTTGCGTGTGATTTATTATGCTACGTTAACTTTGAGTGATGCACAACTAAATTACATAAACACTGAGAAAGAATTATTGGTTGTGATTTTTGCATTGGAAAATTTTAGACCTTGTTTGTTAGGGTCAAAAATCATAATCCATTCTGATCAAGCAACTCTTAGCTGTCTTTTGACCAAATCGCACGCAAAACTGTGGTTAATTAGATGGATTTTGTTGTTACAAGATTTTGATGTGGAAATAAAAGATAAAAGATAAAAGAGGGAGTGATAATGTTGTTACGGATCATTTGTCTAGAATAGCTCCTAACTTGGAAACTCTTAAACAAAATAGGAATTATGCAATTGCTGAGAACTTTCCTGATGAGCAGTTATTTATTATGAGCAAAGTGCCTTGGTAAGTTGACTATGTGAATTATCTTGCATGTGGCATTTTGAGACCTAACATGACTTCTAAAGAAAGGAAAAGATTCCTTCATGTAAGCAGGTACTACTTTTGGGATGATCCATACCTCTACTTGATTTACAAGGATGAAATCATTCAGAGGTGCATTCCAGAGGTCAAGTAGGTAAGTGTCTTGACCTTTTGTCATGAACTCCACTGTGGAGGCCATTTTGGAGGGAAGAAAACTACTTCTAAAATTCTTCAAAGCGGTTTGTATTAGCCCACCTTGTTTAACGATGCTCATTTCTTCTACTTAAAATGTGATAAATGTGAACGAACTAGAAATATAAGTAGAAGAAATGAAATGCCCCTAACTAACCAATTGACTATTGAATTATTCGATGTTTGGGGTATTAGGTTTATGGGTCCGTTTCCTAAATCTTGTGGATTTGAATATATACTTGTTGCTGTTGATTACTTGTCTAAATGGGTAGAAGCAATACCCACCCGAATTAATGATGCTTATGCTGTTGTTACATTTGTGAAGGAAAATATTTTTAATAGGTTCGGGATTCCTCTCACAATTATAAGTGATGGAGGAATTCATTTATGTAATAAGCTTTTTGAGAAGCTCATGAAGAAATATGCCATAACTCATAAGGTGGCAACTCCCTACCATCTACAAACTTCTGAACAGGTGGAGACAAATAACAAACAGATTAAGAGGATTTTGGAGAAGACTGTGTGCCCATCATGAAAGGATTGGTCAACAACGTTAAACGATACACTAAGGGTATATCATACAACTTACAAAATTGTGTTAGGAATGAACCCTTATCGACTTATTTTCAAAAAGGCCTACCATTTACCAGTTGAGGTTGAGCATAAGGCATTGTGGCCAATTAAGATGGTGAACCTAAATCTGGATGATGGAGGACAGGAACGTTTGCTTCAAATTTCGAAATTAGATGAACTCCGTAGTGAGGCTTATAAGAATTCCAAAATTTACAAGGAAAGAATGAAACGTCTTTATAATAAAAGTATTGTAGGTAAGTTCCTTATACCAAGAATGAAAGTTTTATTATATAATTCTTGGCTACGTTTGTTACCAAGTAAATTGAAATCAAGGTAGAATGGCCTATTTAAAGTAATCAAGGTCTTTCCCTATGGAGCAGTGGAACTGGAAAAGTCGCGAAAAAAAGACACCTTTAAGGTGAATGGCCATCGGGTGAAACCATATTTGGAAGGAGCAATTCATAAGAAAACCTTAGAATCCATTAGTTCGAGTGATCCACTTTAAGAATGACTATTTCGGTCATCTAGCTATAAGACATTAAAGAGGTGCTTGATGGGAGGCAACCCATATAATTTTATTTTGTTTCTTTTTATTCCTGTCACATGACAACTTACGTTTTTTATTTAATTTTCTTCTTATTTAAAAAAGAAAAAGGTGACTGAATTGAAGTCACTTCAGTGACTACAGTCACACCCGTGACTCTCCAATCATGAGTGTGATTGGGGTAGTCATACCACTAACTCAACTCATGACTCTCCTCCTCTTTAATTACCTAAATATGTTACTCAAATTTGTTTATCTTCTGTTTTTCTTTCTTCTAGATTGCGTGTGTTGCTATCTCCAATTCTTCAGCCTTTGCCAAAGCAGTCGTAGTCTCCACCATCTTGGCACACCTGGTGGGACACGACCACAATTGCTTGATTAGAACCCATAATCTTCTTCTCTCTTACATGCAGTCGCACCACCTTACACCCAGACTCACCGCATTACACCATATGCTTCAGCCCAATGCACGCTTATGTGTCACTCCTCACCAAACCACCAACCACGCCTCGCCAATGTGTGCCCATGCTCACCCAATGCACTTACTTGTGTCACTCCTCACCAGATCATCCTTACCGCCACTTCACTCAACAACGCATGCCCATGCACACCATACCAACCTAATAAGAGAACACATACCGCCTCTACTGATGCAGCCAGATATGTCTCCAAGAATGAAACATCCCAAAGTTCCCTTATCTCTACCACACAAGCCAAATTCAAATATCTTGTGCCTCAACTTTTAAATTAGAGAGCACCAACAAAGGTATGCCTTTCTTAAGTATCATCAAATTATTCTGAATAGATTTCTAGATTCTCAAGCACTTATTGAATAGGGAATGTTTGATCAAGTCTATGAGTTGTTGTGAAATATAAGCTAGGAACAATTTTCTGAATTTAGGAAAAAATCATATATGGAATTGACATTAGAGTTTTTGACAATTTTAGAAGTAGTTCATGAAACTACTACGAGGGCACTGTGGGTGGTCTTAAATTTCAATTAATAAATTTACATCGTGTGATCACTTTAGAAGTGTTGAATGTTATTTTTGGTTTTCCAAATAATGATTTATATGAATATCCTGAGGATTTTATGTCTAGCAACTTTTGGTCCCAAGTGACCAATTATAGGAAAGTGTTTTCCCCCAGTCGGTCTAAATCATCTACCATCGAGGACCTTTCCCTTCGCCATCTCCATTGATTTTTAATTTTTACACTATTCGGTAGAGGAGATAGCAATGGGACAGTTTCTAAGAATTATTTATTTTGTGGTGTATGGTACATGCTAGGCTTTTTAACATCGAGAGTTGGTTAGGTGTGCATTTAAATGAAGTGGATCAATCTAATGCACGTAAAATAGTAGTGGGGGCATTCGTGACTCAAATTTTAGAACATCTTGGCTTGTTAATCGAGAGAACACCCACACGGCTAGTTTCAGGTAGCTTAACTCTCGACTTGAAATCTTTGGTGTCAATGAAGGTCATCAGGTGACAAGGTGATCGCTATGTTATTATTCATGATGACACAGGGGGAGCTTCGAGCAGTAAGTGAGCTCGAGTTGCGGAAATGGAAGCCGTACAAGAAGATGATGTTCCACCACCTGAAGAAATGCATCAAATTTCTCTAACTACTTCCATGGAGTACCAATTATTGCTAAATCAATTGATAGCATTTGAATGACGAACAAATGATAGGCTCCACAACATTGAGGCTAGCGTTATAGGCTCCACAACATTGAGGCTAGCGTTATGGAGATCTGAACCTTCATGGTCAATTTGAATGCTCTCTTTGGATAGCCTCCACCCCCATCGTTTCTATCCTTTCCCTTTTTGTTGCTTGTTGATTTAATTTCTTTTCGTCTTAAATCTTTGTCCTTGCTTGCATTCTTTTGCCTCTTAGACCCCTCTTTCATTTACTTATCACATTGAGGGCAATGTGATGTTCAATTGTAGGGGAGTTCCCTCTTTCATTTACTTATCACATTGAGGGCAATGTGATGTTCAATTGTAGGGGAGTAATAGTTTAAAAATATATTATTTGTGTCTTATGTGATTGTTTTCCCATTTAGTAGATATGCATGGTTATTAAATAAACTCAATCAAGATTAGAAATGCATCATATGAGCAAATGAGTATACTTGCATGCTTAGACCAATTGACTTGGATTTTGGATAAAAGGAAATAGCTTGTTGTGATAGATGAATGACACCTTTCATTTCGTAAGATTTTGGGCCTTTTTGAAATATTAAACACCAAATTCAAGTATTTTTTGTTGAGAGTATTCTTTCATGATTAAAGAACTCTAGAACTTACTTGCAAATACTAGTTGAGATCATATAATCTTATGCAAATGTTGAAATAGAAGGTAATTAGGATTTACCCCTTTTGCTTAAAAGGCCACCATGATGTTACCTTTAATGAACCCCCTTTGAGCTTAACATGAAACATTTTCTTTCTTTAAACCCAACTATGAGCCTTGACCTTGATTATTTATCCTCTTCGTTGTACCTACCATAAGGCAAGTTGAGCATTTGAATGAGGATAACTGGGTTTAGGGAATAAGTGTAGGGGAATCATAACATATAGTTAGCTTTTGCATTAGGGATGGGTATGGTTGTAGAAAATTTTATTTCTCCTTAATATTTTTCTTCTCTTGATTTCCTTGTCTTAGATTCATAAATAAATAAGTAAAAAATAAATGAAAAATATAGTGAAAAAGAAAAAAATCAACAAAACAGAGGAAAAGAAGAAAAAGAAATAAAAAAGGAAAGGAAGGAAGAGAAGATGACCAGAAAATGAAAAGAAGAGGAGAGAAGTAAAAACAGGAAGTGTTAATTTTGTTAAGTGATAGGAAAGCATTGAGTGTTTTATGGTTTATTGTTTTGTATTATTTTAAATGCTTAATTTGTGTTGTGGTTTTAAACTACAATTTTCCTTTTTCTTACTCTTAGCTCAGCCCCATTACAACCTAAATAAAGACCTTCAAATTGATGCTTATGTTTGATATAAGTGGTGGAGATTGGATTGGTAAGCAAGCTTATGGTAGATGTCTTACATGAAATGAACGATGAGTGAATACATATCCCACCTTTGAATGCTTGAGAGGATGGAGAGTGAAGTGAGTATTTATCACACTTGTTAATGGTTCTTTGAATTGAAGTGCTTGTTGATTTTGGCTAAATATGCTAGGAATAGCTTGTTCATGAAATATTATGAGTTTCAAGTTCTTAGATTGTGTTTATTGAAATGATCATTGATATCTTTGACTATTATTTAGGAAAATTGTTGTTTTCATTATTTGTTTTTATAGTCAATGTTCTTTATTTTGCTTGAGGACAAGCATAGTTTAAGTGTAGGGGGAATTGTTACGTTGAATTTTGTTTGATTTTACCTATTTTCATATGCTGAAATTAGTTGCGATTTAATTCAAATTTGATATGAATTGAGTGAAGTCAGTGTGGATGTTGCATGAATATTAATTGGATTAATTTATGAATATGGCATGAAATTAAACAAGAAGAATTGTTCATAAAAATGGCCGTTATATAATTGCATATTTTGACCATGTCACAGTTGTGCAAGTTAAGTCACACATGCACGATTGGGCAAGTCAAATCATGACCGTGACTTGCAATTACACGGTCGTCCAAGTTAAGTCACGGTTGTGACTTACATGCACAATCGTACATGTGTGAGTCACGATTATGACTTACACATCCCCTTCATTTCCTTCATTTTTCATTAATGTTTATGTGGCAACTGTAGAGGTGGAGGGTAGGAAACCCTAGATATAGGAGCAGACTACAAATAGAAAGAGTAAGGAAGGTGGCGGCACACTACACTATCTTTCATTCACTTTTCATTCCACACATCATAGACACACTCATTAGGCTGGGACAAAAAGGTGAATTATCTTGCATGAGGCATTTTGAAACCTAACATGACTTTTTAGGAAAGGAAAAGATTCCTTCACTTAAGCACGTACTACTTTTGGGATGATCTACACCTCTATCAGATTTGCAAGGATGAAATCATTCGGAGGTGCATTCCAGAGGTTAAGCAGTTAAGTGTCTTGACCTTTTGTCATGAACTCCACTGTGGAGGCCATTTTGGAGGGAAGAAAACTACTTCTAAAATTCTT